>BQKN01065921.1:714866-730737 GCA_022839385.1 Asparagus kiusianus | reverse complement strand
GTTCGAGGCTTGCCAACGGCAAGCCGAGAAATGTTTTATTTGAATTAATCCCTCATAAGTTCTAGTGGGCCGTAGGCCGTGGGCCAATGGGCCGGGGATCGGGGCTAATCGGGCTGAGGTGCTAAGTTGGCGCTGTTTGGAGCTAGGTTGGCTGCCACTATGGCAGCCTGCGAACGAGCTACGTATTCGCACGAGGGTATGACCCTAGCATTCTCGAAGTCAGATGAGGTTCATCAATTGGTTGACGAGGTTCTACTTGTTCGACGAGGTTCGTCTGATTCACAAGATCAGACGAGGTTTTCTTGTCAAATGAGGTTCGCTTGTTCGACGAGGATCATCTATCATACGAGGTTTGCCTGTTTGATGATGTTCGCTCATTCAACGAGGCTCGTCTGTCATACGAGGTTCGCCTGTTTGACGAGGTTCGCTCGTTCGACGAGGTTCGTCTGTTATACGAGGTTTGCATGTTTGATAAGGTTCATTTGTCAAACGAGGTTCGTCTGATTTGCTGAGACGTGACCCTCGCGTCTCGTAGCAACGCGTCTATTGATTGTCTCGTATTCAGTAGTTACTGCATGTAGCATTTACAACAGCATTTAGAACAATTTAGTACATTAATGTTACAATCTTAATTGTCATTGAGAATTATAACAGTCATATTAATTGCGAGTGACTCTTGTGCTGGCCTTAGAGGCCTATAAATAGCACCTTTGGGAATCTCATGAATATACTCTCCCGAACGTGGAATACGAACGTCGGTATACACACGCGAGCTTGGAAAACGGACGTCGGATCGATGTTGTTGCTATTGTGCTGCTGCTGTAGAAACTGTGCCCGCAGGAACTTACCCTGAAACCGAAAGATTTTGAACCGAAAGGTTCTGAGATCGAGGAGATCTTTTCCTTGATCGAAAGGTCTTATAGATCGAGGAGATCTTGATAGTACTGAGTTGGTACACACCAGAGTACTGTACTTCTGTTCCTGGAAGCAGTTTGGCCTTAGGATCCTTGCACCGGCGTAGGCCAAATATTACTTTAAGCATAACGTTTCTCAAACGCACAACAGTAGACTAAAAAATTAAAAATAACAACACATCTAAATTCCTTTGTTTTATTCCAGATTTAACCATAATTTCTAACATTCTTAAAGCAATATTTTTGATCTACAATGGATCCTGCGAGGACTCTTAGAGTGGACTGTCTCAAGTTAGAAAACTTTGATGGATCTAACTTTTAACGCATGACGTCGAAAAGTGATTTTTTGGATGTAACTCCTGAAAATGTACTATGTGGTTTCTAAAGAGAAACCCAACTTTGAAGAAGACTCAGAGTCTGAAGCCTCTTGGGCTAAAGATGATCATTTCTGCAAGAGTTATCTCCTTAACTGCCTGGTTGATCATCTGACAGATGCTTTGTGATGCCCCTGGGTTCACACAAGTCTGTAGTCCAAGGTAAAACCAAGAATGTCAAACCTGCCATGCACCACACCGTCTAATAACATGTTTCACCATCACAATTACTATCTCTCTAGTAGAGTCAATAACAGGTGTAGGTACAAAAGTAAGTCAAAGATTATACAATTGTCAGCTGATGAAATAATAGAGATCTTATAAATATTTCATCATCCAACATACTGAAGTACAAGTAAATGTCTGAAAAGAATAAACTGGAATGTCTCAACAAATCTCAAATACAAATGTCTGAATAAAAGGAAATAAGGCACACAACCTTTACAACTTCTAGAATAAACTCTCAAATGTCTAACAAAAGTCTACATTGGAGTTCAAAAGAAAAATATAACTATAATAAATAGCTGAAGCTAAAGTGCGACGCCATCAACCTACGACTCTCCGGGCTCCTGGCTCGTTATCTGAAAGGGGGAGGGACAACGGGCGTCAAAGCGCTAGCGAGCAACATCACAACCAACCCCAAGGGAAAATGGTTCGTTGTATACAGAAAATACAGTTTATATATATATATATATATATCAAATCACAAATCCTATTTAGGTAATTACAATGTGAGCATGAGTACGTCGAGCAAAATAATCCAAACAAGGAAACCCTCATGTATATACCATGTAGCTCAGATTGTAAGTACCTATGTATAAGAGGATTTTAGTATTTAGGAAGTAACAACACGAGCATAGGTACGTCGAGTAAAATAATCCAAACAAGAAAACCCTCATGTATATACATTGTATCTCAAATTGTACATCCATAAATACCAAAACCAAAATCTAATACAAGAAATATTAATAAAAGAAGGCAAACTCATCTCAGACTTAATTACGGTGTCGTGTCACAACTCGTATAAATGTCGTGTTCAGCCTACGCAAGTATAGTGTCAACTCAAGATCTAAACTAGCATCCAACACATGGACTAATGGGTAAATGTCCAACACAAGGACTGAAATGGATTATAGTCCAACACGAGGACTCTAATGGATTATAGTCCAATACGAGGACTTCGATGGACTATAGTCCAACACAAGGACTGAACAAACTATGCTAATATTGAAGTGATATGCAATAAGATAAACTTCACAAATTTCACACACGTCTCGGTGTGTAAACTAAAACCTTTGTCCGCATGTTATCTCACATGTAAAGATACAGGTTAAACAAAAATTTATAATACCCGTCATTCGGGGCGACTACTCATTCATGTTTAAGCACGTAACAACAATAAACAAGCATAAACAGTTTCTGTTAAACTGAAATAACTCAAACGAATCCAAACTGAGGAAAAACTATAAATCTCCTCATCAGTCGACTCATGAGTCGACTAGGATTGGTCGACTCATTAGTCGACCAGACAAAACACAAAACTGGAATTTTCCCATCAGTCGACTCATTGGTCGACTCATCAGTCGACTCATAAGCGACTCATGAGTCGACTCATTGATCGACTAAGCAGAAAATCCCCAGTTTTCTGCTTAACATACTTATCTGCAAAATTTATAAACCAATGTTCTCTTTGATCATGTCCAGCAATATATATCCGATTCTAACACATGTATATCAACAGAAATGAAAGATTTGCTTGTAGTATTTTGCATTAAAACCCTAAACATATTTCTTCATGTTTAAAAACGTATTGAAACCACTAAATCACAATAAAAATCATGTTTAAACAAATTCCAGATCTGAATCTTAATTTATAAATTCGTTTGTGAGCTTTTATAAACTGAAAACATTCGATTTTCGCATCATATGCTATAAAGATCTATTTTTATACACAAATAGAAATTTAGGCTCAATAAAACCGAAACAAAACCAAATAAAACTATACAAAAAGTGGGTGTAGGGCTGGGCGAGATGTTACTCGCCTCTGGTATGCTGACCAACTCCTGAATTCGAGAGAGAAAGATCTCCTATGCTGGACCTCGTCAAATCCCGCTGAAATCCTCCGAAAAATCCCCTAAAAAATCGCCAAAAACGAACTAGGTTTTGAGGGGAGAGAGGGGCTAGGCTTTTCTCTGATAACTGATGGTTTTTCGGGTTGGTTTCGGGTAGGAGAGATAATATATGAGCGGTCAAACCCGATACAAAACCGAACAGACCCGCAACTAAAAGAAAACCCAAAATCAGCCCGTCAGTCGACTCATCAGTCAACTCATTAGTCGACTCATGAGTCGACTCATAAGTCGACTGAGCAGGCATAAATATCCAGTTTCGTGCATGTTTTGTTATTCAGGAAAAACCAATGCACGGAACTCTATGAAACCACACTCATACATATCTAATAACTTGTTACCAAGTATATCCATGACCTCAAGTCATTTACCACAAATAGAACTATTTATTACTAATAGTTCACATATACTTCTAACAAAAATGCGGGGTTCTACATGCTTACACCAACAAACCCTCTGCAAAGAAAATCTGGAATGCTCTGGAGGAGCAATACAAGGATGAAAAGATTAATCTTTGCCAAACATTCATTTCTGGAGCAATTGTCAATAAGCTTCCTCCATCTTGGATGTCATTCTCCACGGACATTCAAAGAAGGAAAAGACAAGTGATTTTGTCTGATTTGAAGACGTTCATTCGGATCGAGGACAAGATTCAGACTTGCATAAAGAATGAGCTCCTAGCTTAACAGATAGCTAAGCAGAAGGCGTCTGCTAATATGGTGGCTACTAACTCTGAGAAGGGTACCGGTTCTTCTTTTAAGAAAAAGAAGTCTTTTAACAAAAATAAGAACCATAATCCGAAGAACCTGAATGTTCAGAAAAAAGATTTCAAGAAGAGCAGAAAATGCTTTAATTGTGGGAAGTAAGGGTATTTTGCCAAGGATTGCAAAGCACCAAAGAAGGGAACATCACACAATGTTAATCAACTTGACAATTGTGTGGCTATGCTTTTCCAAGTGGCAACTCCCAACAACATCTCTGGTTGGTGGTTAGATATAGGTGCTACCTGTCATGTCTGCTCCAACAGAGATTTGTTCTCTTCCTATGTTGCTGCCAAAGAGAACGTATCAATGGCTGATCGTTCTGCGGTTCTTGTTCTTGAAATCAGGACTATGGTGCTGACTCTTTCTTCAGGGAAGACTCTCATATTAAAGGATGTGAAACATGTTCCCTCAATTACCAAAAACTTAGTCTCTGAAATCCTGCTGTGTGACACCGGTATGAGGCTGGCTTTCCAAGAAGGAAAGGCTGTGTTATCTTTTAAGAAAATATATTTTGGCAATGCATATCGTACTGATGGCATATATAAGATCAGTACTATTGTACCCAACTCAGTTGTAAAAGAAGTATCCTCTTCTGCTTACTCCTCTGTATTATGGCACAATAGACTAGGACATGTAAATTATAGAAAGTTGTCTAGCATGGAGGAATTAGGATTACTCCGAAATATGGGGATAACAAACCTGATAAGTATGAAGTATGCACGCAAGCAAAGCTGACAAGGAAGCTATTTCTAAGTGTCACAAGGAGCACCAACCTATTGGATCCGATTCACTCAAATACTTGTGATTTCAAGAGCTTCGTCACTCGAGGCGACATAAAATACTTCATCACCTTCATTGATGACCATTCTTGATTCTACCACGTCTACCTGCTAAAATCTAAAGATGAAACCTTCAGCAAATTTGTCAAGTTTTGGACTCGAGTGGAGAAGCAGCTCGGACTTCAGGTGAAAAGACTCAGGAGTGATAGAAAAGGTAAATGGTTAAAATACAACATCATATATGCAATAATACAAATAATAACGCGTGATCAATTTTAAATGAATATTTAATATACAAACAAATTAAATATACATCTGCTCAAATTCCAATTTTAGCAAACTCGAATTCTAAAATATTTGTTTAGCGTTAAATAAATTACCGAATTGAATATGACTGAATAATTAGTTTGATATATGCATTGGCGATGGTTCCGTATTGTCGCCAATACTTTTGGTGACGGCATCGACATTGGTGATGGATGGGGTCCGTCGCCAATACGTATTGGCGACGAACGATGGTCCATCGCTAATACGTATTGGTGACGGACCCCGTCCGTCGCTAATGTTGATGTTGTCGCTAATACATATTGGTGGCGGGAAAACATTGGCGATGGACGTGTTCCGTCACCAATGTAGAACATTGGCGACGAGGCATTAGCAACGGGTCGTTTCCCATCGCCAACATTTGTATTGGTGACGGATTCGATATCTGTCGCTAATATCCCGTCGCTAATACCCTATTTTCTACTAGTGAGAAGAAGAAGTACAATAGGATGAACTAAAAGGAAGGACTATTAGAAAATGAAAAAGAATAACATAGGTTATATGCATGCAGACAGTTTAATTTCCAACAAAACGTGTCATCGCCTAATCATATTACCACAAATTTTGACAATAAGGTGCTCCCTCCCACTTGCAATTCCAGATAAACGTAAATATTAACATATGGCATCAGTTTTTTTGGAGAAGTCTGAATATTCCTCTATTAATAAGATGTTGGGACAAACCCGGGGCCTAATAGAGCAAGTACGTAGCAAATAGTAGAGTAGAAGTAATAAAATAAACATATAAATTTACGTGAAAAACCCCCTAAATGAATTTGGGGTAAAAACCATAGGCAAGAATAGAAAAATCCACTATGAGAAAAATTTAGGAGTTACAATCTTTTTTTACAAGGAGAAACTCTATCTATTTTTCTCTCTTTCTCTCTCCCTCTCTTTTTTTTCACTCTTAATTGGAGACACTAGGATCATCTGAACTTAACGTTAGGGAGAGCTATATATAAGTGAGTTTGTGTTAAGTGCGCACTGTTGCTATAGTATTGCTACAATAATATTTAGTGGTCTGCTGTTGGTGATTACTGTACCGGTAGGTGTTTACTGTTGACACATTAGCTTTTTATCAATCTCCTATTTAAAGATTTAATTGAGTATCAATCATATCTTCACACCATTCTTTCTATCTTGCATCTTCTTGTTGCTCACGTCACTGATGGATCATAAGAGAATCGACACCAAATAAATTTATCAGTGTTGACTGCTTTTGCTAAAAAATCTGCTAGGTTGTCTTTGGTGTGAATTTTTCGCATATTCACTGTTCATTCTTCCACTTTCTCACGAACGAAGTGGTACTAAACTCGAGCGTGCTTTGTCTTTGAATAAAATGCTGGATTTTTTGCTAAATGTAAAGCTATCTGACCGTCACAAAATAGAAAAATCTTTTTTTGTTCATATCCGAGTTCATCTGCCACCATCTTCAACCATATCGCCTCTTCACTAGCTTGTGTAGCTGCTACATATTCTGATTCTGTTGTTGAAATAGCCACAACTGATTGCAATTTTAAAACCCAGCTTACAGCTCCGCCAGGAAGTGCAAACATATAGCCCATGGTGGATTTGCTATTATCACAATCACAATTTTGCATGTTAAAGCGCTGTAAGATTTTCTTCAAATATTTTTTTTGAAAAAGTCAAAACTTCTTATTAATTTTGTCTCGGTAAATTTGTATTCCTAGAATCTTATTTGTAGATCCTAAATCCTTTATTTTAAATTTCCTAACCAATTGTGTCTTTAATTCTTTGATACGATCTTTATTGGGCCCTACAACCAACATGTCGTCAACATACAATAATATGATAATAAAGTTATTTTCACCAAATATCTTGAAATATGCACAATGATCTGAGTTAAGTTTATTGTATCCAAGGTTCATGATGAATGAATCAAATCTCTTATACTAATACCTCGGTGCCTACTTTAGATCGTACAGAGATTTGTTCAATCTGCAAACTAAGTTCTTTTTTATTTTTTCTTCAAAACCTTCTGGTTGGAGCATATACATTTTTTCTTCAAGATCTCTATGAAGAAATACTATTTTTACATCTAACTGCTCTAGATATAAGTCAAATATAACACTTATAGCCAGGACTATTCGGACTGTTGTAAGTCGAACTACAGGAAAAAATATTTTATTAAAGTCAATATCTTCTTTCTGAGCATATCCTTTTATTACTAATCTAGCACGATATCGCTCCACTTGATCATCTCCATTTCGCTTGATCTTGTAGACCTATTTATTTCTAGTAGCCTTTCTTCCTTGTAGTAGTAACACAAGTACCCAGGTCTTATTCTTATGGAAAGCTTCAATTTCTTCCTGCATTGCTGTCATCCACAAAGATCCATCTGTGCTGTTTATAACTTTATATAAAGTTGATGGCTCTCTATCCTCTGTTAGAAGATAGTATACAACATTACTCTTCGTAATATACTCCGAGTGCCGAGTCGGTGGTCTTCTCTCATGAGTTGATCTTACAATTTCTGGAGCTTCGGACTTGACTGGTTCTTGTACATCATACTCTGGTGTTGCTTTAGAAAAATTTGAATCATTTTTTTACCTGAACAACTATAGTCTCTGAGTTTTTCCTTGAACAACTTTCTTTCTCTTTACTTTGTAGTTAGTTCTCTATAAAGATAACATCTTTGTTGATGATAACCTTACGGATAGTGGGATCCCACAAGCGATACCTCTTTACTCCGTCAGCATACCCTAAGAATATATATTTGTAGGCGTCTAAAAATACCTATAGGTTTTCGCACACAACTCGAGATGAAGAGAAGACGATGAACGTCACTATCCGAGTCACAAAAACTTATTTGACGTCGACAAACGTATGAAGTGAGTCGACGAACCGTATGAAGCAACGGAACTGCAGAATAACGAAGATACGAACTGGTCGGGAGTTACGCTTCACTTACAAAAGACGAAGTGTCCCTCGTGTCTCATCCACAAAATGTATGATTCAACCATAGGAGCTTGTAAATCTCTTTGTCGGCTTTCCTACATACTTTGAATCGCATAATTCTGAGTTCGGATGACAAAGATACAGTGATTCTGACCGGGGCGCGCCTGAACGGTGCCAAGGCTTTGGCCGAGACACTACGAGTGTCTCGGCCTTGGCCTTGGCTGGGACACCTTGGGTGTCTCGGCCAAGGCCGAGACACTCCTAGTGTTCCGGCCAAGGCCGAGACACCCAAGGTGTCCCGGCCAAGGCCGAGACACCCTAAGTGTCTCGGCCATGGCCGAGACACTGCGGGTGTCCGTAGGCCTAAAAACGCTGTTTTGAACCGTTTTTGATTGTTAACCATCTAGATTTGTTTCTAACTAATTTAATATTATCTTAGAATGTGGTAAAGTAGTTATAACTGAGGATAAGAGTGAATCAGTCGTTCTTATCTGAAAATAGAGCTAAAAAACACTGTTTTGAGCCGTTTTCGATCGTTAACTATCTGGATTTGTTCCAACTGATCTAATATTATCTTAGAACGTGATAAAGTGGTTATAACTGAGGATAAGAGTGAATCAACCATTCTTATCTGAAAATAGAGCTTCCGTAGCCTATAAATACAACCCTAGGGTCTTCATTTGCACGGATCTGGAATTCTCAAGCCTTGACAAAGCCCTGCTGAATTGGAGACTGAAGAGCCACGAATTTCAGAGAGGAGGAGGAGATCTCAGTGAATTCTTCTGCATAAAGAAGGACAGTTCGACAAATCTGCAGCCCAATTCTTCACTTGAGACCGCACCGTTACTGTGATCTCAAGAAGAGTAGTTATCTCGTTGTTGTCGAGATAATTGCTTTGGTTTCTTGACTCCTTTGCAAGTCAATAAAATTTGCACTTTGATCTGATCTGAGGTGGTCCACAGATAAACCCCGGCACAGGCAAAGATCCTACATAAACAGTGGGTGATAAATGTCCGTTGTTTTTATTTTAACAAGAGTTGTAATTTTCCGTTTTCATTGTGTAAGAGTCTTATAAAAAGACTATCTTTTTATTTTTATTATAACAACTGAAGTTGTAATGAATACATCAGTGAAGATGTCAACTTTCGACCAAAATAATATTTTATGAATTTTAAATCTAACTTTGTAATTTTTTGGGCATTGTACATTACGGATACTGGACTTTTAAATATATGGAGGTTGGAATAATCAACTGGCTTGTCGCTCCACATCTCCATCGGGGTCTTTAACTGTATTACGTGGAGATCGATTCACCACATAACATGTAGTTTTTACTACTTCCACCCAACAATATTGCTCTTGTTCTTTCCAACAAAGTTCTATTCATCCGCTTCGTTACTCCATTTTGTTGAGGAGTATACGTAATACTGAATTGTCTTTTGATGCCTTCTTGCTTGCAGAATGCAAGAAATTCACCGTCTGTGCATTCTCCTCTATTATCTGACCTCAAACTCTTGATTTTCTTTTTAGATTCAAGCTCAATTCGCGCTTTGTAGGCTCTAAAGATTGAGAACATTTTTGGCTTCTTCTTGATAGGATACACCAAACATCTCCTGGAGTAATCATCAATAAAGGATATAAAACATTTTGTTCCTCCCATGGATGTAACCCATATATCAGAATGAACCAGTTCCAGAATAGCATTTCTTCTAGAACTCGATATGTTGAACTTTAGCCGATGCTGCTTACTTGTAATGCAATGCTCGCAGAATGAAAGAGTTATCGAATTAAGTCTAGGAAGCAACTTTTGATTAGAGAGAATCTTCAAGCCTCATTCTAGCATGTGACCTAGTTTATGATGCCACATCATGATTTATTCTTCTCCACTGCTAGTTATGCCACACATGAATCAGTTTCTTGTAGGATTTTTTCCTTGAGCATGTATATATTTGTAGCTATCTTTTTTCCTTTTATCATAACAAATGCCCCTCTAACACAATCTTCATGATCTCGTTTTCTATATGGGTCTTGCACCTGATCTCATCTAATTGCCCTAAAGCTAATAGATTCGTCTTCAAGCCCTTCACATGTCGTATATCTTAAATGGTGCATATTGTACCATCAAACATTTTAATTTTGATAGTGCCAATACCAAAAATCTCCCAAGCATGATCATTGCCTATGAATACAGATCTTCCTAAGACAGATTCATATTGTGGAACCATTCTCTCCGGGAGGTCATGTGCCAGGAGGCTACTGAATCTAAAAACCAGACATCAGCAAACCTCTTTCTTCCTTCATCAATGGTCGCTCTACTGTATAAAATTTTACTATCATCTGATGTGCTGATAACACATTGTAGGCATCAAAAACCGCCTATGGGTGCCAAACTCAGCTTAAGTCAAAGAGAAGATGAGGAATGTCATCATATAGATCAGAGAAGACCATCCAATATGAAGGAAAACAAAGGAGGACACAAAATGTCAAAGTCAAAAAGACTTGGAACTGTCTCACTGTTGGTGAGATAGTCTCAACAGTCTTGCATATGCGAGACAGTGTGGACCGTCTCGCATATGAGAGACAGTGTTGACTGTCTCACCAACTGTGAGACACTCTCCCAAAGTTTGCTGATGCTTTTGTAGGATTTTGTGGGGTCCACTTGGCTCCATAACTACTGGAGGAAGCTCATTAACGTTAATGGGTAGTTTTACCCTAAAAATATGCCCACTACCCACGAAAAGTGCACCATTTAACACACTTCAAGTAGTGGGAGGACAGTTACAAAACACCCTGGCACTGTCTCATTTGGGTGAGATAGTAAACACTGTCTTGCACACATGAGACAGTGGTCATCAAGTCGTTTGTCTTCTATTCGACGGTTACGACTCCCTATTGCTATATATACCCCCTACACACTTGTGCAGGGTAAGAGGCTGGCATTTGACGAGCTTAGAGAGCAGGAGAGAGTTCTTCATCCACTCTCGAGCATTCTCAGAGTCTTTTGGTGTTTCCTTGAGTTCGAGCTTAGACTTGATCTTAAGAAGAGTACTTATCTTACCTTGCTAAGACACTTACTTTGGTTCTTGTTTCCTGGTTAAAATATTAACCTTAAGCCTTCTTCGTTTCCGACTTAGGAACGTTGCTCGGTGGTCCACGGATAGCGTATCCTTGGTACATGCAAAGAATCCCACGTAAATAGAAGCTATTACATAGGAGTTTCTGTACGTGTTACTAGGGAGCCCAATTTTGTTTTCTTTGTAAAGAGAAGAATTACACGTGTAAAGCTTGTTCTTTTGTTTCTCTTAAACAATTTAATAGAAGCTACAAAGAAAATTCTGTTGGCCTTCTTATTTTGATAATGTTTAACAAACAATTTACTTCTAATGTTGTTTGTCTAGTGTTTGTGTTTTCATATTTATTCTAGGCAAACAACGAGTTGGAGGGTGGATGGAATCGAGCATTCACGATCATATCACATGGAGGTTGGCAGAATTGTGGAGTGAAGCCTACGTAATTCAAGTTAAAGATTCAAGTTCAAGCTTCATCCGCAAGTATACCAAGATAGAGCTTCGTTGAAGATCACAAGCTTGGGTAAATTTAGTTTTAGGTTTATATTATGTGTGTTAGTACTTTAAGCACAATCATATACACACATACACATTTTGGTTTTGTATATATATAGTTATATATATACATATATGTTTTAGTTTGATAATTTTCAAGTTTTAATATGAAGCAATTGATTTCATCATACACATATATTTTTGTTTCATACTTACATGCATGTATATGATTTCATCAATATCAATTTTATTTAGTTTAATGAAATCATGTTTTAGTGCATTATATGTGTATTTGTAAAAATACTATATTTATTATTTATAGACTTCATAACAATAGTTTATATCTTTCTTCAAGTCTATAAAATCATTTTGTATTGTTTCAAAACATGGTTAAGCTAAAATATCAAAACTCATATATTCATATTTTCATGTTTTGGACTATTTTATAAAATGATGATATTTTTATTTAGGAGGTCCTTTTTGAAAACCAGTCTTTGTAACATGTTTATTATCATGTCTATAATCATTCTCTAAAGTTTTATATTTTTTGGAACTTATTTGATACTTTTAAACAGGATTTTAAAATTAAAAAATTAACATTCAAACCTGTTTTCTTATATGTCAGTTTACGGTCGACCGCTACGGTCGACCGCGCTTTTGATTTTTCCTGTGGAGTCATCAGCAATTTTCGCGGTCGACCGTCACGGTCGATCGTCAGCTTGAAAAATTCCCACGTTCGACCGTCACGGTCGACCGTCAAAGTTTCTGAAATTTTCTGAGCCTTGAAAGTGGCTCGCGGTCGACCGCGAGATTTTCACGGTCGACCGCCGTTCAGTCCAACGGTCATTTTGTACATAATCTGATTTTTGATTCTGTTGGTTTTTTGGTCATTTCTGTTGGGTTTTTGGCTGAGGTTTTTGGAGGCTATAATACCCAATTGATCTCAGTTCTCATGACAACTAAGAGAGTGTTTTTAAAACAAGTTTAAAGAGTTTTAAACAAGGGTTTAAATTTGGTTTAAGAAGCTTTTAAGCATTTGAAAGTTTGAGTTTGTAAAATCAATTTCACAAGAGCTTAAGGAGATCATCTAATGGTGTTTGGACATCCAACTATTCTCCCTCTACCTCTTGATCTATTGAGAAGTTTTCTAAACTCTATTTCTAGCTTTACATCTATTTGTTTAATTATCATTTTATTAAAGCTAGTTTTATATTGAGTTTAGTTGATTTGATTTCACTCATTGTTTACACACACCCACTTGAGCTTATTGTATTTGCATACATTGTATATTTGGGTTGGTGAGAATTGTAACAATTGAGTGTGAGCATTCATTGTGTTCTCATCCATGTTAGAGAGCAATCATTTATTGTAATTGTGCTTATTATGAAAATCACTTTGTAATACACTTGTACACCGAGAGAAGTGTGTGGCGAGAGTTAGGGATCATCCTAAGAGGAGTGGCATCGGTTGACGAACATAGGGAGAGGTTGTATCCGAGCACTTGAGGAAGACACGTCTAGTTCCAACACTTGAGATGGTGTAGAGTGAGATTGCAAGAGTGTTGATTGTAGAGTTTTCGATAAACTAGAAAACCGTAGTGTAAGGTGTAAATGTTGTTTGGGTAAGCGTAGAAAACCCGATTGTGTTAGTGGATTTCTCCCCGGGAGTGGGAGCGGAGACGTAGGACAGAAGGTTCGAACTCCGTGATCATTTGATTGTGTTTGCGCATGCTTTGGTGTTCATTTATATTTGTGCTCATTGCTCATATCGCCATTGTCTCATTAGTTAGTTTGTCCACTTCTTTATTTACATTATTTACCATTGTGTTGTTTATATATCCTTGCTCATATATTTGTAATATCTCATTGCTAGGATATATTCATTAGTTCATATTACCTATCCTAGCTCATGTATCTTGTTGTATCTTACACTTGCTAGGATAACTTGTTAATTAGTTTTAATTAGCAAAAAATCAGATTAGATTAGCATAAAACCCTAATCACCCCCCTCTAGGGTCTAACAAATTGTTCTCGAAGCTAACACGCATCCTTGAGATGTCACCATTCTTCTTATTATGCCAACACTCCGATTTCACGTGCCCCTTTTTATCACAGTTGTAGTATTTGACATTCTTCTTACTTCTTGATTTTGATATACCATGAGCATGACTCTCACTAGAGCCACGTTCCGTTGATCTTCCTCTCGTCACTAATAAGGCCTCCGCTTGTTGCGAACTTACCTATCTGTCTTCCTTGTTCTTGCGCCGGTTTTCTTCCTCCAAAACAGCGGCTGCAACATTGTCAAAGAATAGATTATCCGTAAGAATGTTGTTTGTTAGGTTGATTACGAGCTGATCATACGAGTCAGGTAGACTCTGAAGTAGAAGTTCTGCACGTTCATTCACACTGATTGTATGCCCCAATATTGTGAGTTGGGAGAATAATGTATTTAGGATGTTGATGTAGTCGGTCCTCGATATAGATTCTGCCATCCTCAGAGTGTAAAGTCTTATTTTTAAGAAGATTTTGTTGTGTAGGAATTTGACCTCATATAGTTTTGTTAGAGTATCCCAGATCTCTTTTGCTGTTTTATTCTTTTCTATGCTTGACAACACTCCATCTGCTTATGCCAGATGGAGATTAGCAATAACATTTCTATCTATCTCATTCCACTTCTTATCATCTGTGATGTTGTCCGGCCTTGCACCGATGGCCGCTAGACAATTATCTTTTCTTATGATAACCTTTATCTTCAACTTTCACATTGAGAATTACTCCCGTTAAATTTCTCAATCTCAAAATTCACCGTCATTGCTTCTATCACGAACAGTAACTTCTACTATTTAACGTGAACAATAACCGTATATATAAATAGTAACCGTACTCATAAATAGTAATCGTACTTGTGAATAGTATCATACTCATGAATAGTGTCTAGTGCCTTCAAAGAGTAAATGATAATTTAACTTATTTTATGATGTGAAGGATCCACTTTTAGTAGTAGCCACAGAACATACGATAAGCAGATACATGTACCCTAAACCAGGCTCTGATATCACTTATTCGGACAAACCCGGGGCCCAATAGAGTAAGGTCCCAGCGAATAGTAGAGCAGAAGTAATAAAATAAACACACAGATTTACGTGAAAAACCCCCTAAATGAATTTGGGGTAAAAACCACGGGCAATGATAGAAGAATCCATTATGAGAAAAATTTAGGAGTTAAAATCTCTGTTTATAAGAAGAAACTCTCTCTATTTTTCTCTCTTTCTCTCTCACTCACTTTCTTTTTTTCAATTTTAATTGGAGACACTGGGATCATCTAAACCTAACGCTGCTAGGTGTTTATTATAGCGGGTAGGTGTTTACTGTTGACACAGTAACTTTCCATCATAAGAGAAGTATAAATTGTTCATATTCCATATATACTATTATTAGAATCTTGGGAAAAATGCTTCCAGCCCCCAAAAGCCAAGTGAACGTACTTCCCACCCCTAAGACTTGGTCAATAAGCGTTTTACCCCTAAAAATAAAGAATCTGTTCTCTGAGCCCCCAAAACACAAAACCCAAGACATTAAAACATGTGAAGACCATAATACCCTTCTCTCTCTCTTTTTTTTTTATTAAAATATGATGAGGATTATTTTATTATTTTTGTTTTCTCTCTCTCTTTATCATGATGTACCAAGATGATAGTTGAAATGATTGATGATGATTATTTTATTATTTTCGTTTTTTTATTATTTTGGTGGTTTGTATTAGGATGTTGTTAAAGTTACGGGTTAATTGTTAAGGTTACGAGTTAATTGTTAATGTTACGGGTCAATTGTTAAGGTTATGAATCCTCTCTCTCTCTCTCTCTCTCTTTCTTTTTTTATTAAAATATGATGTTATGAATCCTCTCTCTCTCTTTTTTTTATTAAAATATGATGAGGATTATTTTATTATTTTTGTTTTCTCTCTCTTTATCATGATGTACCAAGAGGATAGTTAAAATGATTGATGAGGATTATTTTATTATTTTTGTTTTTTATTATTTTGGTTGTTTGTATTGGGAGATTGTTAAAGTTACGGGTTAATTGTTAAGGTTACGAGTTAATTGTTAA
>BQKN01065921.1:684605-712486 GCA_022839385.1 Asparagus kiusianus | reverse complement strand
GATCCAGTTGATAGGAATATTGTGCTGAGTAGATACATCACGTTCAATGAGGCTTCTATCTTGAAGCTTCCCAGCTCTCATCAGATGGAGAGTGATAGAGGAGATATCACAGGTAGTAGAGATCGATGTAACTCTATATTATCCAGATGGTATAATATCCATTAGAGTACCAACTGAGGTGACGCTAGGTGAGCACGGCAATGAGGAGGAGGATACGGGTATGGATTGTTTTCATCAAAAGTTACCATTTTCATTGTTGTCAAACATGTTACACCGTTTATCGTTTATAAGTTTGAGTTGATCTTTTTATAAGATCTTCTTACAATGAGAAAAGTAAAGATTATAACTTTATGAAATAAAACGCAGTAGTAGTTTATCTCCTGTTGCTTTGTGTGGGATCTTTACCTGTGCTGAGAACACGTTAGTCCATGGACCACCGCGGATCAGATCCGGTTGACAAGTGTAATTATGCTCTTGCTTCACGAAGGAAACAATTGCAGCAGCGACAATCAACACCAAGCGAGATTGTGGCTCTTCTCGAGATTAAAACAAGGTTTGATCCGGAGGAAAGAGGGAGAGAAAATCTCAAATCTTTCGAAGGTTTTTTCTTTATAAAAAAGTTCTCCAAGATCGGCCAATTCTCCTCTGAAAGTCGTGGTTTATTGTTCAATTGGACAGCACCTCGCTCTCAGATTTTAGATCCTCTCAACTAAAGACCCTGAACTTTTATTTATAGACTTTTGTCGTCGCGTTTTCTGATAAGATCAAGTATTTTAATGTTATCTGCAGTTGATAACCACCCAGACGCACTTAAGGATAGCTTCAGAATAGTTGGGGAGATCCTGGAACGAAAGAATCCCTAAAAACATCAAAATCCATGTTTGGGAGGTTTTAGGAGGCCAAAATAGTCGTGGTGGCTCGCATGCGTGCCAGCCACCATTTGGTGACTCACATGGGTGCGAGTCACCATTTAGTGACTCGCAGCCTTGTAAGCCAGTTTGTATCACCTCAAGTATTTTAACTCTAACTCTCTCGTCCGATCTTAGATTGAGTTAATTTAAGATGCGTTGGAAAGCTGACAAAAATACCTACAACTTTTGCGTTGTGAGTTTCTTTAGAATCAAATCACAACATGGCCGAAATATTACTTTTTTATGCGAGTCACCATTTGGTGACTCGCATAGGTGCGAGTCACCTTTTGGTGACTCGCAGCCTTGCGAGCCAGTTCGTACCATCTTGGGTATTTTAACTCTAACTCTCTCGTTCGATTTCGGAATGAGGTGATTCAAGATACGTTAGAAAGTTGACGAAAATACCTACATCTTTTGTGTTTTGAGTTTCTTTAGAATTAATTTACAATATGACTGAAATTTTACTTCTTTGTGTGAGTTACTATTTGGTGACTCGTATGGGTGCGAGTCACCATTTGGTGACTCGTAGCCTTGCGAGCCAGTTCATATCATCTCAGGTATTTTTGGCTCTAACTTTCTCATTCGATCTCAGAATGAGTTGATTTAAGATATATTGGAAAGCTAACGAAAAGATTTACAACTTTTGTGTTTTGAGTTTCTTTAGAATCAAATAACAACATGGCTGAAATATCATTTCTTTGTGAGAGCCACCATTTGGTGACTCGCAGCCTTGCAAGCCAGTTCGTACCACCTCGGATATTTTGGTTCTAACTCTCTTGTTCGGTCACAGAATGAGGTGATTCAAGATATATTGGAAAGATGGAGAATAGACCTACAAATTCCAATAGCTGAGCCACACATGATGTGTGCGAGACACACATGATATTTTGTCTAATTGGTGGCTCAGCCTTGGCTAAGCCAGTTCGTACCATCTCGGGTATTTTGGCTCTAACTCTCTCATCAGATCTAGGAATGAGGTGATTCAAGATGCATTAGAAAGCTAGATAAGAGATCTACAACTTTAAATAGCCGAGCCACACATGATGTGTGCGAGTCACTCATGGTGTTTCGCCCCTTTTGGGTGAAACATAACTCCTAGCTACGTTGTCTTTTGCCATTTCAAGTGTTACGTTGACTCGTACGTTTCACCGACTCACATCATAAATTTCATTAAGTTTGAGGTGACCGATGAACCTGTTGGCCACCTTGTGGTGGCCGGTGAGCACGTGGGCCACCTGGCGTTGGCCGTTTTGGTGGTTCATCACGACGTCATCAACGTTTTGCTGATTCATTTCATGCGCTTATCGACGTCAGATGATCCTCTTTGACTCGGACGATCCCCTTCGACTTGGATAATAGCATTCATTGCCTTCTCTTTGTTTCGAGCTGTGTACGGACACCTATAGATATTTTTAGATGCCTACATATACCCCCTCCAAAATATTTCAGACTCATTCTTTTATAGAGGATTCTGAAATGCTTTGGATATGATAGCCCCTCACCTTCAGTCGGTGTCAAAGGACCTGTTGCTGGTTTCAATTCTTGACTTCTTCAGCCTTCAGTCTATTCAATGTTTTGTCGAATAGATAAAGTTCTTCCGGTGCTACGTTAATCATCTGATCGTTGTCGAAATCTTGAACTGAAGTTGATGCGTAAGTTTCCGAACTTAGCTCTTGTCATTGAGTTGACTTTGAATTGATTATCTTCGTCAAGAATTCATATATGAATGTGATTGAACTCCCTGGAATCATCCTCTAACCCGAAATCTTTCCTTAGCCTTATTTTGGTGAAATCATAGACGTGTTGACCGGCATCGACCTTTGCGTGGACCGACGTCAACCTTTGCTGTAACGCGCTGACTGGCGTTAACATGGTTTATACTCGTACGTTTGCTAGAGTTTACACAGTTTAATCTCTTAAGGCATTGGAGCATGGCAGTCCCAAATATTAGAGTTGCAGGACCAACTGTTAAAGCTGATTCATCTGCATGTATGACTCTTATTCTGAAGTTGTTGGATGCTCAAGTCACGAGACCAACTAATGGGGCTGGTACGTCAATGACTCTTACATTTATAAGATTTTAGCAAACCCTCAGCTATCAATGGGTTTGATGAGCCTTTACCGACTACCGTTTGAGTCGGACTAGCATGCGAATTGTTTAAGTCCGCTCCACATGTAACATTATGCTAAAAGAGTTAACTCTTTTAGTGCTACGATATTGAATATATAGACTTCATCTTTTTCACGAGAATAGACTATCTGACCGCATGTATCAGATACAGACTCATGATTTTTGGCAAATCCTCAGCCATTAACAAATTTGACTTGCCTTTACCGATTACCGTTTGAATCGAGCTTGCATACGGATTGTTTAAATCCGTTGCACATGTAACGTTATGCTAAAAGAGTTAACTCTTTTAGTACTACGATATTAAATACGTAGACTTCGTCTTTCTCACGGGAATAGACTACTCGATAACACGTGTTAGGCGCTGATTTATCCCTTCTTAGGATTCAGGATAAAAATCCCCAGACTCAGATTCTGGTATCTTTTTTACTCGGTGAAAGACTAAACCGGTAACACATATTAGGCGTTGACTTATCCCTACTTAGAATTCGGGATAAAATTCCTTGTGCGTGTGAAGCACGGATTTTGGCGTTATGAATAACAACCTGTCATAATGTCGAATATGTGGGGTTTTATCCTTTTTACGACAAAAGACTAACCGACAACGCATGTTAGGCGCTGACTTATCTCTTCTTAGGCTTCGGGATAAAAGTTCCCAGACTTGGATTCTGGTATCTTCTTCAATCGGTGAAAGACTAAACCAGCAACGCGTGTTAGGTGCTGACTTATCCCTACTTAGGCTTCGAGATAAAATTCCTCGTACGTTTAGGACACAGATTATGGAGTTGAAAGATGGTGTTGGAATATTGTGTTTTCTCTTGGGGCAATGACGAACCCGATGTAGAAGAAGAAGAATTTTATATTCTATCTCCCCAAGCTGAAGAGGAAGAATTTTATATTCTATCTCCAGTTGTCAAAAGAAACTTAAAGTGGGATCTCCACTTCAAGAATCCGGGAAGGTAAAACTAAGAGTGGGATCTCCACTCCGAGAATCGAAAAGATTCGGATAATCCTAACTGTTAGAAGGTTTGATTACCGAACTAAAGATGGATTTCTCGTTTGTCGAGAGTGAATTGTGGTTTTGGCCCTAACTATAGGAAGGTTTGACCAAGTAGGATTTTGAGGCGACCCTAACTGTACGAAGGTTTGATCACTCAATTTAAAGTGGACCTCTCGTTCATGGAAGGGATTGAGAGGAGATTTTGGTTGTGGTCCTAACTATAGGGAGGTTTGACCAAATGGGGGTTTGAGACGATCCTAACTATAAGAATATTTGATCGCTCGATTTAAAAGTGGACCTCTCGTTCATGGAAGGAATCGGGAGGAGATTTTGTTTATGGCCCTAACTGTAGGAATGTTTGACCAAATGGGGGGTTTGAGATGATCCTAACTATTTAAAGGTTTGATCGTTCAATTTGTGGACTTCTCATTCATAGAAGGAATTGAGAGGGGATTTTAATTGTGGTCCTAACTGTAAGAAGCTTTGACCGGGTAGGCAGTGGGAGTAGGAGTACAAATCACAGTGGGAGTGTTGACTTGTCCCATTTACTCAGTAGGGGTTCTTGATGTCAAGTGATAAGAACTTAACACGAAGGGGTTTGACAATTGTTAATAATCAGAAGATTAAAATTCTGAGTACTATGTCCGGATTCAAACAATGGGAGTGTTGAGTGCACAAACGTAGCGGGAGTTTGAGTGGGAGGTTCTTATTCATCACCTTCTTGTAGTTGCTGGGTTATCCCTAAGAATACACTATATAGAATTCTTTCAGGAACTTCTCGTTACATGAATCATCCACCCCCAGCTTTCTTCACGAAACTGGGTCTAACATTGTACTCAGTTGCATGACCGGGTTATCATTAAAAATATTATGTATAAAAATTCTTCGGAAACTTCCCACCAAAGATAAGAAACAGTTTAGACTCATATACCTATTGGAGTATCAGGGAGCAGTTTAATCTCATATATCGGTTGGAGGATTGAGAAGCAATTTATACTCATATACTCTTCGGAGTGTCAGAAGGAGCAGTTTATACTCTTATACTTATCAGAGTCTTCATCCAGCTTAATTTAACATTACAACGCCAGCTTCAACCAATGTTTGGATGCTATTTTTGAGAGCAAAGCAAGCCTTGGTAGGATGAAGGATCTTCCTATGGTACGCACAGTACTTTGGATCCGTAGTATTGTCAGCTTCCTCCTGATTTGCGATAGGTGGTAGCTTGATCTTGTTGTCCTCAAGGAGGGATTCCAAAATGGTTAGGAAATCTTCGCCCTTGAATGAGTACTCTTTTTGGAGTCTCGGATCTAAAGTCTTTTGCTGTCTCCAGGATTATTTTTGTGACGTCTGATTAGCATCAACGGCAGCTACAGGGGCCTTCCCTTTACCACGGGAGACGAAGCTTGAATTTGGAGGGTTAGTCGTCGGTTGGCTTCTCTAGGCTTTCTTTCTTCTGAGGAAGCGTTCGGCCCGCTCTCCGTACACCTTCAACTCTTTCCAAGTATTGGAGGGTACTACTCCCATAACTTCCAACACGTCCAAAGAGAGGTTGTTGTGACAGGTTTGGAGGATGAAGTTCTCTGTGATCGGATCTCGGTAATTCATCGCCTTATTCCGGAAGCGCTTGATGAAGTCGTCGACTGTCTCGTCATCTTCTTGTTTCTCATCGAAGAGTATCCTGATTGACACCTCGGCGTCATCATCAAAGAAGTAAACGAGGAACTGGTTCTCCAGGTTGTCCCAGCTATTGATGCTTCCAAGCTTGAGACGACGTTACTAATCGAAGGTGGACCCGTGAAGGGTGCCAATGAATAACCGAACCATTAAGGCTTTATTGCCATAGATCATGCCTAAGTTGGACTTGAAGTAGATCAGATGTTAAGTGGGCGAGCCCTTCCCATTGAACGGCGTGAAGTTGATCAGGTTAAACTTCGCCGGGTATGGGATCAACTCCCACTCTCTCAGGTAGGAACACGGAATGCCGATCTTCTTCACCTCTCGAGCAAACATCAAAGCATTGATTTTGCTCTCGAGGTCTTTCATCTTCTCGTCCTCGTCTGTATCATGCTTTGGATGATTTTTAAGAGGAACAACACGGCTACCCTCGGTATTATCATCTTCGGTGGGACCACCCTTAGCGTTGTTATCTTTAGTAGGGCCACCCCCAGTATTCTGATCAATGGGAGAGTTATCAGTATTGAGATGTTCATCCATATCTGAATCGCTATCTGCTTGGTCATTAATGTTACAACGGCTGGATTCACCAAGTTGATTGGACAGAGACCGAATCTGTTGGTCATGCTCTTCCCTCATCTGCTGCGTAGTCATTTCCATTTTAATTTTGAATGCTTCTTTCTGCTTGGCTAGAGCATCCTCAACCATTTTGGCTATTCCTCTGTGTTAATCATAAACACCTTGCGGGATTATCCTTGACTGGATACCGTTTTGTCAGAGGTAACTGTAGAGTTAACATCTGATGCTTCATCATCTGAGCATAACCCTCTATTCATCCTCTGATAGTCCCTACGCCTAGTAGTTCTTACGCGTAATCGAGTTATACATTGGGATACATCCGAAAAATGATGGGGACTGAAGCTCTGCATTGACTTTCCGGCCTTTATCGACCATATTGATAGTGACTTATGGGAGTTCGTCATCTTATGCAGCTGATCTTTATCTATGGAAACGCTTTGGCTTGGCCTTGGATGTTCTGGTGGAGATCTTTTCCAATACTGAGACCCTCTTCGGAGCGATCTTGGGTAGGGCTGAGCACGGTTCGGGCCAAACCGAAAAAACCGACCTAACCGAACCGAAATCAAGAGTTTGGTTCGGTTTTACTTGTATAGCGGTTCGGGTCGGGTTGAAATCATTTCAACCCGAACTGACCGAACCGACCGATACCCATCAATGCTTTAATACCCGAGACCGAGAGGAGACCCGACCCGTGAATCCCTTCCCTGATACTCTCACATTTCACCTAAACGACTAAACCCTAGATCTCATTCCCAATTTCAGCTGCCACTCCCACTCCCAGACTCCCAGTCTCCCACTCGATCCTCAGTCCTCAGTTCGTCAACTCCTCAGTTCGTCAACTCCGCCGCTCAGCAATTTCAACCGACCGATACCCATCAATAATAGTACTGTTTTAGCCTTGGGAAGCAAGTTGCTGATAATTGTTTGGTTAGAAATGCGAGATCTTTACATTCGGTTCCAGTTTTTGATAATTGTTTTTTCGCACTCTTATTTGTGCAGATTGAACTGCGAAGGACGGCTATTTATTTCACAAGTGCTAAATCTGGTAAGTATTTTTATTTTTTATTTTTACTTTTTTGTTAATTTCCTAATTGTCTGAGGTATGGTGTGAATAAAGAAATGAACTTCATTGACTCTTCCCCTTTAATTTGAAATTTATTTCAAGTGAGGAAATTAGTTAATTGTGCTTGAGCTGAGTGCAGGCATGGGTGGAAGCAAGTTGCTGGCTGATAAATCTCATAGAGATGGTATTTTACAAAACTTAATCGTATTTATATGTATACTTCTTTAATTGGTTTTGTATAATTAATAAAATAAAATGGAACCTTGAATTGGATTCCTAACTTTCTTATTTTGTTATACTTGGCTGAGTTAAGATCTGGAAGCAGCGAATCTTTTTAGGGACAGGATGATAAAATTATCTTTCAATTCAAAGTTATGATAAGAAAGGTTAAGTATTTGGAGCTTGGTGAGAGATAGTCATCTGTTTATTAATCAACATTTGCGTTTTGAGCTACTCTTTGTAGTTTTTTTCAATCTTGTTGCCATTCTCTTGTGTCAAGCAGTGATTTTTAAGCTGTGGAAAACAACCAATATTCTCTTTTATTTCATTGTACTCTGTGAATTAGAATGGATTGTGTCCAACAAACTTTTTATTTCCTTTGTGTACAACTTACTGTTTTAGCCTTTTAGGTGTGTCAACCTGATTATTATCCCTTGACTATCTATTTTCACCTTCTGATGTTATCTATTTGTTTCAATTTTTTGTAAATGGCTTATCAGTTGATATGCTTGTTCCTTTGTACTGAAGCTCATTTTTTTGTGATCAGTGATGACGATGATGAAGACGAAGATGACACTGAAGCTCTACTGGCTGAACTTGAAAGGATTAAAAAAGAACGAGCTGAGGAGAAACGGTTTTTTTGTGATCAGTTGATATGCTTGTTCCTTTGTTCCTTTGTACTGAAGCTTATTTCATGATGTTATATTAATTCCCACTTGCTTCTAGATTCAATTGCTGTTATTCATGATGTTATATTATATGAACAAAGGCAACCTAGCTTTGTGTTTGCTTTTAAAAAATCAATGTCAACAACTTGCTGCTGTGTTTATTTGCTTGGATGCCTGGATATAAACTCTTGGGACAAGCAATATTTGTGCCTTTGATTGTTATACTTGATGAAGTTAGAACCGAACAAACCGAACCGAACCGCACCGAACCGATTTGTAACGGTTCGGTTCGGTTTTGAATTATAGGTGGTTCGGTTCGGTTGTTCAAATTTTGGTAAAAACCGACCCGAACCGAACCGTGCTCACCCTTAGTCTTGGGGCTGCTACACGCTGATAATACTGTCCTGATTAGTTTGGCACACAGACAATGAAAGTTCATCTCTCGGGTACTCCTCTTTCGAGATCTGTTCGTATCCCCAGCACGATAGTACAACTCATCGGCATAATTGCCAGAGCAACCTATCATGTGTTGGCATGACTTCCCAGGTATAACGTCGTTGTCATTAGACGAAAATGTTTCCTTCTGGGGGTTCAACATCTTGTTAGCGCTCTCAAGAGTCACACGTTTTGAGCTATGCATTCGTGAGCATGGGACCTTAACAGGATCTTGGACACTGACTCGTAGTCCAAGGCGATCAGTTACAGGAGTTTTCCTAATATAGAAAGGCTCTGACTTGTTGCGAGGGTGTGTGCGACCCCCAGTTTGATGAGTTGCTCAGGGTTCAGTCAATGGGCCCAAGCGTTCTTTAATCAGAACTTTGCCTCGATCCTCATGCAAAGGACCAAGGCAATCCACCATCCTCATCTTGAATCAGGACAAGTCCACGCTATTATGGGGTTCTGCTGGAGGTGTGCGATTCATCAGGATAGAAACAGGGGTTGTCGGAAGCTTAAATGGGACTATAGGAGGTGAACCGGGTGCGAACCGAACCGAACCGGTTTGGTTCAGGCACGAACCACCACTTTGTGGCTCGGTTTTGGCCGAGCCACCATTTGCTGGCTCGGTTCTGGCCGAGCTACCAAATGGTGGTTCTCGCATTCTGATAGTTCCGGGCGCTGTTTGACTTTTTGTCGACGCCGTTTCGGACTTTGGTTTCCAAACTTGGCATGATTTCGGTGGCTTCTTGATCACCTCTTTTTGCTTCAACTTCTGTGATTCTTGCATGAGAATCAGTGCGTGCGCAATCAAGGCGTGACGCTTCTGAATGAGCTCCTCGAGGGTTGAGCGGGTCCATTTGACTTGGATCCATTCATTCGCTATTGGTTTGGAGGAGAGGAGACATGTTTGCTGCTGGGGCACTTGGTGCCTTCTGAGTTTCAGATCTGCCTCATAGCAGATCCTGTCAACATGCTCCAAAGCCTTGGCGAATTGGCACGTGAGGCATTGGTACTTTCTTTGGTGAGCTCTTTTTGATAAAGTTGGCGCGGCTACAACAGTTATCTCCTTGATTGAGGAGGAGTCCAGATCTGTTGATACGACCTCGTTGGAGGCCGGAGGGTATTGCAAGGACTGATTGCAGCAGCAATTGGGGCGTTGATCTTCTTACACTTGCGAAGGGCGGAGGACCTGGAGGAGGACGACGACAGATACTTCTCGAACTTCAGTTGGCCGAATTCGTACTCGAATTCTTCATCAACCGGGATCCGAACCCGTGGTTGCGGTCCGATAGCTTTGACAGCGAAGCTATTGGCTCCCACTGTGGTCGCCAGTTTATTTTCGTCAAAAGTTATCATTATCATTGTTGTTAAACTTGTTACACCGTTTATCGATTACAAGTTCGAGTTGATCTTTTTATAAGATTTTCTTACAATGAGAAAAGTAAAGATTACAACTTTATGAAACAAAACACCACAGTAGTTTATCTCCTGTTGCTTTGTGTAGGATCTTTGCCTGTACCGGGGACGCGTTAGTCTGTGGACTGCTGCGGATCAGATCCGGTTGACAAGTGTAATTATGCTCTTGCTTCACGAAGGAAACAATTGCAGCAGCGACAATCACGACCAAGCAAGATTGTGGCTCTTTTCGAGATCAAAATAAGGTTTGATCCGAAGGAAAGAGGGAGAGAGAATCTCAAATCTTTCGAAGGCTTTTTCTTTATGAAAAAGTTCGCCAAGATCTACCAATTCTCCTCTGAAATTCGTGGTTTACTGTTTAATTGGACAGCACCTCGCCCTCAGATTTAAGATCCTCTCAACTGAAGACCCAGGGCTTCTATTTATAGGCTTTTATCACCGTGTTTTATGATAAGATCAAGTATTTTAACGTTAGCTGCTGTCAATAACCACCCAGGCGCACTTAAGGATAGCTTTAGAATAGTTGGGGAGATCCTGGAAAGAAAGAATCCTTAAAACATCGAAATCCGTGTTTGGGAGGTTTTGGGTGGCCAAAATAGTCGTGGTGGCTCACATGCGTGCGAGGCACCATTTGACTCGCATGGGTACGAGTCACCATTTGGTGACTCGCAGCCTTGCGAGCTAGTTTGTATAACCTCGAGTATTTTAACTCTAACTCTCTCATCCGATCTCAAAATGAGTTGATTTAAGATGCGTTAGAAAGCTGACAAAAATACCTACAATTTTTATGTTTTGAGTTTCTTTAGAATCAAATCAAAACATGGCTAAAATATTACATCTTTGTATGAGTCACCATTTGGTGACACGCATGGGTGCGAGTCACCATTTGGTGACTTGCAG
Organism: Asparagus kiusianus; assembly: GCA_022839385.1. NCBI lineage: Eukaryota > Viridiplantae > Streptophyta > Magnoliopsida > Asparagales > Asparagaceae > Asparagus > Asparagus kiusianus. The sequence continues at coordinate 701,490 of BQKN01065921.1, read as the reverse complement.
CCTTTCGAGCCAGTTCGTACCACCTTAGTTATTATGGCTCTAAATCTCTCGTCCGATCTTGGAATAAGGTGATTGAAGATACGTTGCAAAGTTAACGAAAAGACCTACAACTTTTGTGTTTTGAGTTTCTTCAGAATTAAATCACAATATAGACAAAATGTCACTTCTTTGTGCGAACCACCATTTGGTGACTCGCATGGGTGCGAGTCACCATTTGTTGACTCGCAGCCTTGCGAGCTAGTTCATACCATCTTGGGTATTTTGGCTCTAACTCTCTCATCCGATCTTAGAATGAGTTGATTTAAGATGCGTTGGAAAAGCTGACGAAAATATCTACAAATGTTTTGTTTTGAGTTTCTTTAGACTCAAATCAGAATATGGACGAAATGTCACTTGTTTGTACGAGTCACCATTTGGTGACTCGCGTGACTCGTAACCTTGCGAGCCACCATTTGGTGACTCGCAACCTTGTGAGCCAGATCGTATCACCTCGCGTATTTTTGCTCTAACTCTCTCGTCCGATCTCGGAATGAGGTAATTCAAGATGTGTTGGAAAGTTAGAGAAGAGACCACAACTTCTAATGACCAAGCCACACATGATGTGACTGAGCCACACATGATGTGTGCAAGTCACACATGGTATTTTGTCTAATTGGTGGCTCAGCCTTGGCCAAGCCAGTTCGTACCACCTCAGGTATTTTGGCTCTAACTCTCTCGTCTGATCTCGGAATGAGGTGATTCAAGATATATTAGAAAGCTGGAAAAGGGACCTATAACTTCAAATGGCCAAGCCACACATGATATGTGTGAGTCAGACATGGTATTTTGTCTAATTGGTGGCTCAGCCTTGGCCAAGCCAGTTCTTACCACCTCGGGTATTTTGGCTCTAACTTTTAATGGCCGAGCCACACATGATGTGCGTGAGTCACACATGGTGTTTTGCCCCTTTTGGATGAAACAAAACTCCTAGCTACGTTGTCTTTTGCCATTTTGTGTGTTACATTGACCCGTACGCTTCACCGACTCGCATCATAAATTTCGTTAAGTTGAAGGTGACCGGTGAACGTGTTGGCCACTTGGTGGTGGCCGGTGAGCACGCGGGCTACCTGGCGCTGGCTATTCTGGTGGTTAGTCACCATGTCATCAATGTTTTACCGATTCGTTTCATGCACTTGTCAGCGTTAGATGATCCTCTTTGACTCGGACGATCCCCTTCGAATTGGATAATAGCGTTCATCGCCTTCTCTTTGTTCCGAGCTGTGTGTGGACACTTATAGACATTTTTAAATGCCTACACGGATGTCCAAGATCAGGGATCGACTGTTCAGGTTTAGGATTCTATTACAGTTCGGAGACAGAGAAGAGATATGCGGATGCTAGTACGGTATACTGGCATAGTAGTTGCGTATGCACTTTCGATGGAGAGTATCAAGGAGTTGGTACCTTCTACTTTCAGAGAGGCTGACCAGATTCGAAGGCTGATTCGTGGTAGGTAGCTATGCAGGAGGAGATGGAGTCTCTTCATAAGAATGATACATGAGAGCTTGTTGAGCTTCCAAAGGGGCAGAAGGCGATTAGTTACAAGTGAGTATACATGAAGAAGGAGGGCATTGAAGGAACTCCAGTGAGGTTCAAAGCTAGGTTGGTTGCGAAGGGTTATGCACAGAAGGAAAGTATTGATTATAATGAGGTTTTCTCTCCGGTAGTGAAACACTCTTCGATTTGGATTTTGCTAGCTTTGGTGGCACAATATGGTTTGAAGTTAGATTAGTTAGATGTGAAGATGATATTTCTTTATGGTGATCTTGATGAAGAAATATATATGACTCAGCCATTAGGATTTCGAGTTGCAAGGAAGGATAAGTTGGTTTGTAGGTTGAAGAAATCGCTATACGGTTTGAAGTAATCTTCTTAACAGTGGTATAGGCGATTTGATGGTTTCATGATTGGTCATTCGTACACTCGGAACAAGTTTGATCCTTGCGTGTATTTTCATAAGTTGAAAAGAGGTACGTACATTTATTTGTTGCTTTATATTAATGACATATTGGTTGCTTCTATTTCCAGATCCGCTAAAGATGAATTGAAGATTCAGCTTTCAGAGGAGTTTAAGATAAAGGATTTGGGTGAGGCAAAGTGCATTTTGGGAATGGAGATCGACAGAGACAAAAAGAATGGCAAAATTTATTTGATACAGGTGGCTTATTTGAAGAAGGTTCTACATTGGTTTAATGTTAGCATGAATACGAAGCCAGTTAGTGTACCTTTAGGAGCCCATTTGAAGCTTTCAGCTGACCTTTCACCAAAGATAATTGAAGATCAAAAGTTGATGTTGGAGACTTCATAAGTGAGCGTAGTTGGAAGCTTAATATATGTGATAGTATGTACGAGGTCGAATTTGTTACAAACGATGAGCATGGTTTCGAGATACATGCACGATCCAGGAGTGGGTCATTAGGACACCGTGAGATGGATTTTGAGGTACATTCAAGGTATTCTCAATGTTGGTTTAGTTTTTGAGCGGGACACTAGAGGTGGACAGTTATGTATTGTCTATGTTGATTCGGATTATACAGGAGATTTGGATAAGCACTGGTCTATAACGGAGTATGTGTTCATTTTGACCCGTACGTCGGTGTGTTGGAGATGCACCTTACAGTCTACGGTGGCTTTGTCGACGATGGAGGTAGAGTATATGGTGATTATAGAGGCTGTGAATGAGGCTATTTGGTTTTGGAGCCTTTTGGAGGAATATGGTGTTTCGCAACGGTCCGTCATTGTTCATTGTAATAGCATGAGTGCTATCTATTTGGTGAAGAATTAGGTTTTTTATATGAAGACGAAGTACATTGGCGTTCGTTATCACTTCGTTCTAGATGTTCTTGAAGATGGCGATGTAGAGATAGTGAAGGTTCACACGAAGGATAATCCGACGGATATGCTCACTAAAAGAGTTCCGAGCAACAAGTTTGATTACTATTGAAACTTGTTGCACATTCATGATTGCTGAGGTCGTTGACGGCCATTTGGATGACTTACGGACGGCTTGATCCCTTGGGAGAGGGGGAACGTAGGCAACCATATTGGTGCAGCTGTGTTTGGAGAGACGACGTAATGGTGCTCTTTGTTTGGTTTCGGCTCAGTTTTGGAAAAACTTCACCAAGGTGGACAATTGAAGAGAAGACAGGAAAATAACAAAATACAGGTTTGGATCTCCATCGGTCGACCGTAAGGCAAGCGCGATCGACCGAAAACTTGCATAAAATCAAAGGTGGTTTCTGAACTTGCTGCGGTCGACCGCCAAACCCTATAGTGGATTTTAGTTTCTGTTGATTGGTTGCGGTCGACTCTGGCGGTGGACCACGAGACCCTGTAATGTTTCCTGGGTTTCTATTGTTGGTTTTGGTCGACCGTCGCGGTCGACCACATGTCGTGCTGGGCCATAGGCTTTTGTTTCCTATTTGGTTTGGGATTGTGTTTTAGTATATATTGAAACACAATTTTCTAGGGTTCCTAAGGAGAGATTAGAAAGTGTTGTGAGCATATTGAGAGGAAGAATTTATGAGCAAGTTGAGAGATCTTTTGGTTAGGTTAGTTTGAGTGTTTGAGAGATTTGTAACCCTTTGTACTCTCCTTGATTTAGTGGAATCTCCCCATCCTCTCCTCGTGGACGTAGGCAAATTGCTGAACCACGTATATCTCTGTGTTTGCGATTGATTTATCGTATTTGTTTGGATTGTGCTTGAGTTTGGTTAGTTAATCTTCTCCCGTGGCTCTCGGACTCGTTTGGTTGTCGAACAGGCTTCCGCACGGCGTGCAACAGAATCCACTTAATCCATAGAGGACCAAAACCCTTGGCCTTAAGCACATCAATAATAAAATCTCGGTCAAGCATGTCACTACACCCTCAACTAGAAGTCTCTCTTTAATAAAGCTAGTTTGGACAGGATCAATAAGGCCATCTACCTTCGAATTCAAACCTATTTGTCAAAAACTTTAGTTATAATTTTGTAAATGACATTATGTAAACTGATTAAATTTCCGCATCCATTTATTTATGAATTAAAACATAGCCATAGTTAAATCGATCAACTTATGACTTCTCTTCGTAAAACTCCACAAACAGTTTCTACAAGTCACTTCTATTTTTATCCAGATACTCCTAAAATAAAAGAGGTGGAACACCATCAGGGCCAGGTACTTTAACCCCCCCCCGGCCCCCACCCCAAAAGAAAAAACAAACTCCCAAAAAAAATTCAAAGCTAGCCTTTCTAATTTCAAATAGAGGAAAAGGGATCACTAATTCCTCAGCCCCCTAGATTGATGGAGAAAATAATCTCACCTAGTCAATAACACATTTTTTGTCAATCTTCATACCAAAAATTCTCTTATAATGCTTAAGAAAACTTCAGTTATTCCATCCTCGGAAGTGTCTCTATAATATTTTCTTTAATTAAGGAAATTATATTTGTTATATTTCTTCCATTTGCCACACTATGGAGAAACTTAGTATTATTATCTCCTTCTTTTAACTAGTGTGCTTTAGATCTTTGCTTCTGTTAGTTTGAGTGTAGACCAAACCTCGATTCAGGCGAGGGCGAGCTCCGGTCGATGACACAGCTGTATGTGAGCTCGAGTTGACGAGATGCAAGCGAGCTTGATGGTCTGTAAGCGAGGCCATCACTGGTGATCTTGGGATTCTACAGGCGAGCAGGGGGCGAGATCCAGGCGAGCTCGAGTGCTCGTGCTTCAGGCGAGGTCGAGCGCGGGCTCCTTGTAGGTGAGGTTAGGAATCTGCAGGTGAGCTCGAGCAATCACATGGCTAGCGACAGCCTGTCACTAGCCTGGCGCTAGGGTTCACTTATAAAAGGAACCCTAGCCCGAGATCTCGGGTGCTTCCCTTCTCCTTCTCTCTCACGCTTTTTCTTGATGGCAGCGGAATCTATCTCTCTCTCTTTTGTTCAGCTCTCAAACAGTGAATATTGGGGGAATTTAAGTGGAGAATTTGTTGGACCCTAGAGGGGGGTGATTAGGATCTTAAGGCTATAATTGTGCAATAAAAATAAGGCAAGCAATACACCACAATAATGAACAACAACTGTAAAGGAGATAGAGTGAGAAATCGTTATCCAAGTGACGCGCAATATGTTAATGAGGTTCGGTCCGCTAACCTACGTCCACGCTCCCCACTCTCGAGGAGAATCCACTACACAACTCGGTTTGAAAACCGGAACTTCTTCGACACAACAATCTCCACAAGATCTCACAACTACTCAGTTGATCACCACAAGATTGCACTCCCACACAGTTGATCTTCACAAGATCAAGCTCTCAACAATAGTAATGGTGTAAAAACTCTCTCTTTACAATATCCCTATGGCAAGGAGAAAGATGACACTGAAGCTAGGAAGTGAAACTGAAAACAAAAAAATTCAGGTTTGAAAATTTTGGCTCTCAGTAAAACAGATCTATGGTTTTTTAAAAGCTTGGGACACTTGAGGAAGAAGGAGTATAGGGGGTTTAAATAGGAGAAAATATAGTTGTTTAAACCCATACCCTAATCCCCCAAATCCTAGAAAAATCTGCGCTGAAATCTGTACCAAAAAAACCGTTTGAGTAAGCGGCGGTCGACCGTACAAATCTCACGGTCGACCGTGAGCTAGCTTAGAAACTTGGAAAATTTCCAGAGACTTCTGCGGTCGACCGTGACGGTCGATCGTGGGAATTTTCTAGCTCACGGTCAATCGTGACGGTCGATCGCGAAAGTTTCTGCTGCCCACTAAGAAAGAAACTCAGGCGCGATCTACCGTGGTAGTCGACCGCAAACTGATACACATGCAAATACTATTTTTGACTCTCTTAAAAAATCTATAAAATAATTAATTGACTTCCGAAAATTATGAAACTTTGTAAAATATTTTTAACACTAAAAACAAATTGTTTGGAAAATAAATTTTGTGAATAGGTCCTCATACTTGTGAAAAATAATATTTTGTGAAAAAGCTCAAAACTATAAGTATGAAAACGTGTATGTGATATCTCAATAGCTTCAAATAAAATCTAAACTACTTGCCTACATTCTAGCACTAGAGAAAAAAATAAAAACTAGCTAATATCCTCACATAGAATACAATTCTTTGAGTCTTGATATAGCTTGAGTTTGATGAAGCTTCTTATTACATTTGGTGTTCTTGAATAAACGTTGCTTCATCACTATGCCTCCTCCTTCTTTGGATATCATCGTTGTAACGCATATTTCATTCAATCCTCCATGTATGGCACTAACATGCTTGATATATATATTAACTATATTATCACTTAATAAGCAATTAGTACCGATAATGGTGGTTGTAAAACATCATCAAAACAAGAGGGCTAACAATCTCCCCCTTTTTGATGATGACAACCAACCATTATATAGGAGCAAAATAAATATAGCTTATAGATAGTAGCTCTCCCTATCTATGAGCTCCCCCTTACTATGTGCACAAATGAGGAGATTTCTCTCCCCTTTTGTCACCATCAAAATGGGGTAAAAAATATAAACAAAAATGCTTGTGAAATGCAACTAATCAAGTAAGCAAATAGAACTTTCACATAATGCATAAGCCCAAACCATTTCTTATGCGACAAAAATTATCTTCACCAAGAGGCTTGGTAAAGATACCTGCTAATTGAGATTTTGTGTCAACAAACACAATGGATACATCTTGTCTCTCTACATGATCGCATAAGAAATGATGGCGTACATCAATATGCTTGGTTCTTGAATGCTAAATCAAATTTTTTGAAATATTAATAGCACTAGTGTTATCACAAAAGATTTTTATATTTTGAAAATTTAAATCATAGTCAACTAAGGTTTGTTTCATCCATAAAACTTGGGCACAACATAAGCCGACGGCAATATATTCTGCTTTCGTAGTGGACAATACAATACAATTTTGTTTATTGGAAGCCCAAGAAAAAAGAGAATTTCCTAAGAATTGGCATGTTCCACTCATACTCTTGCAATCTACCTTACATCCGGCAAAGTCGGCATCACAAAAACCATATAAATCAAAAGAGGTGCTCTTTGGATAAAACAAAGCAAGATCTATTGTTCCATGAACATATTTAATAATTCTCTTAACGACAATCAAATGAGATACTTTAGGAGAGGCTTGAAAACGTGCACATACACACACACACACTAAACATGATATCAGGTCTACTAGCGGTGAGATAAAGAAGACTACCTATCATACCTCAGTATAGTTTTTAGTTTACATCCTCACCACTATCATCCGCATCAAGCTTGACACTTATACTCATGGGAGTTGATGCATGCTTGGAGTTCTCCAAATTGAATTTTTTTACCAATTCTCTAGCATACTTGCTTTAAAAAATGAATATCCCATCCTTAGTTTGCTTGACTTGGAGCCCGAGAAAGAATGTGAGCTCTTCCATCATGCTCATCTCAAAATGATCTTGCATAACTTTAGAAAAATCCTTACAAAAAGATTCATTAGTAGCACCGAAAATGATATCATCAACATATATTTGCACTAAAATAAAATCATTTTTTCTTTTTCTCACAAAAAGAGTATTATCAATTTTTCCTTTAGAGAAACTATTTTCAAGAAGAAAATTAGAGAGGCGAGCATACCAAGCTCTAGGAGCTTGTTTCAACCCATATAAATCTTTTTGAACCTGGTAAACATGATTAGGAAAAGCATGATCCATAAAACCGGGGGGTTGCTCAACATATACTTCCTCTTTAATATGACCATTTAAAAAAACACTTTTAACATCCATTTGAAATAATTTAAAATTTTTAAAGCTTGCAAAAGCGAAAAACATCCTAATAGATTCTAACCTTGCAACCGGTGCAAAGGTTTCGTCATAGTCTATGCCCTCCTCTTGATTGTATTCTTAGGCAACTAAACGAGCTTTATTTTTAGTAACAATGTCATGTTCATCAAGTATGTTTCTAAAAACACATTTTGTTCCAATTACACTAGCATTGTTAGGTCTAGGAACTAGTTTCCAAACATTATTTCTTTAAAAATTGTTTAGTTCATCATACATAGCTAAAACCAAAAAATCATCATTTAAAACATCATTAATCTTCTTAGGTTTTAATTGAGATAGAAAAGCAACATTACCACACTCACTCAAAGCCTTTGAGCGAGTAATAACCCCTTGTGAAGGACTCCTAATAATTTGCTCATTTGGATGATTTGATGCGAATTTCCATGCTTTTGGGAGTTCTTCTTGTACATTAGTGTTGGTGCTTTCCACATCTTTTTGTGCTTCTATTGAGGGTGTATTATTAAGTTGCAAAAGTTCTAGTCCTCCATCAACATAATTATCATCTTTCCTAGGCAAAATAACTTGTGAACCAATATTAGTCTCATCAAAAGTAACGTTTATAGATTATTCAACAACAAGAGTTCGTTTGTTAAAGACCCTATAAGCCTTACTTCGAGGCGCATACCCTAAGAAAATACCAACATCAATTTTGAAATCAAATTTATCATGGTGATCTTTTGTATTTAAAATAAAACATTTACAACCAAAGATACGAAAATAACCAATAAATGGAGTTTTTCCATAAAATAGTTCATAAGGAGTTTTCTTAAGCTTTGGTCTAATCAAAACACGATTTAAAATATGGCAAACCGTATTGATGGTTTCCGCCCAAAAATATTTAGGCAAATCAAAGGAGTTTAACATATTTCGTGCCATCTCTTGTATGGTTCGATTTTTCCGTTCAACAACATCATTTTGTTGTAGTGTTGTTGGAGCAAAAAACACATGAGTTATACCACGATACACACAAAAATCATAAAAAGAGATATTTTAAAATTCATCACCATGATCACTTCTTATTTTAACAACTTTCAAATCTTTTTCATTTTCAATTCTCTTAACATGATTTGAAAATTCATCAAAACATTCACCTTTACTAGCAAGAAAGATTGTCCATGTAAAACGAGAAAAATCATCAATGATAACAAAAATATAGTGTTTGCCTCCAAGAGAGATAACACGCATAGGACCAAATAAATCAAGATGAAGTAATTACAAAGGTTTAGAAGTTGATACCTCATTGTTGGATTGTAAGGTAGACTTAGTTTGTTTACCTTTAGCACAATCTTCGCATATGGTATCTTTGATAAAATGCAAGTTTGGTAATCCTTTAACAAGATTCCTCTTGGACAATTTGGATATCAATTACATGTTTGCATGTCCAAGCCTTTTATGCCAAATCCAAGGGTTTTCATCAATTACCGCAAGGCACTTCACATCTTAATTCACTAATTCATTCATCTCAAAAATGTACACATTAGATTTTCTATTAGCAACAAAAACAAAGTTTCCATTCATACTAATAATGCATTTGTCCGGTTTAAAGGAAATATCAAAATCTTTATCACTCAATTGGCTAATGCTAAGAAGATTATGATTCAAGCCATTAACCAAATAAACATCTTCTATAACGGGAGAGGGTGTCTTACCAACACATCCAATACCAATGATTTTACCTTTCTTTCCACCATCGAAGGAGACGCTGCCTCCTTCAATCCTTGATAGGGTTGTAAATAGCTCTTTGTTGCCCGTCATATGATGTGAGCAACCACTATCAAGGTACCACATCTCTCTACGTCATTGCCGTTATGTTCTCTACAAGAGATAAATGTTTAGTAACTTTAGGTACCAAAATCTTGGGTCCTTGGTAGTTAGTAAGCTTGGTACCTTTGGGTACCCATGTCATGCCATAAAAATCATGATTATCTTTGATCCTACAATGAGTGGAAATATGACCATGTTTCATGCAATATGTGCACACAAAATTTCTCTTGTGTGTAGGAGCTTAAGATCTATGAAATCTATTTCTACCATGGTGATGATGATTAGCATAAGCATGAGTGGGTCTAATCCTACCACTCTCAATTTCTAGTGTTTTAATCTTGGATCTGAATTGTTTGTTTTTAAAATCAAGATCCCCTAGCAATTCATCTTTTAATGCAAGAGAGGTTTGTAGTTGTTCTAGTTTGGCATCACAAGAAGCATGCAACTTTTTAAAGGAAGAAAATTCTTTTGACATCCTTTTAAACTCAACGTTCAATTCTTCTAAAGCCGTAGCTAGATCACATTGCATATAAAATGATTCACTTTCGGTGTCGGAAACTACCTCCTTTTCATAGGCCATGAAGCAAATGTTGGGATCATGAAGAGCAAGTTTAGCTCCTTCTTCATTGCTATCCAAATCACTTGGTTTGGATTCTTCCCATCCGGCATACATGGCTTTCTTCTTCTTATACTTCATGTATTTCTCCTTGAGCTTGAGGAAATCTTTGGCGATATAACCCGGTTCATTGCATTCAAAATATTTTCCTACACGTGAAAAAAATTTGTTGTTAGATCGGGTATTAAACTTCTTGTTCATTTTAATGAGTCTAGAATTCTTCTGGAGAGGTGAGCCACTTCTCTAGAAAAATCAACTTCACTCTCCGACGATGATGATGAGGAGTTGTCACTAGCTCCTTTGAGAGCTATGGTCTTCATCTTTGGTTATGGCTCCTCAACTTTCCGTGGGGGCACTTCCTCCTTCTCCTTTCCCTTGAGCTTTTTCTCATGAACCTTAAGCTTGCCGATGAGGCCATCGAGAGCTAGAGTGGTGAGATCATGAGCTTCATCTATGGCCGTATCTTTGGGTTTCTTTATTGGAGTAAATGAACGAAGGATCTTGTAGTTCGTCTCTTGGATAGTTAATTTATTGTCAAGACCATACAATTCATTGATTATGTTAGTGAAGCAAGAAAACATAGCATCAATGGATTCATTAGGAAGTATCTTAAATAACTCATATTCATGCATAAACCCACTAATTTTGGATTCCTTAACTTGGGGGTTCCTTCATGTGTAATACATAATTTCACCCATATTTCGTATGCGGTTGCACACGTGGAAACCCTATTATACTCATTGGGGAAAAGACCGCAAATTAAGGCATTCATGGCCTTTGCATTGAGATTGGCTTGGTGCCTTTCTCCATCGGTCATATTCCCGACTTTGGATTTTTCTACATATTTCTTCTCTATGAGTTCTAGAATGTCAAGATCAATGCAATGAAGGTAAATCCTCATCCTAGCCTTCCAATAAGCAAAATTACTACCGGTGAAAAGTGGTGGTCTAGTGGTGGATTATCCCTCTAACATATGCACATTCATTGAAGCCTCCATAAGATCTTTTCTCTAAGGTGGTTAGAGCAAAAACTAATATAAAGATCAAGCTCTGATACCAATTATTGGACCCTAGAGGGGGGTGATTAGGGTCTTAAGGCTATAATTGTGCAATAAAAATAAGACAAGCAATACATCATAATAATGAACAACAAATGTAAATGAGATAGAGTGAGAAATCGTTATCCAAGTGACGCGCGATGTGTTAACGAGGTTCGGCCCGCTGACCTATGCCCCCACTCCCTATTCTCGAGGAGAATCTACTACACAACCCGGTTTGGAAGACGGAACTTCTTCTACACAACAATCTCCATAAGATCTCACAACTACATAGTTGATCACCACAAGATCACACTCCCACACTGTTGATGTTCACAAGATCAAGCTCTTAACAGTAGTAATGGTGTAATAACTCTTTCTTTACAATATCCCTATGGCAAGGAGAAAGATTACACTGAAGCTGGGAAGTGAAACTGAAAACAGAGAAAATCAGGTTTGAAAATTTTGGCTCTTAGTAAAATAGATCTATGATTTTTCAAAAGCTTGGGATACTTGAGGAAGAAGGAGTATAGTGGGTTTAAATAGGAGAAAATACAGCTGTTTAGACCCATACCCTAATCCCCCAAATCTTGGAAAAATCGACGCTGAAATCTGTACCAAAAAGACCGTTTGAGTAAGTGACGGTCGACCGTACAAATCTCACGGTTGACCGCGAACCAGCTTATAAACTTAGAAAATTTTCAGAGACTTCTACGGTCGACCGTGGTGGTCGACCGTGGGAATTTTCAAGCTCACGGTCGACCGTGATGGTCGACCGTGAAAGTTTCTGCTGCCCACTCAGAAAAGAACTCAGGCGTGATCTACCGTGATAGTTGACCGCAAACTGATACACATGCAAATACTATTTTTGACTCTCTTAAAAAATCTGTAAAATATTTAATTGACTTCAAAAAATTGTGAAACTTTGTAAAATATTTTTAACACTAAAAACAAATTGTTTAGAAAATGAATTTTACGAATAGGTCTTCATACTTGTGAAAAATGATATTTTGTAAAAATGCTCAAAACTATAAGTATGAAAATGTGTGTGTGATATCCAAATAGCTTCAAATAAAATCTAAACTACTTGCCTACATTCTAGCACTAGAGAGAAAATAAAAACTAGCTAATATCCTCACATAGAATATAATTCTTTGAGTCTTGATATAGCTTCAGTTTGATGAAGCTTCTTATTGCATTTGGTGTTCTTGAATAAACGTTGCTTCATCACTATGCCTCCCTCTCCTTTGGATATCATCGTTGTAGCGCATATTCCATCCAATCCTTCATGTATGGTACTAACATGCTTGATATATATATTAACTACATTATCACTCAACAAGCAATTAGTACCGATAATGGTGGTTGTAAAACATCATCAAAACAAGGGGGCTAACAGAATTAAATTAAAGAAGAGGGGGATTTAATTTAAGAGAGAGGAAATTAAACAATGCAACTACAGTGTTTATTTTACATTTATTGAGAGATCTCAACTTTGAGATCTACTCTTGCATTGTAATTCCTTATTAATTAATAAGAAATTAATTGTGTGGCTCTCGAGGATATAGGTAAGTTTGTCGAACCTCATAAATCTTGGTGTATTTTTCTTTATACTGTGTTTTTGCTATTTTAGGAGTTTAGTGTAGCCCCGAGTATTCCCTAACAACTGGTATCAGAGCCTAAAATGATCTAGAAAAAGTTAGATTTAAGTGGGAGTTATGGCCGCGGATGAAGGAATTGTGAGATTAGAAAAGTTTGATGGATCAGATTTTGGATTCTGGAAAATACAGATAGAGGATTATATGTATCAGAAAAATCTGTATCAACCTCTCTCAGGAAAAAAGCCAGAGGGTATGAAGAAAGAAGATTGGAATCTTCTAGATAGAAAGACTATCGGGGCTATTCATTTGATGTTAACCCGCAATGTTATTTTTAACATTGTAAAGGAAAAGACCATGGGGGTCTTATGACAACACTCTCAAATATGTATGAGAAGCCATCAGCCTCAAAAAAGTTTATTTGATGAGGTGATTATTCAATCTTCGAATGATGGAAGGTGCATCAGTAGCACATCATCTCAATAAACTCAATACAGTCACGACCCAATTGAGTTCAGTTGATATTGAGTTTGATGAAGAAGTACGAGCGCTGGTCCTTTTGTCTTCCCTATCAGAAAACTAGGATGCTACAGTCATAGATGTGAGTAGCTCGTCGGGAAGCAACAAGTTAAAGTTCGATGACGTTCGTGATCTAGTTTTTAGTAAGGAGATCTGACGCAGAGAGTCTGATGAAGCTACAACCTCTTTAGTATTGCATACAGTATCAAGAGGTAGAAATTCAACTAGAGGAAATGGATCAGAGGACAGGAGGTCTAAATCTAGGAATCCCAACAGCTCGAAGGCTATTGAGTGTTGGAAGTACGAAAAAACCAGGCACTACATTAATCAGTGCAAGAGTGCACAGAAGGAGTAGGAGGCAAAGGCAGATGCAAATGTTGCTTCCACATCAGGAGAAGATGATGAATTGATATGCTCTTTGGAGAGCAAGGCAGAGTCTTAGGTGTTGGACTCTGGAGCATCATTCTATGCTACTTCTCAGAAAGAATTCCTCGAGAAGTTTATCCCCAGAAACCATAGAAATGTATACCTTGATAATGATCAACCGTGTGTCATTATTAGCAAAGGTATAGTGAAGATTAAGTTGAACGTGTTAGTATGGGAGCTGAAGGATGTCAGGCATATTCCTAACCTAAAAAAGAACTTAATCTCAATAAGCCAGCTGGCTAGTGAAGGCTACACTACAATTTTTCATGGTGATGATTGGAGGATTTCGAAGGGCACAATGACGATTGCCCGAGACAGAAAGACTGGTACCCTATATATGACAGCATGTGCACGTTGTTTGATCTCAGTTACAATAGGTAATGAGACTTTAAAGCTGTGGTACCAGAGACTCGGCCATATGAGTGAAAAAGGGATGGAGATTATGCACACAAAGGGAAAACTCTCAGTTTTACAATCAGTAGAGATTGATATGTGTGAAGAATGCATACTTGGAAAGAAGAAGAGAGTCAGCTTTCAGACAAGTGGCAAAGCACCTAGGAAAGAGAAGCTAGAGCTTGTTCACTCAGTTGTTTGGGAACCAACCACCACCGCGTCCATTAGTGGGAAATACTACTTCGTGTCTTTTATTGATGATTACTCTCGGAAAGTATGGGTCTACTTTCTGAAGCATAAGTTAGAAGTATTTGAGACTTTCAGGAGATGGAAAGCTATGGTCGAGAATAAGATCGGTCTGAGAATAAAGAAACATGATGGTTCCAGAAGATACAGAGCCCGACAAGTTGTCAAAGGATTTTAACAGAAGATCCAAGGAAGTAAGAATCAAGCAGATATGTTAACAAAGGCAGTGACCTTTCAGAAACTAGAGTTATGCGCAACTTCAATTAGCCTTCATGCATATGTGACGAAGGTAGGGCCACATAGAAGGAGGTGTTTGTTGGGATAGCCTGTTGATGGCGGCTTGGTCTCTAAGTGGAAGATTGTTAGTTTGAGTGTAAACCAAACCTCGATTCAGGCGAGGGCGAGCTCCGGTCGACGACGCAGCTACAAGCGCGCTCGCGACCTTTAGGCGAGCTTGAGTTGATGAGATGCAGGCGAGCTTGAAGGTCTGCAGGCAAGGCCATCGCAGGCGAGCTTGGGACTCTGCAAGCGAGCAGCGGGCAAGATCTAGGCGAGCTCGAGCGCTCGTGCTTCAGGTGAGGTTGAGCGCGGGCTCTTGTAGGCGAGGTTAGGGGTCCGCAGGCGAGCTCGAGCGCTCGCATGGCTGGTGACAGCCTGTTGCCAGCCTGCCGCTAAGGTTCACCTATAAAAGGAACCCTAGCCCGAGATCTCAGGTGCTTCCTTTCTCCCTCTCTCTCACGATTTTGTTGGTGGCGGCGGAATCTCTCTCTCTCTCTCTCTCTCTCTCTCTCTCTCTCTCTCTCGTTCAGCTTTCAAATGGTGAAGATTGGGGGAATTTAAGAGGAGAATTAAATTAAAAAAGAGGGGGATTTAATTTAAGAGAGAGAAAATTAAACACTGTAGCTACAATGTTGATATTGACTTTATTGAGAGATCTCAAGTTTGATATCTGTTCTTGCATTGTAATTTCTTGTTAATTAATAAGAAGTTAATTGTGTGGCTCCCGAGGACGTAGGCAAGTTTGCCGAACCTTGTAAATCTTAGTGTATTTTTCTCTATATTGTATTTTTGTTGTTTTAGGGGTTTAGCATAGCCCCGGATATTCCCCAACATCTTCCACATTTTTTACTCTTGATCACAAATATTAATTGTCTAAGTAATCAGACATATCATTTCTCTCTTTTGTCTAAGTAATCAGGCATATCCTTTCTCTCTTGGCTCAAAATTTTAATTTTTTCTCAAAAATCTTAATTTACCTATAAAATTTCCGGCAGGAGATGCACAACTAGGTGTTACATTCCACCAAATAAAAAACATAATTTTCAAATCTTCGTCTTGAAACCACACTTTTTAAAATCTAAAAATTTTCTTCGAACACAGATTCTTTAACCTCTAAACACACACGTATATGGTACAAATGACTAGAATAAGCTTCCTAGTCGCACAAAAGGATATTTAGTCTCCTATTCTATACTAAACTGAATTGTAATCTAGCCATTTCGGGACAATCTCTACGATTTGATCATGTAAATTTTCTACCTTTCTAGGGTGTATCCATCATCTCCAAGTCATTAATTATATCCTTAAAATTTTCTCTATCTCTCAACTAACTATTCTTTCCTTCCTTATCACACGGTTCTTTAGTATAAATTCACTAATAGTTAATAAATGATTCATGACAGCTTTATGAAATTTACCTGACCAATTAATCAAGAGAGTAGCAAATATTTTTAGCTAGTGAACAATGTCTAAAAATTTTGTTTACTTTGAATAAGAACTAATGGGGTGCGGAGAACCGGGGTAAGATTAGAGAGAAGTGAAGTAAACAACATGGTGAATGAGAAAGAGAACATGGGAGGGAGTCCATAGGCACTGGATCCGGGTCAACACAAGAATAGTTGTGACATTTTCTTAGAAGATACGCATATTAATTTGTTTAGTCTATTACACTATTATAGGATTATTTTTGCCCTTCAATGTGATTTATTCACTTCTCAAAGTCATTGAGGTCTATTCTAACACTGTCCAAAGAAAACGTTCTACGTGGAGGAAGACTCTAATGTTGATTCAGTCTAAAATAATAGGTATTGTGCTCAACACTGTCATGGGCATAATTTAGAACGTGTACGCAATGTTTAGATTTTATAAGCTCGGCTATTTCACATACTTACAGAGGGGAATTTAGAGCTATTAATTTTGTACGAATTACAAGGACACAAATGAATTTGTTTTCTTGACAGGTGAGATGTTAGGAGAGGATATCTACATTTCTCCGATAAGTGGTAGTTGGAGAAGGTCAGTAATCTTATTAGAACATCTCACACTGTGCGAGACGATCATAACCAATTTATTGTTGTTGTTGTTGTGTGTGTGTGTGTGGGGGGGGGGGGGGAAAAAGGACAGGCTAATAAAGGAAATCCCCAGGGCCCAAGG
>BQKN01065921.1:654870-684205 GCA_022839385.1 Asparagus kiusianus | reverse complement strand
GGGGGGGGGTGGCTAACAAGAGACCACCTGTCCCCCTCTTGTCCATCTAAATAGTTCACATTACCTCCTGCTATAGGGCATTCTGATAAAGTTATTACTTGTCTTACTACCCCAGTTCTTACCATTCATTCTAATTTTAAGTCATAAGATAATAACATGCAAATTTTCCACTTTTACAAAAGATGTTTCCACAATTTCCACTTTTACAATAGACTCAGAACTTAGAGGGATGCTGGCCTATTGTTTCAATGTGAAGGATTAGCCATACAAGATAGCTAAGGCAGCATGAACCAGTTCTATGGTGCAATTCCCTAATGAGGATCTGCTTAAGCAAGCTGAGAATATGAAGATTATCGACATAGGCTCATTTAAAGATAGATTCCTTCATTGGCGACATGATCTTAATCTCATGGTGCTCCACAAACCTTTCCTGACTAGATACGCCTCTATAGGCTAGCGTATCACCTTTGAGATCGTGATTTTCCTTAGGTCCTCTTGAAAGAAGTTGGAGAGTGCATCATGTGCTCTAATGATGCTGCTTTTCACTTTAATTTTAGTGATTGCAAGGTCCTTATCAAAGTCAGATATCTATATGAAATCCCCAAGGAAATCAGATGGACATATGCCATCCCTATAAATGGCAGGTTGATGGAAGAGTTCACAATCACTCAGGTCATCGAAAAACCAGTTTCGGATAAGGCTTTTGATAGGTAGGATGTTCGAAAACAGCAAGCCAAGTGGGAGGCTGAATCAGGCTGGGTCGACAGAGGTGATTAGGATGAAGAGATTAACCAGAGGCAACCAGTCAGGATGGGGTCACGCTCATTGATGGGGTAGGAGAAGGATAATTGTGTTTTTGCCAATTTACTTTCACATTCAAAAATGGAGAGATTGGCGGTAACACTTAAGGTAGCTACAGATGCAGACTTTGACTCTAGGAGATCTCGTATCAATTTGGGGCCACAGAGTGTTGGCACTAATTAGGCGGAACCTGAATTGATTGAGGCGGTCTGGAATGGCAACAGTATTATTGTTGAGCTTGAGTAGTGGATAGCTTTCTTGAATGCCCAAGGTGTGGGTGATTCAAATATCCTGCCAATCCTTCCTCTTCCTACCGTTGACTCAACTGCTGATTCAACCTCTAACTCACAGAAGGAATCAAAGAAGGATAAATCCATCTCTATCCCACAAGGGGTCATAAAGCTTATATGCATCATCTAGCTACTTCCCGGTCTCTTGTCTCATGATCTTCTAAGCAGGGTAAGTCACCCTCTTCAGTTCCAGTCTCTTTACATTTAAATGCGAAGAATGACAATGATATAGACATTATACTTTCTAGCTGTGGAGCTAAGGAACCTATTCCCTTAGAAGACCTTGAAGTCTCTGGAGATAGAGACAGCAGAAGCGCATTCTTAACCCCCCTGCTTCTTGTCTTAGCTGTGAAGTTGTCTGTTTTATCATGAAGCTTGGTACATAGAATGTTAGAGGCCTTAATGACTTGTCCAAAGGGAGGTTGATTAAAGATGGTATCATGTTCTCTGTGTTGATATTGTAAGTATTCAAGAGTCTAAACTCAACGTTATTAGACTTATTTCTCTTATAAGTACTGGTGATTATAGAATTACTTCCTAACTTAAATTAGATACTATTGACTCTAGGGGTGGTGGGATGAAATAATTCTTTGTTTGACGACCTTAACTCTTACATTGGTATCTTTTCTATCTCTGTTGTTCTTCTTCACAAACATCTCAACTGGAAATTTCTTGTGACTTCTATTTATGCCTTATTGATAAAGATGAGAATGATGTCTGTTGGTGGGAATTATAGAGAGTTAGTATAATGTTTCCTTTGTCTTAGTCTCTTTTTGGTGATTTTAATATCACTCTGACTGCTAACGAAAAAAGTGGCAAATCAGGATCCATCAGAGAAATAAATCTTTTTAAAAATTTACTTGGTCTAATATAAGGTCTTCTCTTGTTATCGCACAACTTGGTAGAATTTTTTTCTAACTTTGAATCCAAATTCCCTTCTCTTGTCCAATATTCTTACCCCTTCTCCTGCTTTGATCACTCTTACATCATTTTGGAGACTTCTTTGCCTTTATCTAGGCCTATCTTTAGATTGAAAAAATGATGGTTTTTCTCATCCCTCCTAGCTTTCAAACCCTTTATCGAACATTGTTGTTCTTCTCTTAAAGGTTGTGGATCATCGGTTAATAATTTCTACCTCAAACTTAAACTCCTTAGGAGAAGACTCAAATGGTGGAAGAAGCATGTCTATGGCTCTTTATAGAATACCAAGAGGGATATCTTGGATAAACTTGAGTAGCTTTCTATCATGGAGAAACCTTGTCCTAGATCTTCCTTACGTGAGTCTCTCTTCTATAGCTAAAAGTGAGGAAGTTTACTGGAGTTAAAGATCTAGAGCTCTCTAGTTAAAGGAAGGAGGTTCTAATTCTTCCTTCTTTCATAAAATTGCCGCGTACCTTAGAAGGAAAAATTTTATTGCTTTTCTGGGTCAAGATGGCAACCTCATCTATTCAGAAATAGAGAAGCAAATAGCTTTCTTTGACTTCTTCTCCAACCTCTTCAAAGCTAAACCTTCTTCTCTTTTTTAGCTTGATCAGGAACACCTTTATCCATCTCCTATTCCTAAGCTTCTATCTCTTGATTCCCCTTTTACTAGAGAAGACATTAAGATAGCAATTTTTGTTCTTCATCCTGAGAAATCTCCTAGATTAGATGGTTTCTCTATTCTCTTCTATCAATCTTTTTGGGAGATAATTCAAGAGGATCTTCTTAATTTCTTTTCTCACCTTTACATGGATTCTTCCTCTCTTCACAAAAGCAGCTTCTCCTTTCTTTCTCTTATCCCCAAATCTGATAATGCATGTTGTGTCAAAAAATTTAGACTTATAAGCTTGACGAATGATTCTTTTAAAATCTTCACTAAGATTCTAGCCAACAGACTTAATCCTTTTCTTTCCTCTCTTGTTGATAACTCCCAATCTACTTTTCAAGTAGATAAATCAATGTCGTATTATATTATTCTTGGTCATGAAAAATGCTTCGTTGTTGTTTCTCTAAGAAAATTGAAGCATGCATCATTTAAATTTATTTCATGAAACCCTTTGGATGTGTCAATTGGAGTTTCATCCTCGCCCTTCTTAGAGCTAGAGGCTTTGGACCTCATTAGTGCATATGGATTGAATATATCCTCTCCTCCTCTAAATCATCTATCATTGTCAATGGATCCATGTTTGTTGGGAAAACTAAAGGAAGAAATTGAGAATATGAATTTTTATTATTCTCTCTAACAGGCTTAGAAAATGAATGAGTTACAATTCTCTCAATGTAATCCCTCTCTAACAACTCAGAAAAAGAGATTACAATCTTCTTGTATCGGATTCCCGATTTACAAAAGAGAGAAAGATCGACGAAGACCTTTCCCTTTATTTAACCTGGGTTCTTCTTGGTGTCAATGGAATGCCTCCCTCGATGTTCGTGTCGAGTTTGCTTTCCGTTGACGATCCGAATGCTTCACCTCATGGAACATATTCTTTGCCTCTTGACTCAAAGTTTTGGACGAACTTACGTGGCAAGTTTGAAACTCTTAACGAGTTAGAAAACTCTGAGCGAGTTATAACTTTATAGAAGACTTGATTGATTTAACCGAAAATTGGTTTGTAAGCCAAGGTCAAAGCTCTGAAGCTCCATGCTCTTTGTTGCCGACAAAGATGATCTCCAAGAGCATCCAAATCTGAAGATCTCAAAAAAATCTGCTTAAGAGATTGCTGACCTCTCCTTTTGTGATATTTTTGATGCAAAAAGTTGATCCAATTAGAGATCCTGAACTCAGTTGAGTTTTTAGCCATTTATAGGGAATTAAGGGGTGTAACCGCCCCCCTTAATTTTCTCCTAAGTTGGGGAGTGATCCCCTCAAATCGTTAAAAATAATTTTAAAATCGTTCAGCTCGTGTTTGAACAAGTGAAATGCAAGAATTGCGTTTTAGGCACGAATTCTGCGTTTTGGACCTGGGACGCAGAGTTGGGCTCTGCATTTGAGCCTGAAAACTTAGCCACGAACTCTGCGTTTTGAGTCTAGAACACAACCATGAACTCTGTGTTTTGAGTCTAGAATGTAGCTACGAACTCTACACTTTGAGTCTGGAACGCTGTCATGAACTTTGCATTTTAAGTCTGGAACGCAGCCACGAACTCTGCATTTTGAGTCTGGAACACAGCCACAAACTCTATGTTTTATTGTTGGGATACAGAGATGAACTCTGCTTTTTGACTCTGGAACGCAGAGGCGAGCCTCAGGCGAGCTTGGCGAGCTTCAGGCTAAGTCAATGTTCAAGCAAAGTCTAGTCTTGCAGACAACTGGATTTTAGAACATAACTTGTTATGAAGAACAAATCATAACTTTCAAACCGTAAGTCGGAATTAGACGAATTATATATAAAAATCGACTATCTAAATGAGACAGAGCCGACCAAACCTACCCAAATGATTCGGTTTGCTCCTATCTATTTCACCAAATTCTTTATGGTTTGAGAGATATCTGTATTTTGATTTGAAGAGACCGTTCATTTATATTCTCTTTTGCTAGAACGCTACAAAGATCGTCATCTTGTAATATTTGTCTTGACTCCTTAAAATAAGAGAGTCGTTAGATTATAACTCCCAATATTGATTGTGAAGGCTGTTGAATTAGATATTTCATTGATCTACATGAAAGTTTTTAAATTATAATCTTCTGGAAGCCATCAGATTATAATTTTCATCATCGGTGTTTAACGGGGATCAGCTATTCGTAGTAATTTTTAGACTGCCTACAATCCACCACCAATATTTTCAATTGCCATAGAGGTCTCAAGCAAGGTGACCCTCTGTACCCTATGCTTTTTATTCTTGCTATGGATGTTGTCAATAACGTGTTGCTCAATATTGTGAACCATGGAGATTTAGTGGAGCTTCATCTTAAGGGTAGACTTAATGATATTAAATCTCTTCAATTTGCTAATGATAAACCTGATTTTTTACAAAGTTGACAAGAATAATATTTCTACCTTTAAATCCATTCTCTATTTGTTTGAGGAAGTTTCTAGTTTAGGGATCACCTATAACAAGTTGAATCTCTGTTACAATAGTAAATTCATCAATTCAGGTCCATCTCTTACTAGAATCTCTCACCAAATAAGACTGATAGTCTCTTATAGATTCTTTTCATAGGAAACTTTCCCTATGAAAAAGCAAACATCTCCCCTTTGGAGGGTGCCTTATCCTTCTTAATTCTATTCTGTCATCACTTCTTCTCTATTACATATCTTTCAAAACATTAAATAGCTTATTAAGGCAATAGATAGGATTAGATATAACTTTCCTTGTAGGGGAAGTGATAAAAAATTAAGAGGCAAGGCTTTGGTAAAGTGGAGGGACTGTTTGTTCTCCTAAGAAATGTGGAGGTCTTGGTCTTATTAACCTTGAAACTTTCGATCCTTCCCTTCTATCGAAGTGAACATGGAAAATATCTCACCAATGACTCTCATGTTGGTTTGCTTCTTCAATCAATTAATCATTTTGAGTCTAAGGGTACAATTCTTAGAGGTTATTGCTCTAAGTTTTGGAAAGATGTTAGTTCTATTAGCCAACTTTTTTTAGATTTGGTCAAATGGTGACTAGCTAATGGCTTAATAATATGGTTTTAGGAGGACAAATGGTTAGGAGATAACTCTTTGGCCCGTTTATTTCCTTTGGCTTACAATCTTGCACTTTCGAAGCATGTTTCTATTGCTTCTTACAGGATGTTTCATGGGGGTAGTTATTTGGCTTGGAGACTTATTATCAGAAGACCTATAGGAGAAAATGACTATATACAGGTTGAAGCTCTTAAACATTTACTATCTTCATCTAATTTATGCCCTTATTTGGATGTGGATCAGGTGTCTTGGCCTTTAGGCAAATCATGGTTTGTACAGTGAAATATTTATATACCTTTCTTTCTAATGGTGATATTCAAAGCTAAAATTATTCTGTCATATGGAAAGTATATTGCCGAGCAAATTGAAGTTCTTTCTATGGCTCCTATCTCTGCATAAACTGAATACTAAAGATAATCTTATCAAAAAAGTATGGGCAGGAGACCCCCTCTGTTCCATTTGTTAGTAGGATCCGGAGACTCATGATCATATCTTCTTGGACTATGAATTTGTTAAACAAGTTAAGGATTTCTTTCTACCTAAATTTGGAGATTTTTCTTTGCCTCAAAACTTGCCTCAACTCTTTATAATCTATCGAGATGCTTTATTAGACTATAAGGCTTGGAAACTATGGAATGTTTATTTTTCTACTATCTGTTGGTGTATTTTGAGAGCGTGAAACAATTTGAAATTCTCTAGAGATGTTCCTCAAGCTCGCAAGATGGCATCAAATGTGGCTCTCTTTCTCCTTTTCTGGTCAGATCTCATGGTTGGCAAGAAAGAGCTAAAGCTAAATGAGATTGTCAAAAAGGGGGGTATCTATGAGCTTCTTTCATCCAGTGAAGACATCACTGAAGCAACATGAAATCCTTGATTCTTCCTCCCATTACTTGGTTGTTTTGGGTTATTTTAGTTTTTCTAAAAACTTGGTTTGGCTCGATGTTGAGACTATCAGCATCTTTTTGTAATTTTTTTTATTCCTTTTATATAGTTTTGGTCGATATCTTTTGATGCTTTCCCATAGATCAGCTAGAGGTGAAGAATGATGATAGTGGTGCACTCCTCTTCCCTTTAGTTACTTCCATTGAAATCACCCTTAGATATTAGCAGTACAACTTCTTTCTTTTCAGTTTATAATATACTTTTGATAGGGTATCTTGCCCTATTCTTACTTCAAAAAAAAATTGTTCTAAGGTGAGAACAAAATCTTGGGTTGCAAGGGAGTTAAGTATAACTGATGTACAATAGCTCATCTCTTGTAGCAACTTACTTTCTAATAATATGCTTAAATTATAGGAATGGAATTTTGGTAAAGAATAGAGTTAGTTAAATACAATTTTAATTTTCCAGATGAAATATCCTGCATGGAAGGAAATATACATAGTAGGTGGTATAGGATACATATAGGATACATAGAAGAACATCTATAATTTTTCTTCAAAACACAATTTTTTAGTTAAATGAATAAGTTTGGTCAATAAATAATTTCATGAAAATAATATACCAAAATATGAAGGACTAATGTAAAAGATAAGGCTTGATATTTTTCCCTTGGGCCTATTTGTTTGCATGTAAATAATTATGAAGTAGCTGAAGTAGAGCAAGTAGAGACTACTTATGCTACTTCCGAGTAAAATAAAATGTTTGTTTATCTGAAAAACCTACTTTTACTACTTCCTTAAATGTTAATGTGGTGTCTATGTTAATGTGGTGTCTATGTGTCATCCCTACGTCCTAAATATTTTTCATGCCCTCAAGGTTGGGAAGTAGCCCAGAAGTAGATAAAATGGGTATTAATTAGAAAATAAATAACTTTTCTTATAAATGTTTCCTTTATTAGTTACTTCCTCACAACATTTCATTGCTATCTAAACAAAAAAAAATTGAATGAAGAATGAGAACTACTATTTCCACTACTTCAAAAAATATGTGAAACATACAAAAAAAAAGTATTGCTTTCAATACTTCCTACTTCACAAATTTGAAAGTTACTTCTTTATATATTTCGTACTTTCAATACTTCTATCAAACCAAACTGCCCCTTTATAAAAGGGGGAAACAATGAACATGAAAAGATATGAATACATATGATATGAAATTTTTGTGTGTCAGGTTAGCTAATAAAGTGATGATATTGGACAACTGATTTACATTATTTGTAATAGATACTATTAACTTTCCAAAATAATAGTAACAAATGATACAATTAGTGATGATGTAAAGATATTTGGTTATATTTTAACAGAAAATCTACTTTTTTTCTTTTCCACCTTGAGAATGTTTCATCTAGAATTTTTTAAGTTGAACCGAGATACTTGGTAAAGTTGGGTAATTTTTTAATACTGGGATAACTTAATGGAACAATAATGGATACTTTTTGAAGTGGAATAATTTGATAGGATAATTTGGTGGGATAATGATGGATAATATTATGAAGTTGTATAATTTGGTAGGATAATTTGGTGGAGATAATGGTGGATATATATTACTATTGTTAATAATTTTATATTAAAAATGATATAAGATTGATTAGTAATTGATTAGTCTAGTAATAACTATAAATATAAAGCAATAAAACATCACTATTCATCTTAAATAATAATGTATCTTACAACTAAATAAAAATCTAAATCTTTAGAGAGTGACTCGACTTCCTTCATCCCACATGGCCTCTGTCATAGAATTTCTCCAAGCTCCTACTGCTACTCGTTGAGTCTGTAACTTGTCTTCTTCATCGAAGTCATCATCTGCATCAGCAACATTTCATGAAGCTTCTAGTGGAAGATCAGAAATGTCGAAGCCATTATTTGTATTCTCTAATCTTAAAAAAGTTATGCAGTCCTACGCATGCAACAAACATCTCTATTTGTGTGCCATATGGAAAACCTAGAGGTTGGCTCTTGAAAATAGTGAATCTAGACTTAAAACTCCAAAGAAGTGCTTGGCACAATATCTAAGAGACGCATGCCAATGATTGAAAACTTCTTTTGAATTTCATAGTCGTTGTCGATTATTAGCAGGGCTGAACTCTAAAATACGGTACATTTGACCTCGGTATGGAGCAAAAAATTTAGCCTATTTAGATAGCCACAGTCAACTAGATAAAATGTATCTTAAAAAATAAAAATATGAATGAGAAAAATATTATTAAGTTAAAAAAATATTCTGTAATTGATAATATACTATGTAAAGATTATTATTCTGTGGAAGTGGAAGTCCATAAGGTCTACTCATAGCATCCTTCAAGAATCTTGCATCATTAGCAAAGCCCTCCTACCCAGCTAAGACATAAATAAATTTGAGATAAAATGTGCAAGCTGCCAAGATATTTTGGGAGAGAAAACCATGTTTATTTGGATAGGGCATCTGATTTATGTTATACACACTATGCACGATATATGAGTCCTATCTATTGCACCGATATAGTCCTGAATAATCAATGTGGCAGACCATCTCAAGTGATGTGTGTGTGGTGCGTATGTGTTTGTGCACGTGTGTGTGCGTCTGTGTGTGTACAAAATCTTAAGGAATATAAATTACCTTGAAATAAGGCCAAAAGCGAGATTCTGATTTAACCTTATTAGGTGGATCAACAGGAGGTGATTCCATCAAGTATGATGCTAAAGATACTAGGGCGTATAATGCTTTATTAAAACATACACCGATAGTCCATTTTAAACGATCAAATCTATCAGTTGCATCAAAGTATCATTGATTCTGACTAACTGTGAGAAGAAAAATAGCAATCATCTTCTTAACACTAATGTGATATGTGTCCTGTATATGGCCCCGCCCTCTCAAGATATTTCATAACTTCACAAAGCAATCTGGGTATATGTGGAAAATTCTACGAAAATCTTATGGATGATTATCCATCTTGGACTATAAGTATATGAGACTAAGATCTGTAATACCGTGTCGAGGACAACTGAAACTAAGCGTATTTGCTATGTACTTCTGTGATAGAAGTATTGTTATCTTTGTGATAAGATCTGCAGCATCAACTACTAATCTAATTATGTGAATCAAAAGATTATCATCGAAGTCCTCATGATGAAAATATAATATGGGCAAATTTTGATTTTCCTCCATCCTATTAGTTAATATAACCAATGAGATAGAATCAATTTACATCAAACTTATGTGCATAAGATATAAATAAAGCACTCTATTATTTGCACACAAGGGGAATGATAATTTTTTAAATGTGTATAGTTTATTTTATCAAAAAAGATGACTGTAAATGAACATGTATTAGTGAAGAATTAGTGCAAATATTGGCAATTATTTGTTCTCTCTACATCAAGTAGCAATCAATCAAAAAATTATGGTGTTGTATGCTAATTATTAATTACCAAACTATTAAAAATAGAAGGAAAACATAATATTACACTACTCTCATCTACACAAAATGTAAGAATCATTTGTTGGGATGATACATAGAGAAACTCCATCCATTAAATGCACCAAACTAAGATAGCTGACAAGTCCAATAACATAATAACAAAACATAAGCAAATAAATAAAAGCATAGCAATAACCTAAAAATAAATAGTTTTCAAATATTTTAATAAAAGAGTTTTGGCAAATTGATATGACACTGATCCTAAAAATACTTTCCAAATCTCAGAAAAAAAACATGACATTATCCCAACTTTCACATACTCAATAAAAAATAGTTTGATAATATAAAATTCCACATAATCCTAACATCATAACAAATCTCAAAAAACACATAGCAATATCTTAAACTCCTAAACTACCACCTCTAAACATCTCCAAAGAAATTAGAATCATAATATGCACCATTTGGATTAGAATTGGCATGAGTCCTATCCTTACCATCATTCATTATCTCATCGGTCAACCTAAAATATAGAAACTCATCACGGTCTTTTGCACCCTTGTCAATAAAGGCATCCTTCATGTCTTGTGGGATATTATCACTGAGTATATTCTAATTTTGTGGCTTAGTTAATTTATAAGTAGACATAACAGCATCAACCCATTCTTTATTCTGACTTTTTCTTATCTTCCTCAACTCATCAACTAACTCATGAAAAGCTTTAACTACAATGACAACTCCCTCTCCTACCTCTTGCAATGATAACTGAGAAGATGCAAAGGACGTGGTTGTAGTACCAATTGACCTACTCCTTCGTTTACCATTATTCAAAGTGGATGGTCCAGAACCACAAATGGCACACTATCAGTGGGAACAGTGGTAACATATTGCATATTTACAGTAGCATCTCCTCCATTCAGAGATTTCATCTCAGCATCAGCATCAAATATGCCCTCCCAACCACTTCCTCTAAGAGTTCTCCATCCAAGCCATTAGAGCCTAAACATATAGCTCCTCTGCTAGAAGCGCCATGGTCTCCGCATACCATCTATATATCCTCAAAATTCTCAAATCCTTAAGATTTGGAGTATTTGGACGGGCCTACAACATTATATATGAAAATAACTAATATTATGTCCAAGTTAATATATATGAATAACATGACATAAACCAACCTCTAAAATGTCATTCCACACTTTGTCCGGACAAGTAAATTTATGCGTGCTAGGGTCCTAACCAAAACCAGAGTCATTCTTCATCAAGATCTCCACAAGTGCAATCTTTCTCTTCCATTGCTTTCTCTTGTTCATTACAAGATTAAATCTAAAATCTTTTTTAAAACTTTCAACAGAGGAAGTATCACATTCCTCGGAATCACATACTTTTTAAAACTACCATTTGCTTGATTATTCTTGTTCTTAACTTCCTCCACTAACAGTCTAAGCAATTCCTTAGCCTCTGCTTCGGTCTATGTCATATACTCCATCCTTGCTATTTTCTGTACCTCACTTCCTAGACCTTAATATATTTCTTCATCATCATGACTCTGTGATCTTATGTCCATCCTATAACAAATTTCAAAACATTCTTTTCAAAATATCAAATATAGAATTGGATTAAAATATACGTGCATCTAATATAAAAAGAAAATACAAATATAATAATAATAATAATAATAATAATAATAATAATAATAATATGAAAATACATATGTATTAATAGTATGATTATTCAATTATTTACTTTATATATAATTAGCTAATCATCCTAAATATACATGACTAAATAACTGTGATTTGCAACGATAACAAATCGATAGCCATGGATCACAATTACTGCCAAGTCACATATATGTAGGATAAGCAATACTAGATTTTGACAAACTTGTTGGGAAAAATCTAAAGACTTGGTGAGAAAAATACCCAGCTTGACATCAAATAAGAGTAGGAATCAGAGACATAGAGTAGAGTATATATTAGCATTATCAAAGTGCATGAAAAAGATACATAACACCGGGACCACGTAAAACAAAGTTCATGTTCAACATTCACTAGCAAGAGTTCAACCTTAATTACCTATAAGAATTTATAATTTACTAACATATGATAATCACAGAGCATGCACAAAAGGGTATGTATCAACCAAAAAGAAAAAAAATTAATGCATAAGGTAGTAGTAACCATTTTGGTATTCCTACAGTAGAGTGCATCATATAGCATGAGCATAGTATACCAAATAAACAACCTGTTATAGCATCAGATAAGTATAAAAAATATTTAAAGTTTGTAATTAAAATAATTATCACAATCCAAAATTCATCCTATAACGTCATGCATGAACATATAATGTATAAATAGTAAGAGCCACTTAATTAGGGCAGGCTAACCGTATACTAACAAACTAATTACATGCATCAAATACTCATTTTTAAAATTCCTAAAATAGTATAAAATCACAGAGAACACATCATTCATCACTCATTTTCCTATGCACAAAAGTTACAATAGCATGTATTCAAATACTTAACAGTTACTATAACATAAAACCTAATTTTATATAAATCCTAATCATAAAAGCTTGTATATCATGTCTAATTTAAAAAGGAATCAATTTTTTGATCTAATAATTAAAGAGTATCAGCTTTTTAAGTTCTAATAAAAAAAAGAGAGGGAAAAATTAGAAATACCTGTGAACCGAGGAGAAGCGATATTCTTCAAAAGGTCGTAGTTTTTCCCAATTGATTCTTTATCGATCTTTAAGGATAATTTCACCAAAAAATATCACAGTTCTAATTCTACAAAGGTTCTACTTGACTAACACTACAAAAAAAATATCCCACTTCCTGATTCTATATGACTAACACCTTAAAAATTTATCCCACACATTATCTCAGTTCTAATTTGAAGTTCTAGGTTAGTAACATAGTATTTGGTTTATAAAAAAAATTATTAACATAATATTGGCTAAAACTTTTTAACAAAAATTATTAACATAATATCTAGTTTATGAAATTACATTGTTCAAATCTTTTGAAAAAGATAAATTTATTTATTTCTTTCTTGCCTTGTGAACATTTATAAAATGGATTTATGAAGAAGGTATCTTTTTAAAATTCTATTTGAAGATCTTTTTTAAAACAGTAATAGAAAAAACTTGTGTAACGATATTTGGTTATATTTTAACAAAGGGTTTTTCTAACAGGTGCCCTAGGGCATCCATTAATTTGGATATACAGTATCATATCTGCTAATGACCCATTTTTAGTTGTTAATTGCCAAATATGACACCCCTTGATTTGTGCTTATTTTCAATTTACTAAACCCTCATATTCATGGCAAACAACATATTTTGGACATTATTAAGTCTCCAATGAAATTTATATAGTTAAGGGAAAAAATTCCATTTAATTTTTCTTTTAAACTTCCCTCCAGATAACATTTTCCCTTCCACAAATATAAAGAAAAAACTCAAATTCTCTTCATTTATATAGAAAACATAACTAAAACAAAAGAAGTTTCATAATATTGTAGTTTAAATGAAAAATCATAGTTCCAAAATAAGTTAAGAAATTCTTGTTGAAATTAGAAAATATGTGTTGGGCATAGTTCAAATACTTATTTGACTTAATGTAATTTGCATAGTTCTTTTTAAATTACTATTTGGAGGGGAAATATTATTGAGAGGGAAGTTAAAAAGAGATAAATAGAAATATTTTCCTTATTATTTTAATTTCTCCTTTAGTCTTGATAATGTCCACTATATGTTGGATTTTAATAGAAGAAAAATTCCCCAAGGAACCAAAATATGGGACCAACATAGGGGACATGTGAGGTGTCCCCCTGCTATTACATAATGAGTTGATCATCATTAATGATGGCCAACTCATTATGCAATAGGAGGGGGGCACCTTACTTGTCCCATATTTTGGGTCCCTGTAGCAAAGAACACGAGTTTAGAAAATTTACAAAAAGCAAAAATTAAGGGAAGCATTAATTGGCAATTAGAAACTAATAATGGGTCATCAGCATATATGGTATGCTAGATCCAAATTAACAGGTGCCCCAGGGCACCCGTTAGAAAAATGCTTTAATAAAAATGGTTTTTCCTTTTATTTGTTGCCCACCATGAGAATTTTTAGGTGGTGTTTTTTTGAAAGGTAATTTTATATGGAATTCTTTTTGCAGAATTTTTTTTGATTCAATTTTTTTATGGAAATTTTTTCGACGGAGTAGCAAATTGCTAAATTGATGTCACGTGGATGATCTATTGGCAACTGCTTTAAGAGTATAATATAGATTTACATTACACTAATTAATACAGTATGTAATCTATTATTTTTAATAGTGTAAATGGGTACCGTATTTGGAAAAATTTGACTTTTCATCTTGATGATTATAGCATGGAATTTTAATTAGTTTAGAAAATCTGCTCATTTTGTAGCAAACCATTACGTTTTTTAGAAATTAACAAATAACCAATCCATACACTCGCATCTAGCCAAACAAAATTCTGTCAACGTAATGATAAGGAGTTGATTTAATTTAGATTAGAAATCTGGATTTTAGCATTTTAATTAATACTTGTCTTTGAGCGTGCTTGACAACTGAAAAGAAAAATAGAAAGTGAATCAAAAATCGAAAAGTAAATTCACTTTCAATTTTCTTTTTTGTATTACACTTGGAGAGTGATGGAAAGAAAAAATATATACATATAATTATTTTATCATAGCTTAATTTGGTTCTTATCTTCATATAACGAGTAATCAAATAACTAATGTAATGATTATTTGCAAAGGGAGTTCATAAAAAAATTTTGGCGATCTCCTAGTGCACATTAGCAGGCGATTTGTTTACTATCGTGCGCCCCTACCGAGATTTCAATGGTGAGGAGGAGCAAGAACAGCGGGAAAAAGCTACTAAGCTTTGGATTGCGATCTTCTAACTTGAATCTGCTTGTTGATGACGATCAATCAGTTCTTGGATATTGAAGACGATGAAGAAGATGGATCTGATTCGGTTAGGGGTTCAGCTGGACCAAAGGGAGGGAAGAAATCAAAATCAATGGAGGAGATTCTGAAATCTTCAAATTCTTCGAAGGATCAAATTCTTGGTAAAGTGGCTGTCGGTTATCTAAAAATCACTATAGATAGTTGATCCCTCATCAAACACAGATGATGGAAGTTATAATCTGGTGACTTCTAGAAGGCTATAATTTGAAGACTTTCACGTAGATCGATAAATGTTACAATCTGACGACCTTCACAACAAACAATAAAAGCTCTAGTTCAATAGCCTTCACAATCAACATCTAGAGTTACAATCTGACGACTCTCATATTTTCAAGGAGCCAAGATGAAGATTACAAGATGACGGTATTTGCAACACTCTAGCAAAAGAGACCACAAATTGATGGTCTCTTCACATCAAAACGCAAAGCTCATCCCTGCGTTTCACCACCAAAACACAGAGGTCATCCCTGCATTACACCATCAAAACGCAGAGGTCATCTCTGTGTTACAATATCAAAACGCAGAGATCATACCCACGTTTCAGAGTCAAAACGCAGAGGTCATCCCCAGCGCTCCAATTAAAAACGCAGAGGTTGTGGACTCAAAACGCAAAGTTCATCTCTGCATCCTAACTCTGCGTTTTAAATTTACAACACTGTGCGAACACCGTGTTTTCAGCCTAAAACAGGCCTAACTCTGCGTTTCAAGTCTAAAAATTAGAGTTTGAGCCCAGAACGTTATTTTTGATGTTTGACTCGTTCAAACACGAGCTGAACGGTTTCAGAAACCATTCCCCCCCCCCCCCCCCCATATTTGGAGGGATTTCCACCCCCACTTAGGAGCATATTAAGGGGGCGGTTACACCCCATTCAACCCCATTATGGAGAGAATTAATGGGGCGGTTACACCCTTAATCCCCTATAAATAGGAGTAAACTCAACTGAGTTCGGATCCTTCAGTCCTATGACTTGGAAGTAAAGAAGAGATCGCTGGCTTTTTTAGGGGAGAATTGCTAGAACTTTGAAGATCGACAACAGGAGCTTTCTTCATCCTTGGCTTATAAATCGATTTTAGTTAAATCAACTCTTTCATAGAGTTTTAAACTCGTTCAGAGTTATCAACTCATCAAGAGTTAATTTTAAACTTGCTTTACAAGTTCTCCATAGCATCAAATTGTGAGGAGAAGATATCGTTCTAGTGAAGCGAAACGTCGGATTGTCAACGGAGAGCAAACTTAATGCAAGCATTCGAGGGAGGTACTCCATTACCACCGTGAAGAACCCAGAATTAAATAAATAGGAGGATCTCCGTCGATTTTCTTCTCTTTTATAATCAGGAAATCCAAATTGTAATTGAGATTGAGAGAGTTATAAACATTCTTTTTCTAAGCAGTTAGAGAGAATAAAATCAAACATAATTCTTTCATCATTTTTATTTCACAAATTTTCCACCAAATAGTGGTAGATACTCCGATGATCAGAGTTTAAGCTCATCTCCTATGTAAGTCTTCTTTCTCGTGCAATGGGGAAAGTTCGTCTAGGGTTTCTTGGGCAGATGAATCAGAATTGGGGATTGATTCCTCAAACATCACGCTTTTATCTTCAACAAGATTCTGGTAATATCTCTTTGAATTCAAATTTAATAGAAGAAGAAGTTACTGTTCAATTAGGTCCTAAAGAGGGAATTCAACCCCCTGTTGAGCCTATTTGTTCTGTTTCTCCTCCTCATGAGACTTCTAAGGAATCCATCAGTTCTTTTCATGGAAATAACCCTAATAATAAAAGTTGGATTAGCCTATTTGCAGATAATAGGAAACCTAGTAATGGGTTGATCCTTGATTACATGCCTTCTGAGGCTAAGGATTCAGTCTCTTTTGATGAAGATGAATGGCATGATGGAGCTTCAATGTGGCAGTTCTCTCTAATTGGTCAATTCTTGGATCTAAATGTTAAATTTAAGGCGATGGACAACTATGCTCAAAAAGTTTGGTTCCCTATTCCTGGAGTTTGTCTTCTTAAGATAGGTTTATTCTTGTTCAAATTTAATTCTAAGGAAGATATTGTTGGCCTTCTTGTTTTGATGATGTTTAACAAACAATTTACAACTAATGTTATTTGTCTAGTATTTGTGGTTTTCTATTTATTATAGACAAACAACATGTTGGAGGTTGGATAGAATTGCGCCATAACGATCATATCAAATGGAGGTTAGCAGAAATAGTTGTTAAAGCCTTACAATTCAAGTTAAAGATCCAAGTTCAAACTTCATCCACAAGTGTACCAAGATAGAACTTCGTTGAAGATCACAAGCTTGTGTATAATTAGTTTAGGAGTTTATATTATGTGTGTTAAGTACTTTAAGCTCAATATCATATACACACACATTTTATTGGTTTATATATATATATATATATATATATATATATATATATATATATATATACATACATACATACATACATACATACATACACACACACACACATTTTGGCTTTTGGTTTATCCACAAACAAAGTTTTTACAAGCATATAAATAAATATTTATATTCATACATGTTTGTTTTTATGTGAATAAGTTGGTTTGGTTTAATTTCATAGATATGAAACAAATATATATTCATATACATACTCATATGTTTCATATTCTATTGTATTTGTGAAAATATTGTATTCATTGTTTATAGACTTCATAACAATAGTTTATATATTCCTTTAAGTCTATAAAATCGGTTTATAGAGTTTCAAAACTTGGTTTATATCAAAACATCAAAATTTAAGTATCTCATGTTTTCATGTTTTGGATATATTTGCAAAATGATTATCATTTGTACAAGCTAGTTTTTCATAATTGAGTTTAGTTTTGATTTACTCATTGTTTACACACACAACCTATTGAGCTTATTGTATTTACATTCATAGTATAATTTGGGTTGTGGGTTTGTGACATTGAGAGTGAGCTTAATTGTGTTCTCGTCTATTGTAGAGAACAAATTTGTATTTGTGTGCTTATTGTAAGATTCACTTTGTATTACACTAGTACACCAAGAGGAGTGTGTGGTGAGAGATGGGGTCGCTTCCAAGAGGAGTGGGGTTGGTAATAAAGCCTAGAGAGAGGTGGTAATTCCAAGCACTTAAGGAAGGACATGGGCTAGAGACCAACACTTAGATGGTGTTGAGTGTAGTTATTATGAGATTGTGAATATTGATTGGTAAGCGTTGAAAACTGATATTGTGTGGTATAAACGTTATTCGGGTAAGCATAGAAAATCCGGTAATGATAGTGGAGATCTCCTCGAGGTGAGAAGTGGAGACGTAGGTCGTGGGGACCGAACTCCGTAAACATATCGTTTATTTGTGATTGCATTGGCGCACTTATTTTTATGTTCATATCTTATATCGCCTTCGTATATTGCTTGTTCCTTATATTGCCCACTATCTAGTTTAGATTATTTACTTTTGTGTTATTTGTATATTCTCGTATATCTCATAGTATATCTCATTGCTAGGAAATTTCCCTTTGTTCATATTGTATATTCTTGCTCATAACATATTGTATATCTATCTTACAAGAATAATTTATTAATAAGTTTTAATTAGCATAAAATCGGATTAGATTAGCATAAGACCCTAATCACCCCGCCTCTAGGGTCTAACAGATATGAATGAGATTCTAGGCAAGGGTCCATGGTTCTTTGGCTCCAGACCCATTCTTTTGAAACCCTAGACTTTAGGTGAGGATATAGGCAAAACTGATGAATGTATTTATCCTTTGTGGATACAATTGCCAGAGCTAAGACATAACCTGTGGAATTCTAATAGTTAGAAGGCCCATTACTACAGATAAACTCACCACAAATTTGCAACGCCTTGCTTATGCTAGAGTCCTGGTAGAGGTTAAAATACTCTCTCCTCTCCCTGATCATATCACCATTCTTGGTCCTAATGGGAAATCTTATAATCGGAAGGTGTTGTATGAATTCAAACCTAGATGGTGTGATTGGTATAAATTTGCTGGACATGATACAGCTTATTGCTATAAGCATCCTAGGGTCCAAAGATAGCTTTCAAAGCAAAAACCTATTGCTGGAAATGATACTCAAAAGGGTAATAAACAAGATGGTCTCTTACTTAATTCTGTTGTGAATGAAGGGAGAAAAATGAATCAAAACTCAGATGTGAGAGGTAAGTTTGTACCTGTGCAGGTTGTACATACTCCACATACTGAATATGTGGGTTTTCAGCAAGGAAACTTAAATGTTGTTTCTGGTTTGCAGTCTATTCATGAATATCCACAGCCTATAGTACAACAAAAAACTGGGTATAAGTCAAGGCTAAATGAAGAAGTTTCCTCACAAAAAACTAGAAGTATCAGATTTGCTGGGCTTGTGCGTGATGTGCACGTTCAGAAACCAGAATTTGGGGCTGATAATAGATCCCCTCTTGCAGATAATTTATGGATCCAAATTCAAAGAAGAAATAAAAAACAACATCTTGTTACTTCAGTCAATAATTCTTTCTCTCATCTAGAGGCTGTGGTTGTGGATATTGATCCCTCTACAATTGATAGAGGGGGGACTGCTTAAATGAACTTATCATTTTGGAGTGTTAGAGGATTGAACAAGTCCTCTAAACAACACTTGTTGAAGCAGTTTGTATCTCAATATCATCTCTCCTATTTAGCTTTACTAGAAACAAAAATCAATGATAGGAAGTTACCTATTATTGCCAAGAAAATTGTTAAAACTATAAATGGTATTCTAATGCTAGTTGTGATAGAAAGACAAGAATCTTGATCTTGTAGGATCCCAATATCTTGGATATTAAAATTCTTCACTCCTCAGCTCAGCATATCACATGTTTTGTTCAATCTTTGGATGAGAGATTTCAAAGTGTAATTTTTATAGTTTATGGATCTAATCATCTTGAAGCCAGGAAATTATTATGGTCAGAATTACAGCTTGTTCGTCAGGCTATTGGGAATAATCCTTGACTCTTGTGTGATGATTTTAATTTAGTTATTAATAATGATGAGAAGATTGGGGGTTCATTTCTCACTGAGGCTGATTTCATTGACTTCAGGGATTTTATTTATGATTGTCATCTCAACAACCTAAAATCAACAGGATGTTTCTACACCTGGAATAACAAACAAGAAGCAAATTCTAGGATCTGGTGCAGGCTAGACAGAGCATTGGTTAATGATTCATTGCTGAACAAGTTCAGTACCAGCCAAGTTGAGTTTCTTCTCCCTAGTTTCTTAGATCACTTTCCAGCAATAGTATCTATTTTTGAAGAAAGTGTCCAAGGTAAAAGACCTTTTAAATTCTTTAACATGTGGTATAAACATGTTAGTTTCTTACCTACTGTTGCAAGCAAATGGCATACTAAAATCCCAGGTTTCAAGATATATTCAGTCTGTACAAAACTGAAAATGTTAAAAAGTACTCTCAAGGATCTAAATAAGAGACATTTCAGTAACATAAGTGAAAAAGTCCTGAAAGCTAAACATGACTTGGAGGAAGTTCAAGGAAATCTTCAAATTAACCCTCTTAGCCAATCTTTCATCAACAAGGAAAAGGAATGTATTGCTTTGTATAGCAAGTTATTGGACTGTGAAATGTTCTTTTAGCATCAAAAAGCTAGGATTGCCTGGAATATCAAAGGTGATAGGTGCACAAGTCTTTTTGATTCCATTATTAATATTAACAGTCATCACAACAAATGATGGTCCTTTACAATAGTTTGGGGCAAAGGATCATAATGGTGAAGAGATTGCTAAAGAATTTGTATCCTATTACAAGAATCTCATTGGGAGAGCGACTAATACAACTTATCCAGACATAGAAGTTATAAAATCTGGGATCTGTTTGACAGATTCCCATGTCAGCTTGCTTTCAAAACCAATATCCAAAGAGGAAATTAGAGAAGTAATCTTCTCTATGCCTGAAAACAAGTCTACAGGTTCTGATGGATATGGTATCTCCTTTTTCAAAACAGCTTGGTCAATTGTGGGTGATGAAGTCACTATAGCCATTGAGGATTTCTTTAAAAATGGCAAGCTTTTGGGGGTGGTTAATTCTACCTCAATCACTCTTATACCAAAGGTACAATGTCCTAAAATTCCCTCTGATTTTAGGCTCATCTCTTGTTGCAATTGCCCGTATAAAATTATATCTAAAGTCTTGGCAAATAGATTGAAATTAGTCATGGGTTATTTGGTGAATGTGGCGCAGTATGCCTTTGTTAATGGCAGACAAATAACTAGCAATATCTTGTTAGCTCATGAATTAGTCAAAGGCTATGGTAGGAAACATATTTCACCAAGAGTCATGTAAAAAATTAATATCAAAAAGGCCTTTGATACCATCAGTTGGAGATTTTTGGAAAAAATACTAAAGGGGTTGGGCTTTCCAGACTTTTTGATTGACAGTGTTATGATGTGCATCTCAAGTCCTAAATTTTCCATCTCCCTTAATGGTACTCTCCATGAATATTTCAAAGGTGAAAGATGCTTGAGGCAAGGTGATCCACTCTCTCACTATCTCTTTATTTTGGGCATAAGAATATTTATCTAGAAGCTTAGATATGCTAAAGAAGGATAGGTTTTTCAAATATCATCCTAAGTGTAATAAACTCAAAATCACCCACCTCATTTTTGCTGATGACCTACTGCTGTTTGGTAAAGGAGACATGTACTCAGTTCTTAAATTATTTCAGTGCATTAAGAAGTTTAGTAAAATCATTGGGCTTGAAGCTAACCAAGACAAATCCTTTGTTTTCTTTGGTGGTGTTGAAGATGCTGTAAAAAATTTATCATTTGCATCCTTGGATTCAATGAGGGTGTATTGCCAATCAGATACCTTGGTGTCCCTCTCATTTGTAAAAGATTGTCTTATGCAGACTGTTATCCTCTCATCAACAAAGTGACAAACCAATTTTAGTTATGGTTAAAACACAAAAATCTCACATACGCTGGAAGATTACAAGTCATCAAGAGTGTTGTTCTGGATGTACAAGTTTTTTGGACTTCCAATTATATTTTGCCAGTCAAAGTCACCCGTAAGATCGATGAGTTGTGCAGGAATTTTTTATGGGGTAAAACAAATGAGTCATAAAAACATCCTCTAGTGGCTTAGGAAAAGGTCTGCCTGGGAAAAAACAAGGAGGTTTGCATGTATATTCAGCTGAATATGCCAGCTGTCTTAAAAAATCTATGGTTCATTCATATCAACAAAGATACACTTTGGATTAGATGGGTGTACGGGATGTATCTAAAACACATTGATATATGGCATGTAGCTGTTAAAAATGGAGACTCTTTGATTTGGAAACAAATGTTGAAACAAAGAGATAAATCAATTCAGTTCTGTGGAGGAGCACAAAACCTGTTACAACTTCTGTAAAACTGTTCCAGAGATTCAAATTTATAGGTTTCAGTTTTATACCATGCCCTCTCCTCACCTGCTCAAAGGGTGCCTTGGCATGATACTATATGGGATAATATGTGTTATCCTAAACACTCTTTCATCGGTTGGTTAGCAGTTCAAAACAGATTGCTAACTCAAGATAGGTTGGTGAACAGAGGGGTCATCAATGCTGACAAATGTTGCTTTTGCTCAGGCGAAGGACTGGAAAGCTGTAACTATTTATTCTTTGATTGTAGATTCACTGGAGAGGTGTGGAATTATATCATGAGCTGGTTGCAATTTAATTTGGTTGCAATTTAATTGGAAGACTTGTGGTTAGAGGCTTCTACTAGACTGGTATCACACTAGGGTGAGAGGTAAAGGTTTCAAGCAAAGAATTAGAAGAATGGCACTTTTGGCAACAATCTACATGATTTGAATTGAGAGAAACACAACGACATTTTAGCAAAATTGCAGGAGTTTGGAGTTTTTGGTAAAGGAAATTAAGATCGATATATTATCTACTAATCTCAATATGTCTCTATTAGATAAAAATAGAGATTAGTTACTCTCTTTGTAAAGTTCTATATGTAGAGATCATTCTTTAGAGCTTTGTCTCGGTTTTGATATTTCATATGTTACAATGAGATCATTGATGTACATAAAACTCTCTATTTGGTGAACGAATAAAATCTTTTCATTGACTAAAAAAATCAAATAACTAAAATATAATTAAATATTTAATTTTATCTTTATTTCTCTTTTTTTACTCTCAATCTAACCTTTAACCTAAAAGTAATTTCATGCAGACATTTATGCTTATTATTTTTTATGATTGAGTGAGATTGATTAGTATTTTGATTCCAATGTAGGAACCACATATGATCGAGATGTTTAAGGGGTTCCAATATGACACCCATAGTCTTTGGATTGATTTTTATATAAATAAATTAAATTAAATAAAAATAGATCCCAATGTCATAACCAAAACAAGGCTTACCAAAACTCAGCATAGTCTTTGGATTGATTTTTATATAAATAAATTAAATTAAATAAAAATAGATCCCAATGTCATAACCAAAACAAGGCTTACCAAAACTCAGCAAACCGATACATTTGGTTATCAAGAGAAATCGGTACTAATTAATTAGTTTATTTTAATACATTAAGGGGTTTTTGTCTTTGAACCCAAAATTTTACCCTCACTTATAAAAAAAACTCATTGACTTCAATAAACATTCATATACCCAAAGTACTCCAACAACTTATTTTACCCATGGTCTTTGAACTTATTCTCCCGAATACTGTCTACCCATATATTGTATTTAGAAAGAAAAAATAATTCTAAAATTACCCTTTTACAAATATAATCCATCTTCTTCATCATCAGTTCCAAACATCAAAAATCCCTAACACACTTCATCGATCCTCTGATCGCTTCACTGACCATGACGCTGCTTCTTCCGCCTAGAGCTAGATGACTACACTCTGAAGAAGAGGAAGGCTCTAGGATTTCTTAGCTTCTTCTTTATGGAGAAGCCCACCAAAATCTCGTTCTCCAGTTATCTGATTGCTCTGTTGCTTCTCGCCACCGCTAGGATTGTCAAAGTCAATCTTGTCGTTTACGCCTCTCCCGCTACTGGCACCTTCCCTTTTTCCACTTTTTCTCTGGGTTAGCTCCTAATCTCTTCCCTTATCGATTTCAATTCTAAAGAGAATACGGGGAAAATTATATCTTGGGTTGAAAA
This sequence comes from Asparagus kiusianus, assembly GCA_022839385.1. Lineage (NCBI taxonomy): Eukaryota > Viridiplantae > Streptophyta > Magnoliopsida > Asparagales > Asparagaceae > Asparagus > Asparagus kiusianus. Next base: position 659,999 of record BQKN01065921.1, on the reverse strand, counting down.
ATATGAATTTGGTGATGTGAAGTAGGATTCTTAAGAGTAAAACTGAATTTTGATTGGGTTAGGTATCAAAATACGTAGATAATTTACTCTTTAGATGCAATTTTCTAAAAAAGGCTAGATTTTTAGCACTTTATTATGGATTGGGAATTCTACAAAATGATTTATTCAGTGTTCCTCTTTAATATAGTGGGCACTAATTGATCTATCCATCTTAAATTACTTGATTGCTTAATTGTAAGTCGAAGTGAAAGAATAGATTGTTTTTCGTTATTAAGCTAGTTGATGAGATAGTTAAATTTTTTTAAGGATTTGTGTAAGTTTGATATACCAAATAATTATTCTATCATGAGTTAGCCTCCTCCATGATATTTGATATGCGTCCTAATGATACACAATTGCATGTTATTCAATCAAAAAGGATATGCATAAAAATGAGACCCCGTATTCTTATGAAGATGTGTTTTATATGTTAACAGATACCCTTTATACAAAAAAATTCTAGATCATTCATGGAGCAAAAATTGAAGAATCTTCCACATGCATGGTTCAATGAATGTGAAAGATTTTTTTTCTCAATTCTGGGCTCTAGCCAACCTGTTCTTTGCCTACATCATGTAAAAAAGCTTCACTACACATGCTTGCTGATGCAACTAAACAAGTGGTGGCAACAATATTGGAGGCAGTAATTTGATGGTTCTTTGTATGGTTTTAGATATTATGTATTATATGGTTTTCAAATTATATATATTGTATCTGTAAGTATACATTGCATTGGGTTGTTCAGGTTATGTAGTTTTAAATAGTATATGTAAGGTCTTAAGTTATGATGATTGTATGAATCTTTTAAGGTTTTAGTTATTATTGGTGAAAGTTTGAAGGATAGAATACGGAGGAAACTATAGCTGTTTATATTGAAGTGTAGCACCTTTTTTTGTAGAAGTACAACAATTTATTCCAAAGTATAGCTCTTTATGACCATAGTATAGCTCTTTATCAATAAAATTTAGCTCTTTATGTTCTCTAAAAATTCTAAAACTTAGTGAGATAAATCAAATTAGTTTTTTTCCGAGCAATGTAAAAGTGTGACAATGTATACAATGTGTTTTTCGATGATGTATTCATGCCAACGAGAGGCTCAATCTTAATTTTTTTAGTTTTTTTGAAAAGTATAGATATTTATACTAAAGTTTAACACGTTTTTGTGAAAGTATAGCTCTTTATTCCAAAGTATAGCACTTTATGACTATAGTATAGCTCTTTATCGATAAAGTACAACTCATTATGTTCTTTGAAAATTCAGAAACTTAGTGAAATAAATCAAATCAGTTTTTCTGAGCAATGTAAATGCGTGATGATGTATATAATGTGCTGTTCAATGATGTATTCATGTTGACAAGAGGTCCACTCTTAATTTTCCTATTTTTGAAAAAGTATAGCTCTTTATACTAAAGTATAGCACGTTTTTTGTGAAAATATAGCTCTTTATTCCAAAGAATATCGCTTTATGATCATAGTATAGCTCTTTATTGATAAAGTATAACTCTTTATACTAAGGTATAACACATTTTTGTGAAAATATAGCTCTTTATTCCAAAGAATAGTGCTTTATGACCATAGTATAGCTCTTTATCGATAAAGTATAGCTCTTTATATTCTCTGAAAATTCTAAAACTTAGTGAAATAAATCAAATCATCTTTTTTAGCAATGTAAATGTGTGATGATATATACAATATGTTGCTCGATGATGTATTCATGTCGACAAGAGGGTCCATTCTTAATTTCTAGCTTTTGGAGAAGTATAGCTCTTTATATTAAAGTGTAGCACCTTTTTGTGAAAGTATAGCTCTCTATTTCAAAGTTTAGCTCTTTATGACCGTAATATAGCTCTTTATCGATAAAGTATAGCTCTTTATGTTCTCTAAAAATTCTAAAACTTAGTGAAATAAATCAAATTAATTTTTTTGAGCAATGTAAATGGGTGATGATGTATACAATATGTTGTTTGATTGATTATTCTTGTTGACGAGAGGTTCACTCTCAATTTTTTAATTTTTGAAAAAGTATTTCTCTTTTTACTAAAATAAGCACCTTTTTGTGAAAGTATAGCTCTTTTTACTAAAATTAGCACCTTTTTGTGAAAGTATAGCTCTTTATGACCAAATAGCTATACTATGGTCATAAAGAGCTATACTTACACAAAAAGGTACCACACTTTAGTATAAAGAGCTATGCTTGTAATACCCCAACCCTTGAGAGGGTGATGTGATTAGTATTGATAGATTTGATTGGAATACTCATACCACCAAGATGCATCTTCTTTTCGGAAACCCAACTCTTAGAAACTCCAAAGTTAAGCGTGCTTGGCCTGGAGAAATTCTAGGATGGGTGACCCCCTAGGAAGTTTTCCAGGGAGAATGTGAGTGAGGACAAAACATGCTGAAAAGATATGTGGTGGTTTGTGAGGCCAGTCCATCAGATCTAATAGCGTACTGACTCCGGGATTCCGGGGCGGGGCGTTACAATGCTTTTCTAAACACTAGAAAATTAAGAGCGGACCTCTTGTCGATATAAATACATCACCGAACAATACATTGTATACATCATCATGCGCATGTTTACATTGCTCAGGAAAAAACCGAATTGTTTAATTTCACTAAGTTTTAAAAAATTTAGAGAATATAAAGAGCTATATTTTATTGATAAAGAGCTATAAAATGGTCATAAAGCACTATACTTTGGAATAAAGTACTATACTTTCACAAAAAGGTGCTACACTTTAGTATAAAGAGCTATACTTTTTCAAAAACTAAAAAATTGAGAATGGAACTCTCATCGTCATGAATACATCATCGAGCTACACATTTTATACATCATCACGTGTTTACATTGCTCAGAAAAAACAAATTTGATTTATTTCACTAAGTTTCAGAATTTTCAGAGAACATAAAGAGCTATACTTTATCGATAAATAGCAATACTATGGTCATAAAGCGCTATACTTTGGAATAAAGAGTTGTACTTCCACAAAAAGGTGCTACACTTTAGTATAAAGAGCTATAGCTATCCAAAAACTGGAAAATTAAGAGTGGATCTCTCGTCAACATGAATACATCATGGAACAACACATTGTATACATCATCACGCATTTACATTGCTAAAAAAAACTAATTTGATTTATTTCACTAAGTTTTAGAATTTTTTTAGAAAATATGAAGAGCTATACTTTATCGATGAAGAGCTATACTATGGTCTTAAAGAGTTGTACTTGCACAAAAAGGTGCTACACTTTAGTATAAAGAGCTATACTTTCCTCCATATCCATGATCCTTCAAACTTTCACCAATAATAACTAAAACCTTAAAAGATTCATACAATCACGGCAACTTGAAGCCTTACAAATACTATTTAAAACCATATAACCTGAACAACCCGATACGATGTATACTTGCAGATACAATATATATAAGCTGAAAACCATATAACACATAATATCTGAAACACAAATAATATCTAAAACCATACAAAGAACAATCAATATACTGTTTCCAATGTTGTTGCCACCACTTGTTTAGTTGCATCACCAAGCATGTGTAGCGAAGCTTTTTACATGATGTACGTAAAGAACAGGTTGCCCAGAGCCCAGAATTGAGAAAAAAATTCTTTCACATTCATCGAACCATGCATGTGGAAGATTCTTCAATTTTCACTCCATTAATGATCCAGAATTTTCTGTGTGAAGGGTATCTGTTAACATATAAAACACATCTTCATAAGAATATGAGGCCTCATTTTTATGCATATCCTTCCTGATTGAATAACATGCAATTGTGTATCATTAGGACACATATGAGGAGGCTAACTCAAGATAGACTAATTATTTGGTATATCAAACTTACACAAATCCTTAAAAAAATTAATTATCTCATCAACTAGCTTAATAATGAAAAGTAATCTATTCTTTCACTTTGACTTACAATTAAGCAATCACGTAATTTAAGATGGATCCATTAGTACAGCCTATATCAAAGAAGCTAGCCTTTTTTAGACTATTGCATCTAATGAGTAAACTATCTACTCATTTTGATACCTAACCTAATGAAAATTTAGTTTTTACTCTCAATAATCCTACTTCACATCATCAAATTCATATTTTTTAACCCAAGATATAATTTTCCCCCTATTCTCTTTAGAATTGAAACCGATAAGGGAAGAGATTAGGAGCTAACCCAGAGAAAAAATGAAAGAAAAGAAGGGGCCGATAGCGGCGGAGGCGTAGATAGCAAGATCGATTCCGTTAATCCTAGCGATGGAGAGAAGCAACAGAGGAATCAGATTGCTGGAGAACGAGATTTGGTTGGCTTCTCCATGAAGAAGCTAAGAAATCCTCGAGCCTTCCTCTTCCTCAGAGTGTAGTCCTCTAGCTCTGGGTGGAAGAAGAGACCTCATGGTCAGTGAAGCGATCAGAGGATCGATGAAGTGGGTTAGAGATTTTTGATGTTTGTGACCGATGATGAAGTAGAGGGATTATAATTTGTAGAAGGGTAATCTTAGAATTATTTTTTCTTACTCTAAATACACTACATGGGTAGACAATATTTGGGAGAATGGGTTCAAAAATAGGTGGTTGGAGTACTTTTGGGTGTATGAATGTTTATTTAAGTCAATGGGTTTTTTAATAAATGAGTGCAAAATTTTGGGTTCAAAGACAAAAACCCCATATATTAATTAGCCTCGTATGCTTTGTTTCTTGAATGATAACATTGACCTAGCACTATGAGAAACATATTTTTCAAGGGGTTAGTTGCAGATACATTTCCTTGCTATATGGATACATGTAGTCACTTGTACCACAAACTGTTTATTACTATTTACACTTTCTAAATATCAGATGATGTTATTTCTTGAAATATTATTAGTTATAGCATAATGATAAATTACTTTCTCCCCAATTTGGTTGACAGGTCGACTTTTTTAAGTTAAATTGAGGGCAAAAATGTACAAAAGATTCAATCAAAAGCATCAAATTAATGAATCTCTCTAAACCTGGCCCAATCTTTATATACTAATTGTTGGAAATTATTAAATAAATAAAGATTATAGCATGAATTTAAACCCGGAAATTAAATAA
>BQKN01065921.1:634976-649351 GCA_022839385.1 Asparagus kiusianus | reverse complement strand
TGTGTGTGTGTGTGTGTGTGTATATATGTTCTCTTAGCAGTTCAACTATATCACTCTTTCACTTTCTATGTCACTAATATCGCGTACATCAGAATACTGATATCTATAGTTAGTCCTTTCTTAATTACATAGCTCATGAAAACGAATGGACCACATCGAAAAGGTAAACTAGAAGAGACCCCTGATGACTTTCTCTTGTTAGAGATCTCACGCCACCTTGTATGCCCCTTAATTTGTTGGATTCTTTTTTCTCTTACAAAAGTCAACATCCTCAACTAGTCCATTTCCTCCCCTCTCCCCCCTCCGCAAGCTTCCCTCTTCCCTCTCAGAGAGAGACCCCAACCTAAAAAAGATCCCCATCAACATTCCTTTTAATTTCTTTCTTCCTCTTCTCTAATTTAATTTCAATCACATACATTAACTCTTTATAGCCCCACAATCTTTTTAATACCTTGCCTTTTAAGCACTCTTTCATCCTTTCTTATTCTCCTCTCTCTTCATGCCTTAATGTCCACAACAAGGCAAGAACAAAACCCTAATAACCCCAACTCTAATCTTCATTCTACTCCAATAAAGAAAACCCTAACCCTGATCGATCTTCTTTTATTTAGGTTTGAGGAAGTAAGCAAGAAAATAAAGAGAGAAGCCGATGTCGTTGCAAGTGATCGGATGTCGAGGCGAAATCTGCTGGGGCCGGTCGGCACGCTAAATACGGTCACGCCCTGCGCAGCCTGCAAGCTCCTCCGCCGCCGCTGCGCGCAGGAATGCATCTTTGCTCCTTACTTTTCACCTCATGAACCTCAGAAGTTTGCCGCCGTTCATAAGGTTTTCGGAGCTAGCAACGTATCAAAAATGCTCATGGTACGTTAATTGATCACTAAATGCATCAAACAATAGATCTGTAATAAAATTTATAACTAGTGTAGTATGAAAAATTAGAATTAAACATAAGAAAACTTATTATTGAAAACAATTAAGAAATATATATATAGTCCTGGTTAACTTAAAATCAAAGGTAACTCGGAATAGAACTGAATGAGAGAACATAATTCATTTAGTCTAAAATAAAGAATTTAAGATAAAGGCTTTGTTGTTGCTGCTGCCGTCATTTATTGATGTGTCATAGGAAATGTTTGTAACGTATCTAAAATTATAAGAAGTGAGTATATTCGTAAGAAGTTAGAGGTCATTCTTGATGATGAAATGAGATAGAACTGATTTAGAAATGATAAGATTATTGTTGAGATTTTACTCTCCCAAAGGCAATGGCGAACTATCACACCAAATTGCAAGAAGAACCGGATTTCTTTATTAACTATGAAAATCTATACCTTCAATCCTAACTCTTATTTGTTCTTTTGGCTCTGGTATGTCTTATCTTAATTTACAACAATAGAAGAGCTTTTATAGAGAAACTTAAAAAAAACCCTTATCTCCAACTCTTAACTTTCCTAATTGTAATAGAAATACACATTGATTGTCATGATCGGATACAACTTGAACTCCATCAAACTGCTTGTACTTGCACACAAAGTAAAAGATGCAATTTAAACGATTTAAGTCCATCACCCTTTCTTAATCAACCTTTCCAATGTTGAACCATATCTAATATTTAAATTTTTGGTTAATTTGGTTCCTAGCCTCTATTTAAGGCTCCTGTTGCCTAGGTTCAATTTATTCCCCATACTTAAAAAATGGGTAATTAAGGACTTGAGTCTACCCAAATTCTGATAGAAGCAATTATGAAAGATATGAATGTGCTCAACTTAATGAAAGAGATAGTTCTTAATAGAACTATGATTCATGTAGCTGACTCTAAAATTTTGTATAAAACCTTTGCAGGAGGTTCCTGGGCCTCAAAGGGCTGATGCAGCAAACAGTCTTGTATATGAAGCCAATGTCAGGCTTAGGGATCCAATATATGGATGCATGGGTGCAATCTTGGCCTTACAACAACAACTTCACTCTCTAGAGGTTGAATTGGCCGCAGTGAGAGCTGAGACTTTGAAGCATAAATTCAGACAAAATAGTGCTAGTATCAACATTCCATCTTCTTTAATCGCTCCTAATTCTTCAGAAGCTTCAGCTGCTGCTCAGCCGCTGGCGCCGCATCAGGCCGCTTCGTCGTCTTCCTCGATGTATACGCCACTGTCAAACTCTAGGGATTATAGCTCTATTAGTAATGAACATGTTGCATTTTTTGGTCAAAGATAAAACTTCGATTTACTTTTCCCCCCTCATTGAGAATGTTGAATTAATAAAGATGGATATATATTAGCCATTAGTACAGTTGTAACTAATTCTGCTTCAGGTTTTCCCTTAGTTTTGTTAATATGTAGTCATTTTTTTCTTTTTTCCCTCATGTATATGATTTTATGTAGGGGCCTGAAGTTTTGTTTTCCAAACCGTAGGCTAGCTGGTTAATTAGTAAGATTAGTATTTTGCTTATTTAAAATTAATTCTATTTTTTATGTGGAACGTGGCAACATGCACGTGCGTGGTGTTGACCCAGAGGAGTGAAAGGGGTCGAGGGTTCCGCACTTAAATCTCACATGATTGTTTGTGCCCTTGAAATCTCAAAGTCATCAGCATTGAAGGAGCGAGCGAACAAAAAGGCATTTGTTTGACGTTCCCCATGCACTGAGTGGAGAAACTTCTCAAATCTTTCGTCATATCACGTGAGGCTTCGAAAAAAACATTAAAAAATAAGGTTTTATTTATAGACCCTAAACTCTTTAAAGTTGGAACTTCATCCCTCAAGTCATTTAGCTTAGTCCTCCAAAGTTCCGTTGCATCTACTTCAAATTCAGAGAGGTTTCGCGGTAAACGCCTCTGAGTCCAAGGGGCATTTGTCAAATTTACCTTTTCAAATGAACAAAAATGACATATTGGAGTGAGGTGTTATTAATATATGAGTATAGTCACACGTCGAATAGAATGAGAAAGAGTAATGAGTTAAATTAGAAGTTGGGGCCAATACATAGAAGCTATAACTTTTGAGTTAAAATTATATTTCTATCTTCTACTTTACTCCTCAACAAATGTTATCATAGCTAAGATTATGGTCCAAGTAATTAAAAAAAGAGGAAAAATAAAGTCAAATGTGAAGCCTGAAGGTGTTGGGAGAACCCACGATGCCCGTAGGAGTGGGTGATATCTGGTTAGCCATCATGAGTGAAGTGGTGGAATGTCCTATATATATTTGATAGCCATGTGCTGGATGCATGGTCTAGTTAGCCCACGAGTGAAGTGGTGTACGGGTTAGTGAATTCGTTAGCTCACGAGTGAAGTGGTCGATCCTATGGATATTTGATAGCTATGTGTTGAATGCATATTTTGGTTAGCTCACGAGTAAAGTGGTGCAACGTTAGTAAATTGGTTAGCTTACAAGTGAAGTGAGGCATAAGTTAGTGAATTCCGTAGAAGATTTAAGTGTAATTGAAGATTGAACTATACTCACAAAGTAAGAGCAAATTGTTAAGGTTTTAATAATATGTGAATATAGTCTCACATCGGATAAAGCCATCGACTGTATATTGGGCCCAATTTCACTCCCCAACATAGAGAACGGGAACTGGAGTTCCCTTAGACTTTCCATTACTTCATTCCACTTTCAGATCTTAGTGCTCTACTTGTATGGGTTTGTTTGTTTCGTTTTGTCTTGAGAAATGAAACCCTTTCCCCATTGTAGAAAATACTTCTTGGTTATTTCCTTGATGTTTTCTAGAAATGAGTTTTCTACCTTGTTTTCTTGTTTGTTTCACTCTTTATACACTTGTGAACCACTCCTGACAAATCCAATATTTAGATGAACTGGACTTTCCTTAGACTTTCAATTACTTCATTCCACTTTCAGATCTCAGTGCTCTACTTGTATGGGTTTGTTTGTTTTGTTTTGTCTTGAGAAAGGAAACCCTTTCCCCATTGTAGAAAATACTTCTTAGCTATTTCCTTAATGTTTTCTAGAAATGAGTTTTCTACCTTTTTTTTCTTGTTCGTTTCACTCTTTTTACACGTGTGAACCATTCTTGGCAAAATCCAATATTTAGATGAACTTTTGAAAACAAGAAACCATGTTCTATAAAAATGTGTTCTATCCAGATGGAAAAGAGATAGCAAATGAATTTATCTCTTATTACAAGAAGTTGATGGGCACATCTATTTCCACATGTATGCCTAAAATGGGCATCATTCAAAATGGCCCATGTCTCACTGAGATTCAAGCTAGGAACTTATCCTGTCCAGTTACTAAGGAAGAAATAAGAATGATAGTATTTTCTATGTCTGACAATAAGGCTCCAGGGCCTGATGGCTATAATGCTGCTTTCTACAAACCTGCATTGTCTGTTGTTGGAGAGGAAGTCACCTTGTCTATTGAGGAGTTTTTCAAAGCTGGGAAGCTTTTGGGTGCAGTTAACTCTACCTCAATCACTCTCATCCCTAAGGTATAATGCCCCTAATACCCCTCTGAATTTAGACCAATTTCATGTTGTAATTGTATATACAAATTTATTTCAAAAATACTAGCAAATAGGCTGCAATCTGTCATAGGATCCATCATAAGTGAAGCTCAAAGTGCCTTTTTTAAGGGTAGGCAAATCTCAAATAATATTCTTTTAGCACATGAACTATGAAGAATTATGGCAGGAAAAATTTATCTCCAAGAGCAATGCTCAATATAGATATAAGAAAAGCTTTTGACACAATAAGCAGGGAATTCCTGGAAAATATGCTGACAGGTTTGGGGTTCAATAATATTTTTACCAAATGGATCATGACTTTCATTTCTTCCCCTACCTTTTCCATATCCCTCAACGGTTCTCTTCATGGATATTTTAAGGGTGCTAGATGATTAAGGCAAGGTGATCCTCTCTCACCCTATTTGTTTATCATTTCTATGGAGTATTTGTCCAGGAGCCTGAGCATGTTTCAGATTGATAAAAAAATTCAAATTCCATCCAAAGTGTGCCAAACTCAAAATCACACACCTCATATTTGCGGTCTGTTCAGTAGAGGAGATTTTTACTCAATTCAGAAAATGCATCAGTGTGTTGTTAACTTTGGAATCACATCAGGACTTGAAGCAAATCTTTCAAAAAGTGCTATTTTCTATTGGGGTGTGGAAGAATCTGTCAAAAATGCTATTCAAAGAAGCCTGGGGTATCCTGAGGGGAATATGCCAATAAGGTATCTTGGTGTATCTTTGATATGCAAGAGACTAACCTACCTTGACTACACTCCTCTCTTCAAGAAGATCATTAGCCAGTTTCAGACTTGGCTGAATCATAAAAAACTGTCATATGCAGGAAGACTCCACGTCATAAAAAGTGTAATTTTGGGAGTTCAAATCTTTTGGACTTTAAATTTCATCTTGTCAGTGAAAGTTCTTCAGAAAATAGATGATCTATGCAGGGATATTTTTTGGGGCAAAACTGATTAGGTCTTCAAAACTACTCTGGTTTCTTGGGATAATGTTTGTAAACATAAAAAGCATGGTGGTTTGAGTGTCTTCTCAGCTACAAATTGGAACCTTGCCACTGCTCTAAGAATGATATGGTATATTCTTTTTTTGGTAAGTGAAAAATTTTATTTCATCACCAAAATGAAGAATTATGTACATCAATGATACTAGAGCTCAGCAACAGAGCTCAGCTAAACAAAAAACTCCTCAAGGAGTAAAAAGAACCTCATCTTCATAATATTACAACCGTAAAACAAAAACCTGCACATATTATGCACAGTATGCGCCTACACTATTAATGCACCTTCTTTGCCTCTACAATGGATACTTTCCTCAGCATTACAAAGAGAGAATTCATTCCCTGTCTTCAGCCGAAGGGGAACCATTCAGAAAAGCAATGAGGATGTCCATCTTTATATTCTTGATTAAAACTTCAGGAGCTCTATTCTTCAACTTAAAAATCCTGTTATTCCTCTCTCTCCAAATGTTATATATTGCAGCAACCAACGCCATCCTTTTAATTTTTTGCTTAATTCCTTTGCCCATCAGTCTGAAACTGTACTAATTCAATAGGTCAGACCAATCACAAGATCTCCATTTGAAATTGAGCCACTCCATAATACCATTCCATACAAAATTTGATAATTTGTACTCAAAAAAGAGGTGATTTCTGCTCTCTGAAGAACCATCACATAGTTTACAAACAGAAGCTTGAATAATCTCATGTTTGAGAAGTCTATCTTGAGTTTGAAGTTTGTTATTGACTGCCAACCACATGATAAAAGAGTGTTTAGGATAGCTCAAATTTTCCCACACAGTGTCATGCCATGCTACATGAGTTGTACCAGGTGATAAACTGGAATAGAGACCAGAGATCTGGACATTGGAATTGACACAGCAAGAATTTATAAGTTGTTTAAGGTTTTCAATCCCTCCACACAAAACAAGGCATTTATCTCTGATTTTCAATAGTTGTTTCCACATCCAAGAATCCCCCTTCTTAGCATTTACCTGCCATATGTTGCTGTTTTTAGGTAGTTCTCATAGGACCATTTAATCCATAATTGTTCCTTATTCATGTGAATACTCCAAAGGATTTTAAGAGCTGCAGCAGTGTTCCAAAGCCTAGCTGAGAAGATTCCTAATCCTCCATTCTTCCTTAGCACACAAACTTTACTCCATGATACAAGTGATGATTTGAAAATTTAATCTGATTTACCCCATAGGAAGCACCTCCACTCCTTATTGGTATATTCATATCAATAAGGAGTTGTTGTGGATAAAGTGGATTCATGGTACCTATCTAAAAGATAAAACAACCTGGGATGTCAAAATCAACACAGAGGATTCTTGGATGTGGAAACAAATCCTTAAAGCTAGACACAAAGCTATCATTAGTAGTGGAGGTATTGATAATCTGAAGAATATTATTAGCTCATGTTATAGGAACTCTAAAGTTAAAATCTCTGAGCTATATTCTGCTATCTCCCCAATTTTCAGTAGTGTGTAGTGGTTCAAAACAATTTGGGAAAATTTGTGCATCCCTAAATAGAGTTTTATCTTGTGGTTAGCTATTCTTGATCGGCTGCTCACTAGATGAGGAGAGGAATCATTCAGGATGGACAATGTTGTTTATGCACAGGTTTAGCTCCTGAAACCCGTAATCATCTATTTTTTTAATGCAATTTTTCGAATGGTGTCTAGAATAGAATCATGGAATGACTTCAGTTCAAATGGAGGGCTTGTGAGTGGCATGTCTTGCTGGATTGGTTCGGCTATAGATTAAGAGGGAATGGTTTCAAACAAAAGGTGAAGAGGCTGGCTCTTTCTTCTATAATATATAACCCGTAGAAAGAGAGAAACAACAGGATTTTTTAACCAGAAGATTAAGAGATTGATCAATTAATTAGGGGGATAAAGGTGGATATTGTGACAATCATCCTCAACAGCTCATTTTCAGTTGAGCAGAAAGAATGGCTACTTGCTCTATGAGCACTAATAGTTTTGTTGATACTATTTTGATTTTTTTAGTTTTCCTGTAGAGCTAAAGATTTTGATGTACATACCTTTCAAATTTTGGTAATAAAATAAAGTTCTTCGTTGACCAAAAAATGTGTTCTATCTTTTCACTAGTATGATAACGCTAAAAGTTTTCTTGAAAACGCGTGCACCAACACTGCCAACCTCTCAAATAGGACAAAGTCACACGATTATGAATTGTTACGATAATCTCACATTGAATTGAACGTGTAACAGTAAAAGAAGCAATGGATATGAACACAAAGACATATATAAACATTAGCAAATATGACTGAACACATCACAGTTTTGATAAAATCAGAAATAAAACAAGAGGAGATGAAGTTTAAAACTGAAGCATGTAACTATACCACATTGAGTGTCATTGCAAAATCCCCTCACCACTGATGATATACAACAAGTAGAACAACAGGAGATTATTCGGTGGTTGTGCAGAATAGCCTTCAAGGCATTGCAATTTCTTTGTGTGGGCTCACATATTGAAGTCAACAATATTATTATCAAAGCTACGAAAGAAAAACTTTTAACAAATAAGAATTAAGAAGCCATACGACAAGCACTTTAAAAGTTAAGTTTATCATCAATGAAGGCGGGGCAAAATAAAGAAGAAGAGGGGAGATAGGGAGGTGAGCAGTGTTGAAAGAGCCTTAGTAAAAATCAAAAAATTCTCTCTGGTCGGTCGACTAATCAACACAATCAGTCGACCAAAGAATCATACACAGCAGGAGGTGGAAAATTCTCTCTGGTCGATCGACAAAACATATGTATCGGTCGACGGATCAAGGAGAAAACAGTTTTCTATTATGTTTTGGATTTAGGGTTTATATATTAGAAGGGTGTGGTGGCTGTAAAAATAAGTGTTTTTGAGAGTTGATTGAGTACTTTGAGAGGGAGATTCTTTGAAGGTGAGTGAGATATTGTTGGTGAGGGTTAGTTTGATTATTTGAAAGTTGTAACCTATTGTATTTCTCCTACATATAGTAAAATTTCCCCCACCTTCTCCTCGTGAACGTAGGCATCTTGCCAAACCACGTAATTCTCTATATTTGTGATTGATTTTGGCTGTTTATATTGTGGATTGTGCTCGCTATTTTCTTTGTGCATTTGCTTACTAACTTGTTGTGGATTGAGTCCGCTTCCGTTGAGCGCAATAAGTGGTATCAGAGTAATGTTTCAGATCTAGGGTTTGAATTGGATGGAGGAATATTTGGTGTTGGAAGCTTGGATTTTGGAGATCTAGGTTTCGGTGGAGGTAGCGTTGCAGAGTTGCCATTGAAGATCTCGCCTTTCTCATGTGGTTAGGAGATCATTTTGGAATCCTATCTAGGGTTCAATTTTGGGTAATTTCTCAACTCTATCATTTTCAAAAAAATTTCTCTATAAATTGGAGTTAGTAAGTAATGGCAGAAGAAAGTGGTGATAATAGCAAGGCTATGACGAGTATAATTCAGGTTGCACTTCAGAATACAAAGATTAGTATTGTGAAGTATGACGGTAAAATTAATTTTGGGTTATGGATGAGTGATGTACAGGATGATTTAAATGCTCAAAACTTAAAGGAGATAATAATGGCTCATGAGAGGCCACCTAAATATGATGAGACGGTGTGGGACAAAATGAATAGAAATGCTTGTGGGGTGATTAGGTCTTGTTTAGAACAAGAGTTGAAATATGATGTTATTAGAGTGACGTCTACGATGAAGATGTGGGTGATTCTCAATAACAAGTATCTTACGAAGAGTGTTGAGAATCGGTTGTACTTGCTGCGGAGATTATTCAAATTCTAGATGTCTAGGGATACCTCACTTATAGATCTTGTGAATAACTATACAAAGTTATTGTCGAACTTGGTAAATGTTGATGAGAATATATTGAATGAGTACAAGGTGATTATTTTATTAGGCTCATTACTCAATGAGGATTTTGTCACCTTCATGCTTACATTGTTGAATGATAGATCTTTCATCACCTATAGTGAAGTTACAAATGCATTGACAAATTTTGATTTGAGGATGAAGGATAAAAAATCTTCCAGAGCTAGCACTTTAGGAGAAGTCTTGTCGACAAAAAGAATGAGTCCCTATCCTAGAGGTGGTAATCAGGGCAAGTCAAAGTCTAGAGGACAACCAAGAGGACACTAAAAAGTAGCTAAAAACTAGTGTGCTTTCTGCATAGAACAAGGATATTGGAAGAGAGATCGCCCAAAGTTGAGAGAGAAGGAGAATAGAAAGAAGAATGGTCCAAAGCTTAGTGAGGTGAATGTTGCTAGAAATGGTAATGATTCTGATGATTCATGTTTTTTTTCCATTACTCTAGAGATTAACCATGTGGATGCATCGGATTAGATGCCGGATTCTGGGGCTACTTATCATGTGACTCCTCGGAGAGATTGGTTTGTATCTTTTGATAAGCTCGATGAGGGTGTAGTGATCATAGGAAACAATTAGTCTTGTGGCATTTGTGGGATAGGTACTGTCAGGATTCGGATGCACGATGGAGTTGTTAGAGAGTTCACTAAAGTAAGGTTTGTTCCTCAACTAAAAGAAAAATCTTATTTCTATTAGAGATTTAGATGCAAAAGGATTCAAGGTAACTTTAGAGAACGTTTTAGGTAAAGTTACTGAAGGATCATTGGTAGTGATGAAAGGGGTCTGCAATAAAAATCTTTATTATCTAAAGGGAAGTACCGAGATTGGCCAGGTAGCTTCAGCAGTTTCAGAGACGGATACTAGCAGACTTTGGCATTTCAGACTTGGGCACATAAGGGAAAGTCACTGAAGACATTGTACAAGCAGTGATTATTGAAAGGAGCCAAGAGTGGGAAAATTAAATTCTGTGAGCACTGTATTCTTAGCAAGAATACTAAAGTGAAGTTTGGGACATCTATTCATAAAACAAACCACATTTTGGACTACGTGCACACGGATGTATGGTGTTTTACCAAGACAATATCACTTGGTGGGTGATATTGGTTCGTTACTTTTGTGGATGACTCTTCTAGACGTTGTTGGGTATATACAATGAAACAGAAGAGTGAAGTCCTAGAGATATTTGTGGAGTGGAAAAGAAGATTGGAACTATAGACAGAGTGAAAGATCAAGAAGTTGAGATCCGACAACAGTGATGAGTATACTTCAGATCCCTTTCAGCAGCTATGTCGAGACTATAGGCATCAAAAATTACCTATAGATTGCAAAGAAGCTCAAAACAAACAAAAATGCTGATATCTCTCAAACCGGAGGGAATTTGGCAAAACGGACGGTGGCTAACCAAACTTCGATAGGTTTGGTTGGCCCTGTCTCGTTGAGATAGATGATTTTTATATATAATTCGTCCAATTTTGACTTATAGTTTGAAAGTTATGACACGTTCTTTACAGCATGTTCTAAAGTCCACCTGAACTGATCGAACCTCGCCTGAACTATTGGACCAAGCCTATAGATTCCCGTACACAGCTCGAAACAAAGAGAAGATGAAGAATGTCGATATACGAGTCAAAGAAGATTATTCGATGCTAAAAGGAAGCAAAGGAACACACAAAACGACGGAACAAGACCAAATCAGAAAGTCAGAAAATCCCGGTCACCTCGAAGTGACTCGGAAATTCCAAGTCACATTGGGGTGACTCAGAACAGCAAAGTTCCCAATGATGTATTTTCGGATGATTTTCTAAGGATTCGTTCAATCTACTGCCTCCCTAATAGCCTTGGGATCATCCCTAAACGCGGTTAAGCCATTATTAACTGAAGATAAGATCAAATCATGAATTCTTATCCAAAAATATAGCATCTGAAGCCTATAAATACACATCTAGGACCCCTATACATGGGGGATCTGAAATTTGAAGCTTGGAGGCGAGGTGCTGATCCTATGAGAGTAGACCTACGAATTTCAGAGAGAGGCTAGCGAGATCTTGGCGAATTTTCGTATAAAGATGGAGATTTCGAGAGATTTGTAACCTTTCGTTTGTTTCCTTGAGATCAGAATTCATTTTGATCTTAAGAAGAGTAGTAATCTCACTTTGTTGAGCTTATTTACTTTAGTTCTTGTTTCTTTTATGAAACGAGATCAACCGGATCTGATACTCGGTGGTCCACGGATCAAAGAGTCCTTGGTACAGGCAAAGATCCCATGCAAGTAGTGAATAATAAATGTCCTCTACGTGTGTTTCTAGAAGATTGTCATTTTATTTCTTTTGTGTAAGAAAAGTCTTATAAAAAGTCTCCTTCTTTTGAACTTATTGTAAACGATAAAAGTTGTAAATGAGTTCTGTAATGAAAAAGTTTTCCGATGCTAATAGAGACGAGGGCATAGAGAGACACTTCACAATTAGTTATACACCGCAGCAAAATAGGATGGAGTGAGGTTAAATCGGACTTTACTAGAGAAGATCCGATGTTTGTTATCGCAGAGTGGTTTTATAAAAGATCTTTTGGGCTCAGACACTTACATATACGAGTCACCTTATCAATAGTCTGCCTTTATCAGTGATAGAGGGGAAGACCCCTATGGAGATGTGGTCGGGAGTACCAACAGATGACTATGATCAACTCAAGGTTTTTTGGTGCCCTACATTGTATTGTAGGCATCGAAAATTGCCTATAGGTCTCCACGAACAGCTCAGTGTTAAAGAACGACAATGAACGTCACTACCTGGTTCACAGGAGTTCGATTGACATCGGTGAACGCTTGAAGTGAATCGACGAACTACGTGAGCTGACAAAGTTTTAGAATAACGAAGGCACGGGCTAATCGGGAGCCCCACGATATTTACAAAAGGAACAACGCCCTTCATGTCTCATTCGTCCTACAGATAATCCAACCATTGGAGCTGATAGAACTCTTCGTCAGAATTCCAACGCATTTGAAATCACTTAAATCCGAGTTTGGATGAAGAAGTTACGGCAAACGCACAACGGAGCGTCTCAGGCTGAACTGGGACACCCGGGGTGTCTCGGAAAAGTCGAAACACCTCAAGGGTGTCTCGGCCTGGCCGAGACACCCCAGGGGTGTCTAGGCGCTGATTTACGCCCTGAGTTTGTTTGTGACCGCTCCATGGTCCCTCATGCCTATAAATAGGAGCCTTAGGCCTCACTTTTGAAGGATCTGGATTTTTGGAGAATTGGCGAAGCCCTGCTGGAGTGAAGAGTGATCGAGCACTTCAACACAAGAGAGTTCTTCATCAGATCTACATCACCCACATCCGTTCCTTAGCATTACCCCTCTTCGGTAATCCTAAGAAGAGCAAATATCTCGCTTTATCCGAGATAGGCGCTTCAGTTTCTAGATCTCCTCGTGGATCGACGAAGCTCTGAACCAGATCTGATTGCCAGGTGGTCCACGGATATCGATGTCCCCGTCACAGGCTAAAGACCCACGCAAGCAAGAGACGATAAACGGATCTTGTGTTTATTTTCAAAAAGTTGTAATTTTTATTTTCGTTATTTGAATTCATTTGTAACGTTTGAAGTTTTAATGAAATCAATGATAAAGGTAACTTTTGACGAAAACAAGCTGGCGACCACAGTGGGAGCCAACAGCCTCGCTGCCGAGGCTGTCGTGACGCAACCGGCATTTAAGATCCGGGTGAACGAGGAGATCGAATACGAGTTCGATCAACAAAAGTTTGAAGAGTACCTCTCTTCCTCCTCCTCCAGATCCACCTCTCCAAACAGGCGCAGGAAGACTTCATCTTCCGGAAATGCTCGCTAGACTTCCAACTTGAAGACCCAAGATCTCGACGCCACTGCTGCACCCGTGCCCCACGGCGTCCCTGCGGCATCCAAAGGGGTTGAGGTCGCAGATCTCCCCTCCACCAAGAAGGTAGCTGCTGAAGGTGCTCCAACTTCGTCGAAGAGGGCACGTCAAAGACGGCGTCAACGCCTTGCGCGACAACTGGCCAAGGCCGCAGAATCGATGGACGGGATCCGCTGCAATGAGGATCTAAAAGCCAGGCAACGCCAAGAGCAACAACGCCGGACAACTAACTCCTCTTCTAATGCGGAGGCAAATGAATGGATCCGCGTCAAGAGGAACCGCTCCACGCTCGAGGAGCGAATCAAGAAACGCCGCGCCTTGCTTGCGCATGCCCGAGTCCTTTTGCAGAAAGCGGAAGAGATGCAGAAAGAGGAGACGGTCAAGAAGCCGTCAAAACACAAGCAGATCTGGGTGCCAAAGTCAAACCCGGCACCTAAGACGAAAATGGGTGGAGTTATCACCCAAACTTCTTCAAATCCAGATCCCGTTCCAGCACCTCCTACAGAGTTAGGTAAGAACGTGGGCCCTTCAAGATCCAGGGTTCTTTTGAAAGATCGCCTCGGTCCTTTACCGGAGAACCGAGGTAAAGCACCTATCAAGGAGCGATTGGGACCATTGAAAGGTCCCCAAATGACAAATCAGACTGAGGGTCGTATCAATCCCCCCAAGAAAGATAATAGAGGGAAAGCCCCTGTTACCGACCGCATTGGATTGCGGGTCGAAGTGCAAGAGCCCGTTAAGTTTTCACGCTCGCAGAAGCGTAAACTTGAACGCGCGACTTTTGAAAACGCTAATAAAGCGTCGCATCCCCAAAGGGAAGTACATTCGTCTGATGATGATAGTGTTATACCTGGGAAGTCATGCCAACACTCTATGAGTTGCTCCAGTTATCAAACTGACGAGTTGTACTATAGAGCTGGGGGTATGGATAAGTCTCGAAAGAGATACGCTCAAGACACGGAGTCTCACTGTCTGTGTGCCAACATCATCAAGGCGGTGTTGTCAGAATGCTGCTGTCCTAAAACCTCAAAGAGAGTCTTGGTGTTCGAGTGAATTTCCAAGCCAAGGCATTTTCGTGGAAAGAAGTTTGATCGACAAGAGGACGAATACCTAGAAG
>BQKN01065921.1:615727-634966 GCA_022839385.1 Asparagus kiusianus | reverse complement strand
TGCAAAAGGGACTTCCTTTAGAAGAGGAGGTGTCAGATGATGGTTCAGATTCTGGCTCGGCTATAGCATCCGATGACACAGCTTCTAGTGTGGGACAACCCTACGAATCATTCATGATCAGCGCCAAGCAAGTAACCAAGATGCTTGAAGATGCCCTGAATAAGCAAAAGGAAACTTTCAAGTTCGAGATGGAGATGGCCATGCAACAGATGAGAGAGATGCATGACCAGCAGATCGCGGCATTGACAGCCCACCAAGGAGAACCCAGTCATCGCAATACTCCGAATCAAGATGAGAATGAACGGGAAGGGGATAATGTCAATGTCCCTTCTGTCAACAACGGCAACGGAAGCAGTCCCGTGGATGATAATGCAAAAGAGGACCACGTTACCTCTCCCCGAAGCCACTCGAAGAACGAGGCAAGTGAAGACAAGAAGATGAAGGACTTGGAGAGCAAAATCAACGCGTTGATGAATGCTCAAGAAGTGAAGAGGTCCGGCATACCATGTCCATACCCACGGGAGTGGGAATCAATTCTGTATCCGGCAAAGTTTAATTTAATCAACTTTACGCCGTTTGATGGAAAGGGTTCCCCCACCCAACACTTAATATATTTTAAGTCTCATTTAGGAATCATTTCTGGGAATGAACCTCTTATGGTGCGGTCATTCGTCGGCACTCTTCGCGGAGCAGCCTTCGATTGGTATCGTCGCCTTAAGCCGGGAAGCATCAGCAGTTGGGACGATATGGAGGACATGTTTCTGATGAATTTCTTCGATGACGACACCGAGATTTCAATCGGCACGTTATTCGACGAGAAGCAGAAAAATGGTGAGACGGTCGAAAACTTCGTGAAGAGATTCCGAAATAAAGCGATGAATTGCAGGGATCCAGTCAGCGAAGATTTTATTCTCGAGACTTGTCATAATAATCTGTTATTGGACATCTTCGAAGCCATGGGAATGGCACTGCCAAAGACCTGGAAGGACTTGAAGGTGCGAGGAGAGCGAGCCGAGCGATTCCTTAAAAGGAAGAAAACGGAAAGGGGCCAAATAGCAAATAATGCCCCACAACAAAACTTTGTCCCTAAGGGTAAAGGAAAAGCACATGCGAATGCTGTGGACGCAAACCAAACATTCGAGGTGCAAGCACAGCCGTAACAGCAGCAACAAAAGGCGCCTCAACACTCAAGGTGGCAACAACAGCCCCAAAAGCAAAAAGCCGCGGAGCCGAAGTTCCCGAAGGTCTACTCATTCAAAGAGGACGAAGTTCCCGGTATTTTTAAATACCTTATCGAGAACAACAAGATCAAGTTGCCTCTGATCCAGGATCAAGAAGACGCTAAAAGAATTAATGATCCAAAGTACTGCGCATTTCACAGAGCGGTGCATCATCCTACCAAGGCATGCTACGCCCTTAAAGATAAGATCCAAGCCCTAATCGATGTCGGGGTCATCACTATGAAGCAACCCAAGGAGAAGAAAGTGGGTGCGAATACAGTATCGATTAGCTTTGGGTCTGTTCCTTTGAACTGGTTCCAACATGAACCAGTAATAAATGCAGCAGTGAAGACGGTGAACGATGATCCTCACAAACAGCACCAGAAAGGACTGGTACCACATACAGCCCCGAATGGCGAGATTCTTTGGGTCCATCCGGATTTGATTGTAGATGAACAATGGACTGGAGCCTCTTCCAAGAAAAGGTCAAAAGGAAAGGGTAAGTCTTGTTATGGAGCTTCTGCTATTCCAGGAAAAGATGACGAAGAAATTCCCGCCTTCCCGCTTTCTGAAGACGAACAGGAGGCCTTTGCAACCCGAAGTGGGAATGAGTATCACTACAAGTACCCTGATGCTTCCGAGCAATTGGGCACCAAAACCGCTCCTTCCAAGACATTGGCAGAATTAGGAATTGTAGCAACTCCCCCAACACCTGTAGCTACGGAGAAAGTCCAGCAGAAGGAGAAAGGGAAAGAGCCTTTACGTCAAGAAGCCCAAAACCCGAGGCAGTCTCGATTCAATCATCCGATTGGGAGAGACAAACCGGGAAATGCAAGTTCTCTGCCCCATTTTGACATCATGGCGTAGTTGGCCAATATCCCGGCTAGGATAACCCTATACGAGCTGTTGCGTCTTTCAAAGGATACAAGGAAAGCATTACAAGAGGCCTTGAGCGACTCTGAAGCTTTCTTGACTCGAATCAAGCCATCTTCTGAAGAACCGGAGTCGTCAGTTCAACACTACAATCTCGCGGCGCATCATTTTCCTTGCATCTCTTTCACCAAAGAAGACATGCAGACGAAAAACTCAAAGCACGATAGGCCTTTGTATTTCACCGGGCACATTGGCTCCAGCATGGTCAACCGAATCCAAGTCGATCCGGGTTCCGCTGTTAGTATCATGCCATTCCGATTGATGCATCATCTCGGGATTCCGACTAGCAAACTAGCCTCCATTGGCACTACGATTTATGGATTCAACACCAGCGGGTCCAGACCCTTGGGGAAGATTCGAATCAAATGCCAGATCGGGGGTTTGAAGTCAGAAGTTACTTGTTATGTGATTGACGCGGAAACATCCTATAACTTACTGTTGGGTCGACCTTGGATCCACGGTAACCTTATAGTCCCGTCAACTCTGCATCAATGCCTCAAGTATGTGGACACAAATAATGAAGTTAAGACGGTGGTCGCGGATAAGCAACCGTTTAAAGGATTGGAGAACTATTTTACCGATTCCCTTTTATACGGTGTTGAATCCGATACTGAACCATCGGCCCAAGGGACGGACAGCGGGGATGAAGCTGATACCGAAGCTAGGTTTGATTATGATGGTGGTTTTGTACTTAATGACATTGTACCCATTGTAATCAATCTTGACGATGATAAATCATCAGAAAGTAGTTGTAATTGGCAACTTGCAGAAGAACTATCAATAAACGATGATTTAGAGTACTCGATGTGTCTTGATAATGTCACTAAAGAGCTTTATGATAACCCTGATTTGTATATGCCTCTTCAATCATTTTGCATGACGAAAAAGCAGGTACATGACCCTTGCAGAATGATGCTTGTCATCCCCGCAGGGACAGGGGGTGGAAAGGAGATCGTCTACGGCAAAGGAAGAAAATCTCCGATACCCGACCACTTCTTGGAAGAGGAAGACGACGATGATAAACCTGCCCCTCATCTGTTCAGATATGATGCGAAAGCGTGCAATATGATGGAAAGGTATGGATATGACTTCAAGCTCGGAGAGGGTCTTTGCTTTGGTCGAGGTCCGCGGGTTCCACCTCGAATGGCCTATGTACCAAAAGGAAAACCCGATGATTATTATCGCCACAAAAGAGGTCTAGGTTATGTCTCCTCATCCGACGACGAGTGTTGCTGGCAAGTCATCGATCAAATTGCTAACAAGGCTAGAAAAGGATACTCTTCTGACTCGTCGGCTTGGGATTCCGACACTAGTCTTGGTGAAATGTTTAAAAAGCTAATGTCGAACATGGTTACGGTTGATCCAGCAACAATAGAAGAAGATGATCAGATGCCGACATGGGAAGATCCATGGGTTCATCACTTAAACATGCAGTACGGTGATAGGTTCGAACAAAGAGAACCTCCTACCGAAGATCAAGTAGTCCAAGTGAATATGGGAAGCGAGGAAAATCCGAAGCCGATATTCATTAGCGACAGCCTCTTACCCGAAGAGAAAGAAGAGTTAATCTCTCTTATCAGGGAATACATCGATGTGTTCGCCTGGAATTATGAAGACATGCCAGGGCTCGATCCAAACGTAGCAGTGCATCGTCTCAACATTAAGCCAGATGTCAAACCTGTCAAACAACAACAATGACGGTTTCGTCCGCAAATGATGGAGGCGATCGAAGCCGAAGTTAAAAAGCTTGTCGACTCAGGCTTCATTAGGGAAGAGCAACATCCAGAGTAGCTTGCCAATATTGTCCCGGTTCTTAAGAAGAATGGGAAAATCAGGATTTGTATCGACTTTAGAGATCTCAACATTGCATGTCCGAAAGATGATTTCCCCCTTCCCATCACGGATGTCATTATCGACAATACATGCGGATTCGAGAGGATGTCTTTCATGGATGGTTTCTCTGGATACAACCAAATAAAGATGCATCCAGATGATGAAAAGCATACCGCATTTAGAACGCCTCTCGGCGTCTTCTGCTACATAGTTATGCCCTTCGGGTTAAAGAATGCAGGTGCTACATATCAAAGAGCCATGTCAAAGATTTTTCAGGAGCATCTTCGGAAGACTGTCAAATGCTACGTAGATGATTTGGTCGTGAAAAGTCATGATAAAAAAAATCACATCAAGGACTTGAAGACCATGTTCGACTTGATGCGAGCCCATCAATTGAAGATGAATCCTACCAAGTCTTTCCTCGGAATGTCTAGTGGTAAATTCCTAGGATTCGTCGTCACCACCAAAGATATTCACATCGATCCTGATAAAGTAAAGGCGATTAATGAATTGCAACCGCCAAGAAACCTCAAGGAGCTCAGAGGATTGCAAGGACGATTAGCTTATATCCGTCGGTTCATATCGAACCTTTCAGGAAAATGTCAACCGTTCTCCAAGCTCACAAAGAAGGGCGTGTCGTTCGTGTGGGACGATGCTTGTCAAAAAGCATTCGAGAGTATTAAAGAATATCTCTCAAAACCTCCTGTACTCGTCGCACCGAAATCAGGCAAACCGTTCTTGATTTATATCAAGGCGACGAGCCACTCATTAAGTGCATTGCTTGCACAAGATGATGATAACGGTCATGAGCAGGCGGTGTATTATTTAAGCCGGACCATGGTAGGCGCTGAATCTCGATATTCCATGATCGAGAGAGAATGCCTCGCTTTGGTATTCGCTATTCAGAAGATGCGGCATTATCTGGTTGGACAGACCATTTATGTTATCTCTAAAGTTAACCCAGTCCGAGTGTTCATGACTCAACCAGCTTCTATGAATTGGCGGTTAGTAAAATAGACCTTACTCTTGTCCCAATATGACTTATATTTTAAACAACAGAAGTCAGTAAAAGGGCAGGCTATCTGTGATCTCCTGGCAGCTAATCCAACTACGGACACCGCCGAGATATATGATGACTTACCCGATGAAACCTACGAAGTCAACGCAACTTCGCACCAACAAGTATGGCGTTTGTACTTCGATGGCGCTTCCCGAGCAGCTAATATGGCAAGTGCTACTAGATGTTCTAAGGTTACCTCCGGAGTTGGAGTTGTTTTAGTTTCCCCAGGAAAACATGTGATGCCTCGAGCCTACTCGTTAACCGAGCCATGCTCGAATAATGTAGCAGAGTATAACGCATTGATTATAGGACTCAATTTCGCTAAGGAGCTGGGGGTTGAGTATCTCGAAGCTTTCGGTGATTCTCAGCTAATAGTCAAGCAAGTCCAAGGAGAATATGAAGTCCGAAGCCAGGATTTAATACCATATCATAAGATGGCAGTGGAAATAGCAGAATCATTTGAAGGATTCTTCATCGAACACGTGCCACGATTACAGAATACATACGCGGATGCGTTAGCAGCTTTAGCCGTATCTTTGGCACAGCCTCCCGGGACGGAACAGTTTGTTACGGTAAGAACTCACTAACTCTTAGTGCCGCTTTACGATGAAGATGCCAAGGAAGAAGAAGTTCAAGAGGTGCACGCTACTCAAGTCGAGTTCGAACCACGAGATTGGCGTTTCCCCATCATCGACTACGTCTTGCACGGAATCTTGCCAGAAGATGTGAAGGAAAGAGAGTCAATCAGACGAAGAGCACCAAGATTCTACTATAATACGGAGAATCGAACGCTATACCGCAGGGGGTACGATGGGTTGCTAACACGTTGCTTATCAACCAAAGAAGCTGAGGAAGTACTTAGAGAGGCACATGAAGGAGAGTGTGGTGCACACCAACCTGGTCCCAAGCTTTATGACCGCATCAGAAGAATGGGATATTTTTGGCCTTTCATGATGAGTGATGCAATCACATACGCCCGAAAATATCACGCATGTCAAGTACACGCGAATTATATGCACCAACCTCCGGAGCATCTGCATCCTTCGGTGACGTCATGGCCATTTGAGACTTGGGGAATGGACATTGTTGGTCCTATAAATCCCCCGTCAGTCAAAGGTGACCGGTTCATCCTGGTAATTACCGATTACTTCTCCAAATAGGCTGAAGCAGTTCCACTCAGAGAAGTTAAAACGAGCAACGCCATTGCATTCATCAAGCACCATATCATCTATAGGCATGGTGTTCCAAGACGAATCATACATGACAACGGTCCTCAATTTGTCAGCAACGCCTTCATAAGGTTCTGCGAAAAGTTTAAAATTCAGGATATCTCGTCAACGGCTTACAATCCCACAGCAAATGGATTAGCTGAAGCTTTCAACAAGACTATCATAAAGCTCTTGTCAATACTCGTGAAGAATAATAAACGGGATTGGGATGACAAGCTCGGCGCGGCTCTATGGGCCTATCGTACCACGGTGCGTACACCGACTG
This sequence comes from Asparagus kiusianus, assembly GCA_022839385.1. NCBI lineage: Eukaryota > Viridiplantae > Streptophyta > Magnoliopsida > Asparagales > Asparagaceae > Asparagus > Asparagus kiusianus. The sequence goes on along the minus strand of BQKN01065921.1, from coordinate 628,426 downwards.
GCGCAACCCCATATTCATTGGTGTACGGATGTGAAGCCGTTCTCCCTTTAGAAATCCAAATTCCGTCTCTTCGGATCGCTCTTGCAACCCAGATGACGACCGAAGAACAACATCAAAAACGCCTTGAAGAGCTCGAGAGGCTCGATGAGAAGCGCCTGGAAGCTCAACAGCATATTGAGTTTTACCAAGCTAGAATTTCTCGAGCCTTCGACAACAAGGTTCGACAAAGGAGTTTTAAGGAAGGGGATTTGGTCTTAACTGAAAGACGGCCTATGATCCTTAACTCCAAGAAGAAGGGCAAATTTGAACCCAAGTGGGAAGGGCCATTCGTAGTAGAGACAGTTTACTCGAACGGCGCATATCGCTTAGTCACCAAGGATGGTGACCGGCTTATGATGCCAATAAATGGCAAATTCCTGAAAAGATACTATCCTTAGTATCTTCAGAAAAATTAATGTATCGGGAAGTTCCCGGAAGAATACCACACGCGGTATTCTTAGGGATAACCCAGTCACTGTAGAAGATCCACGTTCAAACTCCGAATGTCGAAATGCTTCTTATTATTGTCAAAATTCTAACTCGCATGAGTTATTTTTGTGAGACGAGATCTAATCTTTTGATAGGTTAATCTTCCCTCACTAAACCATCCACTGATCAAATCAATTGACGGTGGATCCACCAAAATTCCTGTCTGCCAGTCACTGGTAATTCTCAGATTCAACACGTTAAGTCCTAATCACTTAACATCGAAGTCTTCCTTTGAGTGATAGTACGAGTTGGCATTCTCATTGCTATCTGTATTCCACTCTCCTTGCTTCCAGGTCAAACCTATAAAAGTTAGGACCAAAGCCAATTCCTTTCTCGATTCTTCCCATGAACGAGAGGTCCACTTTTAATTCGGATAATCAAACCTATAAAAGTTAGGATTGTTCCCAATCTCACTTAGTCAAACCTACCAGGTAGCCAGGGCTAAGACCGAGTCATTCCTTCTCGATAAACGAAAATCTGCCTTTGTTCCTTTTTCCACCAAACCTATAAAAGTTAGGGTCGAAATTGGGCTTTCTCCTCAATGAATGATAGATTCTTTTGATTCAAATGGCCAATCCTATAAAAGTTAGGGCCGTTTGAACCTTTCCGATTCTCGGAGTGGAGATCCCACTCTTAGTTTCATCCGTCCGGATTCTGGGGGTGGAGATCCCACCTCGAGTTTCCTTTCCGGCTGTAGATAGAATATAAAATTCTTCCTCTTCAGCACAGGGAGATAGAATATAAAATTCTTCCTCTCCCATTTTTTTCCAGTCTGTCTTTATTCCTAGAAAAGACATAATTCCCAATTCCCAATCCAAGCACTTTGCGCATGAGGAATTTTATCTCGACTCCTAAATAGAGATAAGTCTATGCCTAACACGTGTAACCGGTTTAGTCTTTCACCGATTGAAGAAGACACCAGGGTCTAAACCTGGGGAATTTTATCCCGAAGCCTAAGAAGGGATAAGTCATCGCCTAATACGCGGTGCGGGGTACCTTTTCCCTATAAGAAACGGTGAAGTCTATATATTCAAAGTCATAGCATAAAGTCTCAGAGAACTTATTCTCTTAGCACAACGTTACATGTGGAACGGATCGGGCAATCCACATGCTAGCCCGATTCAAACGGTAATCGGTAAAGGCACATCAAACCCGTTGAAGGCTGGGGGTTTGCCAAAAAACCCCAAAGCCTATGCCTAACACGTGTAGCCGGTTTAGTCTTTTACCGATTGAAGAAGACACCAGGGTCTAAACCTGGGGAATTTTATCCTGAAGCCTAAGAAGGGATAAGTCATCGTCTAAAACGCGACGCGGGGTACCTTTTCCCTATAAGAAACGGTTAAGTCTATATATTCAAAGTCATAGCATTAAGTCTAAGAAAAGCAATTTCTTCTTAGCACAACGTTACATGTGAGACGGGTTTTAATAATTTACATGCTAGCCCGATCCAAACGGTAATCGGTAAAGGCGTATTAAACCCGTTGGTGGTTGGGGTTTGCTAAAATCCTGTAAATACTATCATGGCTGGTTTCAAAATAAATAAGGAAACATCATAAAGGAATCAAACGCCGAGTCTCGATTAATACATCAGGTCAAAGTGTACAATGAAAAGATTATTAACCCGAAGGCAGTTGGCGGCTGAGAACATGAGACTTTAAACTAGAAAGTCTATCTGTATAACTCTGCTCAAGTTCTGCTTGCAGACCAGCTCGGACAGACTCTTCAGAACTGCTCAAGATCTTCACGGCTTCACTCTTCAGCTTCATCACTCTCTCCTGTGTGGATCCTAGCTTCTCGAGTGCCTGTTCACGAGAACGCTCTAATCCAGCCAGGTCATCCGCAATAATAGTAACGGACTCCTCGGCGTGCTTCAAGGCCTCCTTCAACCTAGCCACTTCTTCGCGACTCGAGTCTAGAGAGCTGAGTAACTCAGCTCTAGCTGTATCCTTCCTCGCCACGGTAGCCATCAGCTGCGCAATGTAACTCTCATGTGATGTAAAAAAGGGCGAGGTCGGTACGAAAAATGTCTCTGTCAGGATCGGTATCGGCCAAAAGGGTGCGGACACGCTCATATAGAGATGATCGAGATCCTGCAAGCAGCAGTGTGGGAAGTTAAGAGATTATCAAATACAATCAGAAAACCCGAGGGGAAAGTTCGAGTATACCTATGCCGACGGAGGTCCCCTCGGGTTGAGGTCCGACAGACTCCGAAGTAACGGCAGGAGTGGTCATGGAGGGTATATCAACCCCTGTAGGCAAATCGGTCATACCACTCGGCGAGGGCGGGAAAACGCCACTTCTATGCAAACTATTGGTCCCAGAAGCTGTAGTGGTATCAGGCACAACGGCCGGTCCTATAGTTACACTCCCTTATTAGTCAAAATGGAAATTTAGACAAATAAGGAAAATCGGGATGAGAAGATTGTATGCATACCGGCAACCCCATCGTCCTCAGATACGCCGGGAATGCCAAGAGTCATAAAGGTATCGGCCCAAGTGGCTGGTCCTATGATTGCATTCATCTATTAGTCAAAAGAAGTCAAATAAATGAAAAGCAGTGCGACATCCAAGATCGTCTGCATACCTGTGAGTCCGTCACTCCGAGGTAAGCTAGATGTGCTGGGAATCGCTACTGAATCAGTCCCAATGACTGGTACTGTAATATTAATCCTTCATTAGTTAGATAAAAGATAAAAAAATGAATGAAGGGAATCAGATATATACCTGTGAATGAATCACTCCCAAAGAGTGGTCTCACGGTCCCTCTGGAAGTCTGTTCAGCCAGCATGTCGGCTAATAATCCGGCGTCGGGTTTCGAAAAACTTGGTACAGGAGCACGCCCCTGTTCCTCGAAACCTACATCATGAAAGGCTCCATCCTCAGCTGGCTTTTCCATCGCGACATCTGCAGGACAACCCAAATGTTGGAGATATGTACGAGAAAATAAGGAAGAAGGGAAAGCTTAGAAATACCTGCAGCATGAACAGAAGATTCTCTTTCCCCAATATCTACGCTTGGATTCGTCAAATACTCTGAAGGAAAGCAAAGCACAAAATAGTCATGAATTCCTTAACTATCACAAATATTGTTGAGGAGGGTATCATCGGATGTAGATATACCTGAATATGGAACGGTGGGCTCAACACTATTTGCCTGCTCAAGATCAATGTTTAGATCGATACCCAGGGAACCGTCACGAAGGGCGTCGCACATCTGCTGCACGAAGCAATCCATGTTATCAGATCCAGGGGATACCGGATCCGGTGGAAGTTCGCCCTCTTCAAAGAATCCTGGAACATAAAACATGATTATGAATCCCAAAAGGTAAATCACCTTAAAGCAATAAAAATATGTACAACAAGATGTTACCTTCCTCTCCATCGGCAATGTCGCCTAAATCCACTCCATAAGGACGCTGGCCGACGTGTGGTTTGTGAGCGATCTTCTTCCTTTTCGAGGTACCAGCCCTCCTAGAACCAACAGGTCGGTCATGTACGGACTTGCCACACGTCTCAACATGCGTGGGAGCTCGGTCGTTAGGCCCTGAGCTCGTATGACGAGAAGCGAGCGACTCATGATCGTCAGCTGTCCTACCTAAAGTGATAATGGTCATTTCATTAAACGAACAAAGATCTTTCGTTGATACCAATTGGAGTTGAGAAAGAAAATCGAAGAGCATGACAAACCTGCATCAAGTTCTTCTTGGTCGGTATCTATATCCACATATTCCTCCTCAGAAGTCTTGTCGTCATCATCCGTAGGAAGGAGCTCTTCATCATCTTTGCTTGAGAGAGGAGATTTGGCATGCCTCTTCCTCTGCTTCTGAGCAAGCTCAGCCTTACGGGCAGCCATCATAGCGGCCTGGACCGAGTGCTCGGACTGTAACTCTGAAAGACTCCTCACACCTATGGATTCATGGGCGGAAAGGAACCACTTGCAACTGAGGAAAGTGATCAACGGCTTACGCCTATATGAGGGAAGAGCAAAATGGGCTCCAGTGCAGCCCACCATAGTCCACAGCCATGCTCGTACGCCGTCAATAAGCCCTCCCTCAACCTTCAAACCACGGCTGGGATTCCCAACATATAGTTGGTCATAGCCGAACTGACGAGCAAAACGGCAGGGAAGGTAAGGCTCTATGTGGCATCGATTCTTCACCCGGAGAACAAGATACCCAACACGGATGTTCACCAACCAGCGGAAACAACCAACATCGAGAACAGTCCGGTCACTTCTGGCTTTCTCCTCATCAATCAGCACGTCACCATAGCGACCCGAAAACTGAGGAAAACATTTGAAGAACTCCCAGCTCTTACAAACTTGAAGTTCTCGTTGTACATCACTGAATTTTTTCCCGAGCCACTTGCCCCTCTCCAACAACTGCACGAAAGGAACGGGGACATCAACAGCACTGGGCGCCGACATCAAGTCAAGAACGGTGAAGAACAAGCCACGCCATCAGATACGCATAAGGAAGCTCGACCTTAGGACAAGCAAGCTCGGTCGATGGTTCGGAACCCACCTGTGTAAAACCACTGACCACACTCCTAAGCTCGCAATGGATGCTGGCAACCATCGCTGGGAGCAGAGAAAGTTCCCTCCCATAAGCTAGCTGAACCACGGGGAAGAGTACCTCGAGAGGTAAGGCGTCTGAAAACTGGTACGGAACAACACATTTCTTCAACCAGAGGGCAAGGTAGCCTGCCAGTAGAGATCGGGGCTCAATAGACTTCTGTGCACGACGGAGGAATGAACGAAACTTGGTTCCAGCAGGAAAATCTCCCTCAGCACGGGCAATGGGGTAAGAACGAGCCTCAACCTTCTCCATCAACTCATTAATGGCGGTAGGGGTCAAGACATCTAACTCACGAATGGGCCCGCTGGAATCACCCTCCAAATTCTGGAACAAATAAACAGCAAACTGCTTCAAGCTGATTTGTTTCTTCCTCTTCGCTAGAGGAGAAGTCTGGAGTAAGGAGGTATGATAGTGACAAGTGAGGTCCCAAAGAGTATCATACATATCGGGATTATCTTTCTTCAACCACCCCAACTGCTGGTTCGAAGGAAAGTACTCTTGATATGGACAATCCCCTATCGGAAGACCAGAAACCTGATATATCTCATGTAACGCCAACCCTAACTCTCCGCCGCTGGTCAAAAATGTGTTACTGTCAGGCATATATGTCTCTAGCAACGCCAAGAAGTGGCGGCAGCTGACTGGGAGTCCATGCATGGTGGCTCGTATGGGTGCGTACAATCCACTGCTCTTCAAATCCTTCTCCCAGCGCCCCAAGACGTAACTGGTCATGCGTGTCCACCATCCCTTGGCTAGTGAGGAAGCCCAACCATAGCATCTATAATCTGGTGGAGGTAACCTTCTTCCAAGATGAGCCAGACGATTCCTCACGGTAGGAGCAGCTGCTGACACCTCGCCTGGGGGTGCAGTGTCAAGACCCATGATCCCCGGTCGAAGACCACGAATATGATGATACCCACCAGGACCAGGAGTCTTGTGATGAGAGACATATCCACACTGAACTCGCTCAGCGTCGTCAGTAAGGTGCCAAGACATCTGTCGCTCCACGGCTTGTCCCTCCAAATGAGTGAAAGAATATTGACGAGGAATGGAGGGAATGTACAAGAGAGCTCCTTCGTCGAGAGTCAGCCAGTGCTCCTCGGTAAGAGTCAATGTAGCAGGATCCTTAGTGTGATCTCCGAACAGAAAACTGGGCTTCTTTAAAGCCTGAGTAGAGGTAGAGTCCGCAGTAAGGGGAGCATCTGTAATAAGCTGACGTAAACAATGACGCCCTCCATCCCGTATCAAACGACAGGATTCGTCAGAACGATCTCTGTCGAACTGAGGGAGTGGACCAATGACCTGCCTGATGGAAGCCGAAGAGAAGACTTCCCTGCTACAACCAGTAGGGGCGTGATGAGGGAGGCTGCCCGTGGGGAACTCAACTGCAACAAAGCATAAGGATAGAATCAGAAAATCCATCTCATAAAGGCGAGATGAGATCATTCACTGGATAATTGGAGAGACGATTTCGAGTGTCCTACACTGGAAGAACGGTATGCATCATCACGTAGATAACGTGGTAACATACACCGACCTATAAAGTGTAATACGACACGAGATCGCCCCAATATATCCGAAGACTTGAATTGGCTAAGCAAAACAAGTCCGAAACCTTAACCCCCGCGAAGGAGGGTGTCGGTTCTTCCTTCATGACCCGCGAAGGGGTCAATCAGGGATACAGAAAATATAAATTCTCACCCCCAAAGAAAGAGGCCGCTAGGAAAGATGCTATAGGAACCTCTTCCTCGCTGTGCTGCGAATGGGAACGACTCCTACGAAGTCGAGGTCGACGTGGAGACATCGAAAATCTGCAATGAAAAGCAGCAGTTCAGGTACAATCTAAAATATGAATGCACGAAATTTAAAAGGGAAATTAAGAACTTGAACTAAAGTCCTATGAATAAATAGGATTTTGTAGTTGAAGTCTAATTAAACCTACAAATTTCGTGCATACGAAACAATGATTGTCACTTTGCGGTAAATTTTGGTGAAATATCCAAAATACCCCTCGTGTCCGAGACTAAACTCGAGTCAAGGACACGCTCGAGTTGGGTCATGGTCATCATATCTGATCATAGAGCGCCCCAGGTACCCCACAATTTTGGTTAATTTTGCAAATAAACCCTTTTGTAAAATTTAGCCAATTTTGCAAAAAGACCCCTCCACAATTTTTTGGTTTAGTTTCCGCATGCCTTTATCAAAACTTTGGTCATAGGTTTGTGGTCTAAACTTTTGCAATTTCAGACCTAAATTTTAGTCCTTTTGCAAATAAACCCCTCTACACTTTGTGGGTTGCTTTTTGCAAATAAACCCCTCAAACAAACATTGATTCTTTGCATACAAGCGCCTCTCAAAAGTTTGGCCAAATGGGTGTGAAATTCTAATCCCAAATTTTAGTCCTATTTTGCATGAAAACCCCTATAAATTTTAGCCCTAAATTTCAGTCCTTTTGCAAATAAACCCCTCAAATTCGGCCATATTGCCTCTTTTGCACAAAACACCCAAATTTTGGTCCATACACACAACCCATTGTCAAAACCCCATCTTTCTCATGAATCTTAACTCATGAGAGCAAAAAGATATAATCTTGGCATAAAAAAATTCATGGCATACATCTACTACAAGCATAAAGATTCAATCTTTATCAAAAAATGAGAGTGTTTTGAGGAGTAACTTACCCAAATCAAGAGGCTTGAAAACCCCAACTCCAAGAGCCAAGACTTGAGCTTGAAGATGGAGGAAGAAGCCCTAGTTTGAGAGGAAAATTTTAGGCCAATGGGTGCACACAAAAATCCGAATTTTAAGGGGAGGGATTGATGGGTTAAGAGTTCTAGAAAAATGGGTTATGAAGAAATGTGTTTGGGAGGAGGAGGAAAGAGTTTGAGAGGGAATAGAAATCTTTTTGAATTTTGGAAAGAGGGGGAAACAAAAAAAAATGAAAAGAAGAAAAGCCAAAAGGGGGGGACCACGGTTTTGGCCAAGACACCCCAAGGGGGTGTCTCGGCAAAACCGAGACACCCCAAGGGTGTCTCGGTTTTGTTGAGACACCCCCGGGGCGTCTTAGGTCAATTTTGCCCCCGAACCTTCTTTCGAAGCCCGAATTTGCCGATTTTTTTTCGCCGATTGTTGGATATGTCGACGAAATCCACACAAGTCAACGTTTGACGATTCGAAACCCTAGGGTCAACGCTGGTCAACGCGTAACCCTAGGTCAACGCCATTCAATGCGTTGCGACCAAAAGTCAACGATTCGACGATTCGAAACCCTAGGGTCAACGCCGGTCAACGCGTAACCCTAGGTCAACGCCATTCAATGCGTTGCGACCAAAGGTCAACGATTCGACGATTCAAAACCCTAGGTCAATGCCAGTCAACGCGTTGCGACCAAAGTCAAAGTTCGACGATTCGAAACCCTAGGGTCAACGCCGGTCAACGCGTAACCCTAGGTCAACGCCAGTCAACGCGTTGCGACCAAAGTCAACGTTCGACGATTCGAAACCCCCGGGTCAACGCTGGTCAACGCGTAACCCTAGGTCAACGCCATTCGGTGCGTTGCGACCAAAAGTCAATGTTTGACGATTCGAAACCCTCAGGTTAACGCCGGTCAACGCGTAACCCTAGGTCAACGCCGTTCAACGCATTGCGATAAAAAGTCGACATACGGTGATCCGAAACCCTAAGTCAGCACAATATGACAGAGATAGTCAGTTCAAAAGTCAACTTAATGACACGAGCCAAACTCAACTCACTGGTTGTAGACTCGAGACTCCGATGACGGCCAGGCGATAAACGCAGCGCCGGAAGAACTTCGGTTATTCGTCAAAGCATCGAATAAACCAAAAAAATCGAAGGAGCCAAGAGTTGAAGCTAACCACAGGTCCTTTATACCGACTAAAGGCTGGATCAATCACATCCAAAGTATTCCAGCCTCTTCTATAAAAGAAACGAGGCCGGAACGCTTTGGAGGGGGTATCTGTAGGCATCGAAAATTGCCTATAGGTCTCCACGAACAGCTCAGTGTTAAAGAACGACAATGAACGTCACCTGGTTCACAGGAGTTCGATTGACATCGGTGAATGCTTAAATTGAATCGACGAACTACGTGAGCTGACAGAGTTTCAGAATAACGAAGGCGCGGGCTAATCGGGAGCCCCGCGATATTTACAAAAGGAACAACGCCCTTCATGTCTCGTTTGTCCTACAGATAATCCAACCATTGGAGCTGATAGAACTCTTTGTCAGAATTCCAACGCATTTGAAATCACTTAAATCCGAGTTTGGATGAAGAAGTTACGGCAAACGCACAACGGAGCGTCTCAGGCTGAACTGGGACACCCGGGGTGTCTCAGAAAAGTCGAAACACCTCAGGGGTGTCTCAACCAAGCCAAGACACCCCAGGGGTGTCTCGGCCAAGCTGAGACACCCCAGGGGTGTCTAGGCTTTGCTTAGACACCCCAGGGGTATCTAGGCGCTGATTTACGCCCTGAGTTTGTTTGTGACCGCTCCATGGTCCCTCATGCCTATAAATAGGAGCCTTAGGCCTCACTTTTGGAGGATCTGGATTTTTGGAGAATTGGCGAAGCCCTGCTGGAGTGAAGAGTGATCGAGCACTTCAACACAAGAGAGTTCTTCATCAGATCTACATCACCCACATCCGTTCCTTAGCATTACCCCTCGTCGGTAATCCTAAGAAGAGCAAATATCTCGCTTTATCCGAGATAGGCGCTTCAGTTTCTAGATCTCCTCACGGATCGACGAAGCTCTGAACCAGATCTGATTGCCAGGTGGTCCACGGATATCGACGTCCCCGTCACAGGCTAAAGACCCACGCAAGCAAGAGACGATAAACGGATCTTGTGTTTATTTTCGAAAAGTTATAATTTTTATTTTCGTTATTTGAATTCATTTGTAACGTTTGAAGTTTTAATGAAATCAATGATGAAGGCAATTTTTGATGAAAACATGTATCATGTCAAATTTGATAAATTGGAATCTCGAGCTAAAAATGCCATCTTTATGGGTTTCAAGCGTGGTGTGAAAGGATATAAGCTTTGAGATCCAGTTGATAAGAAGATTGTGCTGAGTAGAGACGTCATATTTGATAAGGCTTCGCTCTTGAAGCCTCCCAGCTCTCATCAGGTGGAGAACACCCCGACAGCAGAGACATCGTAGATGGTGAAGATTGATATAGCTTCACAGAGTCCATATGGGGCTGTATCCAGTAGAGTGCCAACTGAGGTGACGCCAGACAAGCATAGTGATGAGTTGGAGGATACATGTACAGCAGAGTAGAATCAGGAACCGATGGCTCAGGTTCATGATTTTATAGCAGTTCAGAGACCTAGGAGAGACATAGGTTGCCAGCACGGTATACAGATATAGTGGTTGCTTATGTACTTCCGGTGGAGAGTGTCAATGAGATAGTTCCTACTACTTTCAGAGAGGTTGAACAGTGTTCAGAGGTTGATAAGTGGCAGGATGCTATGCATGAAGAGATGGAGTCTCTTCACAAAAATGACACATGGGAGCTTGTCGAGCTTCCAAAAGGGTGAAAGGCGATTGGTTGCAAATGAGTATATACCAAAAAGGAGGGCATTCAAGGCACTCCTGTGAGATTGAAAGCTAGGTTGGTAGTGAAGAGTTATGCACAGGAAGGAGAAATTAACCACAATGAGGTCTTCTCTTTGGTGGTAAAGCATTCTTTCATTCGGATCTTACTAGCTTTGGTGGTACAGTATGGATTAGAATTGGATCAGTTGGATGTAAAGATGGTATTTTTTCATTATGATCTTGATGAAGAAATTTATATGACTCAACCATTTGGGTTTCGAGCTGCAGGGAAGGAAAAGTTGATGTGTAGACTAAAGAATTCACTATACGGGTTGAAGCAATCTCCAAGACAATGATATAGGTGATTCCATGGGTTTATGCTTGACAAGTCATACATAAAGAGCCGGTTTGATCCTTGTTTGTAATATCGCAAGCTTCATGGAGGTGCGTACATTTATTTATTGCTTTATATAAATGACATGTTGGTTGCTTTCATTTTCAGATCCGCCATAGATAAATTAAAGATACAACTTTCAAGCGAGTTTGAAATAAAGGATTTAGGTGAAGCAAAGCGTATTTTGGGGATGAAGATCGATAAAGATAGAGATAAGGGCAACATTTATTTAATATAGGCGGATTATTTGAAAAATGTGTTATAACGATTCAATGTTAGCATGGAGACAAAGCATGTCAGTGTACCTTTAGGAGCCCATTTGAAGCTTTTAGCTGGTCTTTCACCCAAATCAGTTGAAGATAGAGAGTTGATGTGGAAAACTCCTTATGCAAGAGCAGTGAAAAGTTTAATGTATGCAATGGTATGTACAAGACGGGATCAATCACAGTAGTTAGCATGGTTTCACCATATATGCATGACCTGGGTCCGGGTCATTAGGATGCTGTGAGGTGGATATTGAGATACTTTTGAGAAACTCTCAATGTTGGTTTGATGTTTGAGCGGGACACTGGTGGTGGGAAGTTATGCATTGGATACGTAGATTCTGACTATGCTGGAGATTTGGATAAGTGTCGGTCGATGACGGGGTATGTGTTCACTTTGACCCGTACATCGGTGTGTTAGAGATGCACATTATAGTCTATAGTTACTTTGTCAATGACAGTGGCAGAGTATATGGATATTATAGAGGCTGTTAAGGAGGTAATATGGCTTCGAGGGCTTTTGGAGGACCTTGGTGTTTCGCAGCGGTCTGTCATCATTCATTGTGATAGCATGAGTGCTATCTATTTGGCGAAGAATAAAGTTTTCCATGTGAGGACAAAGCACATTGACGTTCGCTATCACTTTGTCCGGGATGTTCTTGAAGATGGGGATATGGAGCTTGTGAAGGTTCACACCAAAGACAATCCAGCAGATATGCTCACGAAGGTGGCCCCTAGCAGCAAGTTCGATCATTGTAAAAACTTATTGCAGATTTGTGCTTGTTGAGGCCTGTTGAGGCCATTTGGAGGAACTACGGGCGGCTTGATCCCTTGGGAGAGGGGGTATGTAGGCAATCACATTAGTACAACCAAATTTAAAGAGATGACACATTGGTGCTCTTGTTGGTGTCGGCTAGTTTTGGGAGCACTTCGCCGATGTGGAGAATTATTGAAAGAGCCTTCTGTTGGCCTTCTTGTTTTGATGATATTTAACAAATAATTTACCACTAATGTTGTTTGTCTAGTGTTTGTGTATTTCTATTTGTTATAGACAAACAACGTGTTGGAGGATGGATGGATTGCGCTATAACGATCATATCAAATGGAGGTTGGCGGAATAGTGGTTGAAGCCTTGCTATTCAAAGTTGAAGATTCAAGTTCAAGCTTCATCCAAGTTTACCAAGTTGAGCTACAATGAAGATTAAGATCAAGCTTGGATAATATTAGCTTAGGTTTATATTATGTGTGTTGGTACTTTAAGCTCAATCATATATACACACATATTATATTGGTCTCCTTGTATATATATAGTTATATATATATACAACACAATCTTTGTTTATATATATATATATATATATATATATATATATATATATATATAT
>BQKN01065921.1:587801-610168 GCA_022839385.1 Asparagus kiusianus | reverse complement strand
GCTAAACTATATATATATATATATATATATATATATATATATATATAGTTTAGCCATGAAGTTTTGTGCTAATTTGCAGTATATAACTTTATCCCAAGATCAAGACCCAAGTTTGTGGTCCGTGATCCTAATATAGTCTAAGCAAGACATGTGTCACATTCGATCTCCTTGTTTTCTTAGAAGATTTTCTCCAAAGAGATCTCTAAAGGATGTTCCACTAAAAAAAAAAAGAAAAATTCCGAATGCATAAACTAATGAAAGTAAATTAAAATGTTGTTTTTGGTGATTCCATGAAAAATTCATGAAAGTTTATGGTAGAACATTGGACGGGGAAAAAGATCAACATATATTAACTATACAATGTATCTAACAGCAGTTAGTTTCAGAAAAGGGGAAAAAACAATTGGATGCAGTTGAAAATACACTTTAGGTCGATAACATCCAGCCAAAAGAAACAGAACTTTGGAAGAATACAAGTCTGAACTGTGGATTTTGTTGTGGATTCTGCGTATGATGTACATATATAGTCAAAAAAATTAAACATCTCTACTACACTTTTCTAGCAAAGTACTGATACCGGTGAAAAGAGTTTGATCGAATGACTTTTTTGCCGACATCTAAGACTATGCAAAGCCACATCATGTGCTAAATAAATGCAATCTTTAGAAAAATGAGGAATGAGAGCTTTGAAGATGTCACTGCAGTCAGTTCAATGCAAACTCATGTGCCTTTTTCTTTTCCCCCCCAACCGAAAATTGATAGGCACCAAATTATATACGATTGCTTTCAACTTATCTATTCTCATCCCCTTTTTGGGTACTGATGTCAAGTCTTCTTAAGAGTTAGGTTAGTTCTATTAATTAGTTGAATGGATTTAGGGTTAATTGTTGATAGACCAATTACGAATAGACTAGTGAACTTTTTTTTTCCCAACAATTTTATCGAAAGAGAATTGTTATTTGACAAATAGACTACTTGAGCGGAAACGAGTTTAAAAAAATCACTTAGGTTGCCTATCTATAACAATAGAACTGCATGGGATCTATTCGCAATTGGGAAACAATATAAGGAGCCTATCCGCAACTAACCCTTGATTTTATATGTATCAGTCTTAGTCTTTTTACAATATTGAAAACTATAAAGTTGAGTGAGGATTGAGGGTTGCAACTATATAGTTTAGATCCTTGTAGATTGCAATATGGAATATTTTACATATTCATGATTTCTTTTTCGAAAATTTGCTTTAAATATTTATTCGATTATATTTGATTCTGAGTTACCTTGGTATCATCTTAAATCCGTTACACCAAAACTATGAAATTACGATTAAAATTGAGGGTTATAAGTTTTCTACTCAACAATTTCTTTGTGGTCTCGACTAGATTGGAGGTGGTTGGTGAGGGTTGGCATGCATGGACTACTTTACAGCAAGTGTAGCGTTGAGAGATTGAGGACGATCTTATGTCACGTTTCAAAAACAGCTGCAAGAACGCAGCAAATTGGGGAACATGGATGTGGGCCTTTGTTAATTTGCTACCTTATGATACCAATTAGGTGAAGAAAAAAATATCATGCTTGAATTTTGATACTTGCACAAAATGTTAACTTACAGAGTCGAATTTTGCAAACAAAGATGTGACAAAACTAAGACTAGGAGCTTCTAATATCAAATTATCTTTACATGAAATGTTTACTGATCAGGTATACTTTTCCTTCTACTAAGTTAGAAAATCTCTCTAAATCTTCATCAGTATTTTGAAGTTGTTATCATAACAATCTAGATTATTCAAATATGGTACATATACCAAGTTTTCTAATGAGAAAATCAAGTCTATACATCCTGGCTTACAAATTATACGTTTGACTACAAGAGTTGGGTTGATGTTAGAAATTGGTTTTTTTTCCCCTTGAAAGCCACCTTAAAAATAGGGTCATTATATGCACAGAAACAATCTTTCATTTTCAATAAATATATACAAAAGTAACAAATCATAGTACAGGGAATTCAAGAATTATCTGTATTTAATAGATATCCAAAATTTGATACTCCGACGTACATGTAATTTTGAGCCTTAACACTTTCTTATTTGGAGTGAAATTAGCATGCATTACGTGTGATGTAAAGTAACACCCATTTTACTTAATCCCACTGTAAAAATGCGTTTAACACCTGCAATTTTATCCGCTATAGCTATTTCTGCACTTATTTCCCATCCACTAACTAGTACAAACACCTTGATAAGAATAATGCAAGGTCAAGCAGTACTAAAGTGGAGTTAGAGTCTCCCGGTAATAAAAAAAATCAAAGTTAAATACGTTTGTTATCCATATAGTTTCCAAAACTTGTCACAATCAAATCACCAAGTAGACGCTCCACGATCCTTATTAGTTTTCTTAATTGTTCACGTAATCGTTATTCATGGATAACAAATCTTTGATTAGCATTCAAATAAAGGCTTAATTAGGACTCACTTTTATCACCTCCAATACGACTTGGCCACAAAAAGTAAGGAGAGAGATGAGATCTTTTTTCCTTTATCTGTTCTCCGCCAACCTAATTAATAGGTTTTGACCAATAAAAGTGTTCTTTTTGAAGTCTAATTTCTAGACATAAAGGAAGACAAGGAAAAAAAAAAGAAATTCTAAAGGTTTTAATGCAGTGTAAGAGGTGACTAATGATGAGGTTAGTTAAACTGCGAGAAAGAAAGAAAGATAAATTTGGAACCTCTCTATAACGAAAATAGTGGAGGGGTTACTATTTTTAATCACAACCATTAATTATCCAGTGAGCGATTATGATTCATTCTTTTTTTTTTGAAAAGAAAGATGCAGGGTGAGAACCCCTGCTCATATATTTATATAACTGTAACTCCAAAACTGAGGTAAATATATACAATAGAAACATAAAGAGGAAGAAAAAGAGCCGGTAAAAGAAAATATCGGTTGGGAGCGTACCTTGTCATCACCAACCAGATATTTTCTTCACCGACTCCTAACTTCCCAGGGAGAAAGCATAACAAACTAAAAGCAACTACAGAGGGAAATATGGGGGTATAGTTAATATATTACAAAAGATCGAACCAAAAAAACCAAAAGCTAAAGTTCTGGAGGAGCCGCAACTTGGAAGCACCAGGATTAGCTAGGAAAATTATCTCCAACATCATCCTCAAGACCAGGTTTAGCCCACTGTTTGAGTCCAAGCTCAACCGCAGCACTGTGCATGAGTGAAGCTCTTTTGCTACAAGAGACACATGTCCACAAAAGAGTGAATTGAGCTATATTAGCAGCTATGATGTGAATAGGAGTATGAAGCTTATCGAATATGAGCTTATTCCTCCAATACCATAACCACCAACAACAGTAGGAAAGGATAACTTTTCATAGAGATTTGATGTTCTTATTGAGGAAGAAGTCACCTTGAGCAGTGATAGGGGAGTCAATCCCCTGCGGTCAGTAACCAAACTGACCATTAGGGAAGAGGAGATACCAGACCGATCTGGTGAAGGAACAATCATTGAACAAGTGATCATGAGTTTCAATATCTGAACTGCACATGGGGCAAACTATATCCCATGTCTAACCCTTTTTGACTAAAACATCTCTTGTGTTTAATTTGTGAAAACTCAAGGACCAAAAGAAAATCTTCACCTTAAGCGGAGTGGGCGACTTCCAGATAAATTTATGTAAATGAGAGAGAGTGCCTCCTGAGTTAAGAATAGAATGGAGAGATTTGATAGTCAACTTGCCTGAATAGTGGTGATGCTAGGAAATCTCCTCTCTGATGGCAACTACAGGAGAATTAACAGACTCAAGCTTAAGATACTGATCAATCTGATGGCAACTACAGGAGAATTAACAGACTCAAGCTTAAGATATAACTGATCAATCTGATTTCTATCTTCATCTGAGTTACCTCTTCTGATAATGGGATGCCACTTGCAAGAATTATTAATGAGAAGGCCATGACAACTGATGGCAGTGGAATTGGCAAAAGCAAGTTGATGCACTCTGGGGAACAGACTACTGAGGGTGTTGTCTCCCTGTAGGTTGTCTAAAATCACAACAGATAGCTAATCCCCATCAAACACTGATGATGAAAGTTACAATTCGATGGCTTCCAGAAGGCTACAATTTGAAGAATTTTACGTAGATCGATGAAGGTTACAATCTGACGATGTTCACAACAACTGATGAAAGCTCTAATCAATAGCCTTCATAATTAACATCGGG
Source organism: Asparagus kiusianus (assembly GCA_022839385.1). Lineage (NCBI taxonomy): Eukaryota > Viridiplantae > Streptophyta > Magnoliopsida > Asparagales > Asparagaceae > Asparagus > Asparagus kiusianus. The sequence continues at coordinate 605,938 of BQKN01065921.1, read as the reverse complement.
AGTTATAATCTGACGACTCTCATATTTTTAAGGAGCCAAGACGAAGATTATAAGATAACGATCTTTGTAGCGCTCTAGCAAAAGAGACTACAAATTGACGGTCTCCTTAAATCAAGACGCAGAGCTCGCCTCTACGTCTCAGATTCAAAACGCAGAGGTCCTCCCTACATTACAACCTCAAAATGCAGAGGTCATGCCTGCGTTTCAAAGTCAAAACGCAGAGTTCATGGCTGCATTCCAGACTCAAAACGCAGAGTTCATGGACTCAAAACGCAGAGTTCGTGGACTCAAAAAAAGCAGAGCTCATGCAAGGCCCAACTTTGCATCCCAGGTCCAAAACGTAGAGTTCATTTCTGCGCTGTGTGAATACTGCATTTTTAACCCAAAATAGGCCCAACTCTGCGTTTCAGTTCTAAAACGCAGAGTTCGGGCCCAGAACGTTATTTTTGGCATTTGACTCGTTTAAAGCACGAACTGAACGGTTCCAGAAACCGTTTTCCCCAATGATTGGAAGGATTTTCGCCCTACTTAAGAGCGGATTAAGGGGGGCAGTTATACCCCTTAACCCCCCTATAAATAGGGGTAAACTCCATTGATTTAGGGCTAGCTTTTTGGATCTGGACTTGGCAGCAAAGGGAGAGATCTTGGAGTATCTTGGAGATCTAGAGATCGGCTTCTTCGGATCATCTTCTCGGCAGCAGATCATCTTCGAGCTTCTTGCAGCAACAAATTTCTTAGAGATTTTGGCCTTGGTTGATTAACCGACTTTCAGTTTGAATCAACTCTTTCACATAGTTCTAAAACTCACACTGAGTTCATAAACTCGTAAAGAGTTAATTTCAAACTTTCTTTGCAAGTTCTCCATAACGTCAAATCGTGAGGAGAAGATATCGTTTTAGCGAAGTGAAACAAGACGTTCAGATCGTCAACGGAGAGCAAACTCGACGCTAGGATTCGAGGGAGGTACTCCATCGCCACTGTGAAGAACCCAAAATTAAACAAAGGAGAGGATTCAGATCAATTCTCCTCTTTTTTATAATCGAAAATCCAAATTTTAATTGAGATTGAGAGAATACAAATTAAATATATTTTTTTAATTTTTTTGCTATAAATTTTCCAACAAACACTCCCGACCATTTATCATGCCAAAATCAACAAAGTTTACCATCCACCAATTTCCTTCGCACCAAATGAAAGAATGAGTCATGAATAGAGAATAACTCCTTAATCAATTTAGAAGCTGAAGATCTAGGGGGGTGAGATATAAGGTTAGAGCCATTAACAGAGTAAATAGACATGATCACTTTACTAATATAGGAATTTCTGTCAAGGATCTTCTAAATCCATTTAGATAGCAAAGCTAAGTTGAAAGGTTGCAGATTAATGACACCTAGTCCCCCTTCAACATTAGCTTTGCACACAATACCCCATTTAACCAAGCTTTTGGATTTAGAAGAATGTTGGTAGGAGCCCCAAAGAAAGTTACGTCTTATTTTGTCCATAGCCTTAAGGAGTCAATTGGGGAGTTTAAAAAATAACATATAATATAATAGGAGAGAGGATAGAACAGAATTCACCAGTGTGAGTCTACCCCCTATGAAAAGGGACTTGTTTTTCCATAAAGCCAACTTTCTAGATAAAGAATCTAGAAGAGGTTGTCATTCCCTTCTAGACAAAGAGATTTTTTTGATAGGGAGACCAAGATAAATGAAAGGAAGAGAGCCGATAGAGCAATTGAGTTTGTTAGCCAAATGAACACCTCTGCTAGGAACTTTTCCAAGGTAGAAGAGGGTGGATTTAGATGGGTTTATATAGAGACCAGAGATGCTACCAAACATGAACAAGATAGATTTAAGGGTGAAAATGTCTCTATTGACAGCTTTACAGAAGATGGGGGTATCATCAGCAAATCAGAGAGACCTAATAGAGTTGAGTTCTCCTTTGAGATTTAGATCTGAAAGATCACCAGCACAAAAGCTGGCGGAGATCATCTTATTTAGCACATCCACTACCAACCGAAAGAGCATAAGCGAGAGAGGGTCTTCCTGTTTAAGACCATGGTGAGATTGAAAAAAGGAAGATGGAGAACTATTAACAAGAACTACAGATTTGGAGGAGGAAATGATGTGAGGAGATCCAGTGACACCATCTGGGGTCGAGTCCTCTGGCTTTGAGGAGAGATAAGAGAAAACTCCAATTAACGCAATCAAAGGCTTTTTGAACAAGTCTACTTTAATTGTGCAAAGTTCCTTTTTTCCTGAAGAGCGGCTATTTATCATTTCATGAGCTAGAAGAACAGAGTCAAGAGAAGATTTGCTGTTTTAAAATGCTGTTTGAGTCTGATCAACCAGAGAGGGGATAAGGGGCTTGAGACGGTTGGCTAGGATTTTGGTGAAAATCTTAACAGAACTGTTAAGAAGACTAATGGGTCTGAAGTCAGATGGAGAGCTAGCCCCTTCCTTCTTAGGTATGAGGCAAAAAAAATTATGTTGTGAAGGGATCTAACATCATGGAAAAGAGATTGAATGAAGGATATGGCATCATTTTGGATAACATGCTAAAATTTACGGAAGAACCATATAGAGAGGCCATCCGATCCTGGAGATTTTTCTGCGTGAAGGTCAAAGACAGCCTTGTGGATTTCTTTAATGGAGAAAGGATCATCCAGGGAGGACAGACATAGGGGATTGGAGGGATAAAGATAACTCTAGTTTACACTAAGTTTAGAAGCTGGTTGTTCACTGAAGAGATTAGAGAAGAAATCTAGAAAAGCTTGTTTGATATCCAGGGCTAATGTCAGGGTTAAATTATTAAGAAAAAAGGTATGGAATGAAATTGATTCTTCTTCTATGGGAAGCTACTCTATGGAAAAAGGCAGAATTATTGTCTCCCTCTTTAAGCCACATGGATCTTTGCTTCCATTTAACCTCTTCCTCTTTGGCTAAGGAGAACAAGAGATCTCTAAGATCAACTCTAGAGGCATGTTCAGCAACAGAGAGAGGTCTAGTATCTTCCAGACAATTGAGATGATGAAGGTCAGAAGAAGCTTTAGATTTAGATAGGGATAAGTTACCCAGAACATTTTTAACCCACCACTTGATTCTTTTTTTTATGGGTTTGATCTTAAGGGGCAGAGAAGCAGGGAGATCACCTTGAACGGAGAAAGAGGACCAACAAGATTGAACAAAAGGAAAGAATGATTGATGGATAAACCATGAGTTTTTAAGCCTGAACACTTTAGGTGGAGGAGGACCCCCTGTCCAGAATGACGGGGCAATGATCTGAGCATGGGGAAGGAAAGGCAAATTGGACCAGAAGGGGGAATTGAGATTCAAAGTCTTGAGAGATAAGAAATCTGTCTAAACTAGCAAGAGATGGATTAGCTCTAAATTAGACCAAGTGAACTTCCTACCACTTAGAGGAAGGTCAGAAAGATTGATGGAATTGATGAGAGAGTTGAAGGTATAAATCTCCCTAATAGAACCAGTTCTATCACTTCTCTCGTCAAGGCTTAAGATCACATTAAAATCCTCGAAAACCACCCAAGGCAAGAATAAGGATTGATGAATTCTAGCAAGTTCCCACCAACAAACTTCTCTATCTTCTTTATCATGGGGGGCATAAACAAAGGTAGCTGTAAAAGTCCAGTTAGAGGGTTTATGAGTAAGTAAAACAGTGACAGAAAAGATACCTATATAGGAGTTAGAGCAGTCAAATGAGGACTCCTTCCACCCTAACGTTATACCCCCTCTAGAATCCAAGGCATCTAAAACAGACAAAGCAAATCTACTACTCCCCAAACTGGAAAGGGTTCCATGATTGGAGGAAGAGAGCTTTATTTCCTAGAGACCCACAATTCCTAGCTTAGCTGATATGATACAATCTCTTACTAATCTACGTTTAGCAGGGTTGTTAAGACCTCTTACATTCTATGAACAAATCTTCATATCTAAAGATAATAACCCAACTTGGAACAACTTTAACCAATAAAACAGGAAGACAGACTGACTTTATGGTAAGGAAGACAGACTGACTTTATGGTAAGGGTATGGACCCTTCTTTCTCCATGACTAGAATGTCAGAGAGACCTGCTGGATCAATAGGTTCTTGGATGCTACAGTTGATAACTATATCATGGAGCTTTTCAAGGCTACTAGAAGAAATTGGCAAAGATGAGGATGAGGATGAAGATTTACCCTTACTACCTGGGGGGAAGCACCTTTTCATGATGGCTAAATGCTTCCTGTGGGGGAGGTGAGCCAGCATCCTCTTGGACGATTTCTTCTTGGAGTTTCTCTTAACATGCTCAAAATCTTGAGGGGGACCTGAGGAGGAAGCCCCATCCAGGGAGTCAGAGGAACTACTGACCACCACTGGAGGAGAGTCTTTGGAAGAGAATGTGACAACTTTGGAATTTGCAGCCGGATCGGAGATAGCAGCAGATAACAAAGCCCATGATGCTCTGGTGATCTTGATAGGGACCCCCTTAAAGGAGACTTCCATAAGCTCCTCATGAACTGACGCCGGGTAAGGGGGCAGAGATGAAGGGGGACCAAAGAGCCCTTAGGAGGAATCTGGGTGGGCTCACCCTCCGCCTCTACTATCTGTTTTCCTTTGAGATTGGGGGGGGGGGATTAGGAGGAGAATCTGGGAGAAGAAAATTACCTTCCTCCAAAGCCTTTTAGGCTTCTGAAGACGTTCTTTTGAGAGATATGAGAGTCTTAGAAGATGATGGAGGGACTCCTTCAGATCTGACGAAGAGCTCAAAGAATTCCAAACATTTACCTTTGTGACTAGGCAGAGGATTACCCACCATCCTGACCTGCACCAAGCCCTCTAGAATGAGGATATCATCTAGGGAGGAAAAGCGGAAGATCACCGATCTAGGAATCTCAAAGGGGTCTCGAACACTCAACATAGCCTAACAGTTCATGTATATTTGGGTCGAGATTCTGGGACTCCCCATCCACCTATGGGGACTTCGAGTTCATCTCTAACCTGCTTCGATTATGATTTATTCTAAATTTAGTACTCACTATATTCTTAATTTGTACTATTATTTTTTTAATAGTGGAGAGGATCCAAATCTAGACCAGTTCTAATTAATTAACTAAAAGATATCTAGAAGTTAACTAACAAAAAAAGTTTCCTAATAAGATTTTCATCACCCGTTTGGTAGTTGAGATGTTGGTTTGGACTTTGCTTATCTGGCATCATACTAAACTATGCCCATGTCTACTACAATTAATATGAAACTATAACTTGTATTTCTTACCTCAACTTCGGTGCCCCCCCGCCCCTCCACCCCCAACCCCCACCCCCCAGTAGAAAAATAATAGTAGAGTCCAAGTTATGATTTGTGAAGAAGCATATTAACTTTGATTCTACTATCATTCTCAATGAGAACTTGTAGAGTAAAATGATTCTAGAGAGAGGTTTCCATACCAATTTGATCCTAAGAATTTAGATATTGTTAAGACGAAGTCCATAGAATAGCTTTTGTTCGTAATGCCAAACTCTTATTCGGTACTAATATTTATTTGAAATGATATAATACAAGTGAAAACATGTATGTTATAAGGCAAAACGACACAAAAATCAGCATTTATGTTGATTTTAACCTTGGAACCATCAACCGTCTACAGTGAATCATTAATGGTCAAGGCTCATCAATGGTCGATCTATAGTAAACAATAGAAGAAATTCTAGAAAGTTAATTTTGAACCATCGATGGACTACATGGAACTATCGATGATCCCTTTAACCATCAATGGTAGATAGTGAACGATTGGAGATTTCTAGAATCTCAAAATCAAACTATTGATGATCTACAGTCAGCCACCAATGGTGCAGAGGAAACCATCGATAGTCAGGATTGTCCATTGATAGTAACAACGTGTTTTGGTAGATTTCAAGAGCTAATCACAACCGTTCATTGATCCTTTTTATCTCTAACTTCTACTAGGATTTCAATATCTCTTTTCATATTTATCAAAGGCTATGTAAAATAGAAAGAGATCATCTTTTAGAGAGGTTTTATACTTTGAGAAAATGAGAGCTTTTTGAGAGATTAAAAGAGAGAGTTTATTCCAGGGTTTGTAAAGAAGATTTGAAGCCTTGTCAAACTCTTTCTTATAGCGCTCAGCATCTTCGAATAGTTACTGTGAGGAGAGTTGCTCTTGAATTTAATATTATCATCATTTCTTCATCAAGCTTTACTCCAATCTTTTTAAAAAACTATTTGCTTAAAAAAAAGGGCTGTAAGATCTATTTAATCTGTGGTTAAACTATTTTGGTAGGTTGTTTTTTATTTCATCTTGTTTTTACGTACTTAAGTGGGCGATAATTAAGAGTTAGTGGTAGCTAGGGCTAGTTGCTATTCATCTATGAGGAGTTAGATTATATGACTAATTTTGGATAGATTTTTAAGATGCAGTCTTTGTAAGCTTACTGAATTGGGTTGGGATTCAGGTGAGCTCCTATCATAGTGAGGAAGTCCCTTCGTGAGAAAAAAGAGTGAAAGTAGAATTGTTATCTAAATTACTGCAAAAATATCATATGTTCCTTAGTTAGTTTTTGGTTTGGTTGTTCACTTTTATTTTTCTATATTTCTACTGCATATTCTTTGTTTTAGCAAAAAAACTGTAGCAAACTTTTTCACTCCCCCCTTCTAGGCTTACATCTCAGATCCAACAAGTGATATCAAAGCCTTGTTAGCCATCTTTAGATTTTACCTCTAAGATAGAGATGTCAAGCTTGGCCGCCATAACGACTTTTCTTGAGTGTCATGTTGTAAATTGACCCCCACTTTTTGATGGGATAAACTATAACTATTGGAAAGTTCATAGGAAAGTTTTTTTTCCTTTTTGTCATCTACTAGTTATGATGCTTGGAAATGTCTTGAACATGGCTATAATGCATCCATTACAGTTGAAGGAGATGTTACAACCATCATTCCCATGGATAAGTGGATTCTACAGGACAAACAACTTTATTTATTGAATATTAAAGCTATGAATACTTTTTATTGTTCTTTAACTGCTGCATGATTTAATTATATTTCTAATTGTTCTACTGTTCAGGAAATCTGGAGATCACACAGGAGAGAACTTCACAGGTGAAGAAGGCAAAACTCATAATGCTCATCAGTAAATATGAGAATTTCAAGATGAATACATCTGAGAGTATTTATGATATGTTCACATGATTTACTGACATTGTGAACAAATCAAAAGCTTTAGGAAAAGAATATGACAATAAAGAGCTATGTAAAAAAAATTATTCTCTTTCTAGAGTTTGAGAACCAAAGGTAATGGCTATATTGAGGAATTGTAAAATTTTTGTAACTTAATTCTTGAAGATCTTATAGATAATCTTCTCAAGTATGAAGTTTGATTGAAAGAGAAAGAAGATTTTTCTAAAGATGATTCCAACAAGAAGTCGTTAGTCCTAAAGGTCAAAAAGGAGAAATCTCGATCCAAAAAAAGGAAAGATTCAAGCTCAAGTTTAGAGGATGAAGATAGTCAAGTTGGATTCATTGTGAAAGGGATTCAAATCTTTTCTCAAATCAAAGAACAGACGAAAATATCTTTAAAATAACGAAATTAGCTTACTAAGAAGGTAAATAAATATTCATCAAGTGAATCTGACACTGAACCTATCTGTTATTGTTGCAAGAAATCAGATTACTACAAAAATAAATACCCTTTGAACAAAAAAGATAAGAAGATAGAGGGCAAAAGTTTAAAAGTGACAACTTGGGACATGATGTGTGATGAAAAATTAAAAGTTAAATCGAGTGAGGATGAGAAGTAAAGCAAATAAGGATGCAAAAAGATATAATTCCTAACCAACTTGGACCTATGTGGATACATGGATCATACTTATCTGCTTTTCTGTAGGTTGTAGGATGACTAAGGATTGAAGCAACATACAGGAGTTGCTAAAAGAAGTTTCCAAATCAAAATCCAATCATTGGTCTAAATAAATATAAGGAGATACAAGTTATATATGATATTTTTATTATCTCCTTATAGTGGATACGTTCTCATCTCATGTATCATCTATAAAACTAGCTATAGCGTGTTTTTTTCTTCTTTTCATATTTTTTCTTCTCTTTTTCTTTTCTTTAAAAAAATTGTGGGTACCATCGATGGTGCCTTGATGAGACCATAAATTGTGCACGATCAATTGGCTAAGATAATAAGGGGAAGTTTTTTTTAACCTTTTTACTTTTTACCTGCCAAACTAAAATTCGAGTTCTCTCAAAAAAACATTTGGTCGCATTGATTGTTTGCTAAATCTTTTGGTTGTTTTGGCAGATTATTATTTGATTTATTAATTTTTTGTTGATATATTAATTTTCTCTAAACCTTAACTTTGTTGATTTATTAATTTTTTTAGGAATTTAGGTATATCATGTGCGGATTAGACTAGCATTTGATGAATATTCAGGATTAGAATCAAATTTTACGAGTTTGTATGAGGATTTATAGGAATTTGGGGAGAAACACATCGCTTTCTATTCTTGGACCATCAATGGTCGATGAACACCATTGATGGTGTGTAAACCATCATTGGTTGTCAGTCATCCATTGATGGTCATAAGGCTGAAACTAGAGTTTTGACCCTTTTTCATATTTTTATTCATTTCTTATTTTATTCTAACCTATATATTTATGTATTCTTTACACTAAATTATGTATATATTTTTGTAGGGCATGGCTTCGCTTAAGAGAACCCGTAGAGGACAACTATCAGCAAGAGATATTGAGAAGCATTTTGGGAAACTTTTCGTGGTTTTTGAGTGGGGAGAATCGAGATTGGTCAGGTTGTTTCAGCTATTTCAAAGACAGATATTAGCAGACTTTGGTACTACAGGTTGGGGCACATAGGAGAGAAGTCACTACAGGTTTTGTGCTAGCAGGGACTATTGAAGGAAGTCAAGAGTGGAAAGGTTGAGTTCTGTGAGCAGTGTGTTCTTGGTAAGAAGACGAAGGTGAAGTTCGGGACAGCCATTCATAGGACGATGGGTATCCTGAATTACGTGCACACAGATGTTTGGGATCCTACCAAGACTGCATCACTTTGTGATCGACATTAGTTCGTCACGTTCGTTGATGACTATTCTAGGTGTTGTTAGGTGTACACCATGACGAAGAAGAGTAAAGTCCTAGATATATTTGTAGAGTGGAAGAAGAGGTTGGAACTACAGACTGGAAGAAAGATCAAGATGTTGTAATCCGACAATGGTGGTGAGTACACATCAGACCCCTTTCAGCAACTATGTTAAGATGAGGGCATAAAGAGACACTTCACAGTTAGTCATACACCACAACAGAATAGGAGGCAGAGAGGTTAAATCGGTTTTTGCTAGAGAAGATTTGATGTTTGTTGGCGCATACTGGTTTGGAGAAAATCTTTTGGGCTGAGGCACTTTCATATGCGAGCCACCTCATTAACAGGCAGACTTCATCTGCGATTGAGGGGAAGACCCCTATGGAGATGTGGTCGGGAGAGCGAGCACACGACTATGACCAGCTCAAGGTATTTGGATGTCCTGCATACTATCGTGTGAAGACTGATAAGTTAGAACCTCAAGCTAGAAAGACCATATTTGTAGGATTCAAGCGTGGTATTAAGGAAGACAAGCTATGGGATCCAGTTGATAGAAAGATTGTGCTGAGTAGGGACGTCATGTTTGATGAGGCTTATGTTTGGGTCAAAAGTCGCTGCTTTCATTGCTCTGAATCTATTACAACTTTGGTCGTTACAATAAACTCAAAATAAAAGAGAAAAAGTCGAACTTTTTACAACATCTCCTTTATACAATAAAAATAAAGATTACAACTCTTGTCAAACAGCGCAACGGATGTTTATCACCCGCTGCTTGCGTGGGAACTTTGCCTGTGCCTGGGGTTATCCGTGGACCATCTACGGATCGGATCTGATTCATAAAAAATTGATAGAGCTCCTACTTCACCAAGGAAGTATTCTCTAGAAGCACTGAAATCGACCAAGCGAAATCAGTAGCTCTTCTCGAGATTAAAACCAAGCCTAAGCTCAAGGAACGGACGGACGGGGCTTCAAATCTCTCAAACTGCCGCTCTTTATGCTGAAGAACTTCACCGAGATTAGTTAGCTTCCTCTAAAATTCGTGCTCCCTTGCTCTCTAACTCGGCAGCACCTCCTCGTTTTGATAAAATTCTGTCTGTGAAATGAGCCCCTAGGCTTGTATTTATAAGCTTCGGTTTGGGGATATTTGGATAAGAATGAGTGATTTAACCTTATATTTAGTTAATAATGACCTAACTATGTTTGTAGATGATATCTAGGCAGTTAGGAACCTCTGTAACAGAAGAAACCGATCGAAACAGCCTGAAAACATTTTTTGGAGGTTACAGGCAGTTTTGGGCGTGAGACGGACCGATGTTGCCGACCCGCCGCGGCGCGGGTCGGATAGCGCCGACCAGCCGTGATGAGGGTCGGATGGCGCCGACCCGCCACGGCGTGGGTCGGAGTGCGTCGACCCGCCACGGTGCGGATCGGAGTGCACCGACCCGCCGCCACGCGGGTCAGTTTGGCACTTGAGCGTTCTTTCGTCTTTTTTTGTCGTTTTGCTTATTTGCCCATCTTGTTGACTTGCACGCGTTGTTAACTTGCTTCATGCATTCGTTAGCTTCTTTACAGTACTTGGAACTGACCGACAAGCGCGTCGGGCACTTTGGATCTGACTGACAAGCGCGAGGGGCACTTTGGATCTGACCGACATGCACGAGCCGACTGGCAAGCGTGTTCGGTCACTTGGAGATGATTAACACGCGCGATCTAACTAACGAACATGTTCGATCACTTGGAGGTGGCCGGTGAACGCACGAGATACAGTTGGTTCGCCATTTCGGTTCATGTACTTGTCGGCGGCAGATAATCCTCTTAGACTTGGATAATGACGTTCGTCATCTTCTCTCCATCTCGAGCTGTATGCAGACACCTATAGGCATTTTGAGACACCTACAAATACCCCCTCCAAAATATTTCAGACTCATCCTTTAATAGAAGAGTCTGGAATACTTTGGATAAGATAGGCCCTTTCATTAATCTCGTAGAGGGACCTATGAACTACTTAAATTCTTGACTTCTTCAGCCTTCAGTCTATTCAATATTTTATCAAATAGATAAAGTTTTTCTGGCACTGTGTTTATCATCTAACCGTTGTCAAAATCATGAACTGAAGTTGATGCGTACGTTTCTGAATTTAGCTCGTGTCATTGAGTTGATTTTAAACTGATCATCTTTGTTAGAAATTCATATCTGAATACGATTGAACTCCATGGAATCATCCTTTAATTCGGAATTTTTCCTTAGCCTTATTTTGGCAGAATCGTCGATGCGCTGACCGGCCTAGACTTTTACTGTAACGCGTTAATCAATGTTAACCTTTGCTGTAACGCGTTGACCGGCGTTAACATAGTTTATACTCATACGTTTTCTAGAATTTACACAGTTTAAGCTTGTTTGGTGGAAAATTTGTAGTAAAAAATAAAAGAAATTTGATTTGTATTCTCTCGATTTCAATTGCAATTGAATTTCCTGATTACAAAAGAGAGGAGAATGATCTGGATTCTCCTCTTTGTTTAATTCTAGGTTCTTCACGATAGCGATAGAGTGCTTCCTTCGAATACTCGCGTCGAATTTGCTCTCCGTTAACGATCCGAATGTCTCAATTCACTGGAACAACTGACTTGTGTGGTCGAACTGATCAAGAAATCTTGATGAGTGTTGTAACTTAGGACGAGTGACAAACTCTGGTGGAAAAGAGTTGTTTGAACAGAAATGATTCGGTTGAGAATCCAAATATCAAATATATGATAATCTTCGGTTGCTGAAGATTGTTGCCTTCAGATTTTCTCCTCTCCAGAATCCGATCTCCAAAATCCCCTTTTTTAGCTCTGTTGAGTTTGTTGATATTTATAGGGGTATTAGGGGTGTAGTTGTCCCTATAATTCACTCCTAAGTGGGGCTGAATGGGGTGTAACCGCCTCCTTAATCCGCTCCTAAGTAGGGGTGGAAATCCCTCAGATCATGGGGAGAAAACGGTTTCTGGAACCGTTCAACTCGTGTTTGAACGAGTCAAATGCAGGTCCCGCATTCTGGAATGAAATCTGTGTTTGAACACAGTGTTTGCGAGCTGTGTTGGGCAACAGATGTAACATGTGTTGGCAACTGTTAGAACCTGCATTTGGCAGCGGATGGAAGCTGCGTTTGTCAGTGAATGGAAGCTGCGTTTGCAGCATTTAGGAGCTGCGTTTGCATAGCTATGACTCTGGATTGAGGCCATTGGTTCTTCACCTCTGGGATGCAGGGATGTGTCCTGCGTCTTGGATTGAAGAGATCGTTGGTTTGTAATCTCTTCTGTCAGAGCGTCGCGACGATCGTTGTTTAGTAATCTTCGCTAGCTCTTTGAAATGTGAGAGTCGTTAGATTGCAACTCTCATTATTTGTTGTGAAGACCATTGATCAGAGCTTTCATCGGTTGTCATGAAGGTCGTTGCTTTGTAACATTTATCGATCTACGTGAAAGTCTTCAAATTATAGCCTTCTGGAAGTCGTCGAATTGTAACCTCCATTGTTGATATTTGATGGGGATAAACTATCTGTTGTGATTTTTAGACAGCCTACAGAACCCCCTCCAAAGTTTTCGAAAGTTCGCGGTTGACTGGGATGAATTTTCGGAATACTTTGGATTTTAAACTTTTGTTGACTGATTGCTCACTTTGTCTGACTCGAAGACATCGTGAACCTGGTTGTCTGGATAGTAACGTTTGCGTCTTGATGACAACAAACTTAGTCAAACAAGCTAAAGCCCAAGTCATTACTGATGAACCAAACAAGAATGATGATGACAACGAATTTGTCTGGGTCCTTAAGATGCTCCACTCAGTCTGCGATGAAGTGCATTCTCCGGATTTCGTCTGGGTCTTTGAGATACTCCACTTAATCTATGATGAGGTGTATTCATCGGATTTCGTCTGGATTCTTTAGATACTCCACTCGATCTGCGATGAGGTGCATTCAGTTGTCCAGAAAATTCTTGTAGGAATTAATGAACATGTGAGGTGCAGCTGCAAGAGTTGGGTAAGAGAGAGCCAAGGACATCGAAGCAACCATAGAAACACCAGCTGTAAACTTGTCAACAAGGTCATCCTCAGTGAGGTTGAGCACCTCTGGGCTTAAGACAGATCCATTGTCATAGACAGAGAGAACCACAAGCCCATATGAGAAGGGGCTTATCCCAAGTTTAGTCAGGAGGGCGGCCTCAGAGGAACCCACTTTATCTCCTTTCTTGATCAGCTCAACTAGGGTAATGATTTTAACAATATTATCATTACTCTTGGTTGGAATGTTAAGCCCTTTGAAAGGGTTAGTTGTGTGATAGACTGAGGTCGATCACTAAAACGCAAGGCTAAATCGTGCATTTGACTGTCTGAATACGAGGATGCGTTTAGAGGTTGAAATCCCTTGAAAACGCGAAAATCACGTTTTGGGTGGGATTTTCGCCTAAAATCCCGCACCGATTTGACAACTACAGCTATTTATAAATGAACCACTGAGGTCAAATCAAAAAGTCATTTGACTTTTCTCTTTCTTACTCTTCTGTCGACCACTTAACAGGGTTCCTGTTCATCTTCTCCGGCGCTTCAATGAAGAAAAATTCATTCTTAAATCTTTCATCAACCATTCTATATCTTCTTCGCCACGATTAGAATGGCTCCCAAGAAGAGAAGTGCTTCTAAGTCGAAGATCGCTCTAGCTCAAGGTGCTCCTTCGGCTAAAACCTCTGGGGATGTTCAAACCGTCGCGCCATCGTCTCCGATTTCCTCAATTAACTGTAAGTTTGGGTAGTCGTAAGTTGTTTTGACAGATTCCTTATCCTCAATCTTGGATTGGTGGTTTGCATTCCACCATTAGAACACAGAGATAATCCTTAGTGTTTATCGGTTTTAAAACGCATGGTTAGCTTCGTCGTTCATGATATTTCAACGCAGGTTCAGACCCTGCGTTTCGAATTTTGAATGCGGGTTGAAACCCTGCGTTTAGCATTCTGTATGCGGGCATGGACTCTGCGTCTATGAATTTAGATGCGGGTCTGGTCTTTGCGTTTAGGAATTTGGACGCAGGTCTGGACCTTGCGTTTAAAATTTGGACACAGGTCTGGACCTTGCGTTTAAAATTTTGGACATGGATCCGGACCTTGCCTTCTTGGGTTAGACTCCTTCGTTTAATTGACTGATTTTCCTTTCCATTTGTAGTGTGCTACTCCAACGAGCCTCTTTCTTTCAACCATTACTTCGATCATACGGGAGGTGCGGAGAAGAATACCATTTTCAGCTTTCACTTACAGTATCCAATATTCCAGGACACCAACAAAGAACGGGCGAAACTCATCACTCAAGCTTTCCCCGAGACTCTCAGGTCCTTGGTTACGGATGCTAAATTTGAAACCGTACAACGTGAGATTTTAAAGAAACCATCCTTCCTTTTCAAGGATTCTGTTAAAATGGACCCCAAGCGGATGTCTGAGGGAAACTACAAATGGCTGAGGGCCGTCAACAACCGTCGCCTTTTCCTTTCTAACTTAGAGTGAATGTGGCCGATTTCTTATTATCAGTGCGCTTCTATCCCATGATCAATGAATTGGAAACTCGTTCAGGACCAAGGAGGTGTTACTACTGGGCACATCACTGCTCGGGGCACTCATCCGACTGGTTTTAATCATTTTGTGGCCTTGAAGCCAGGTTTATTCAAAAAGGAACATCCTGTCGGTGAACCTGCTAAGTTGGCGGAGGTCTTCATTAGAAAATTTATCTCTGTCAAGGGAGAGTTCCCCGCTCAAGATTTTAGGGCTCTAACATGGGTACATTCAAGTGAGATAGACTGGTGGGCCCGGATGATAAATTTTGTTTTAGAGGAACTAGAAGAACCTTTGAGGAATTCAGAGTTGAGAACTCCAATAATAGCCACTCGATATGGGATTTCTCTAAATTATAGCGGACTTTTTGCTATGCTAGAATTTTACAATCCTCACACTGGTACCTTTTTCACTCCTGCTAGTGAATTAGGCTTCGCTTTTAATGAGATGTTTGAAATATCCGGATTGTCTTTTGGAGAGCTGCCTTATGAGGAGTTTGTTCCTGAAAAGAGGGAGTTAGAGATCCTGAAACATGGTGCCCCCGACATCTATGATACTTACTGGGAATTGATGTGCTATTTCCAGATATGTACACAAACTAACGGGAAAAGGGCCAGTGGTGTGAAACAAGAACAATGGGCAGAGTATCTTTTTCAAAATCTGTGGGACAAGGACGCAGAGGTGACTCGTTTAGCTGCCAGTACTCTTGAGGAAATCAATGAGCGTATAAATGATGCAACTTCCCACTATACTTGCGAGGTAGAGGAAGACGTCTTTCCAGCCTTCACCATATTCAAAAGTTTCCATTATCAGGGAAAAATCCCAATCTCTGACATGGCTTTGTTTGCTGATTTCCTTACTCTTTGGTTGAAACGTTGTGTGGTACCCACTAGGCCGGTGGACGCTATTACAGTAGAAGTATTATACCCAGCTGTTCTCCTGGCTCATGGACGGCCTCTAAATCTCCTTTTAGCCATGGTATGCTGCTTGCAGAGTGGTCTACGGGAACTAGCCTCTGAGTTTATCACCGTCAAGAAATTAGACTCAGATGGGGAAACAATCATTCAAACCCCAACCCCTCAGGTGCTGATGTCATATATTTATTTGGTGTCTTGGTTTGTGTTATACTGCCCTTTGATAATGTCGACCCCTGAATCGAACGATACTGCGTCTCCTCTTGTTCAACAATTGGAGACCGCTCGATGGGTCGGTTGGTATCAGGTTAATTCCATAAAATATTTAGGCGAGATTATAATTACGAGATCGCTTGCAAGTTTCCTGTTTTCGAGGGTGGTGCGTATGGAAAGATCTATCAAGACACTCTGGGATGGAATTCTTTTACTACACTCAGTAGAGGCGCCTTCTAGTGGCTCATAAATATTCGCCCAGGCTATCTTATTTTCCGGCAAGGGAGGAAATGCTTCATCGAACCCTAACAGCCTTATCACTTTTCTCGGTAATTCAGCTATGATCAGATTTATGTCGGAAATCCAAACCCCGCTCTTGCATACATGGGTAATGTGTATGAAGGAGCAAGAGCTTGGTATTATTTGGTGGCTGGCTGTACTGGAGCAAAATTCCAACTACCACATAAGATGCCCAACGTTCGTACTTCTTTAAGTTTTTGTACGTGGTATGAGGCTGCTTCTCAAATTTTAGCCTACAACATGAATACTTCCTGCCTGAAGGTCAATCACAAATGGTATGCTTCAAAGAGGAATGCTAAAAAATTTCATGCCAGAGGGGTTAACGAATACTTATCATATGAAGAGGTGATTAGTGAAGACGAACAGCGACAATCACCAGGAGGAGTTCAAGAAGAAATCAGGATGCCTGATACCCACAAAGTGGAACCTTCGAGAGTCAAGACCTGGAGTAAAAGTACTACTGGAAAAAGAGCACTTGATCCGACTAAAGAAGCCAAGTATGATAAGCGAGCTCGATGAAAGTTAGCGCTCAAGCCCCCTGCTACTAAGTTTATGTCAGATGCTCAGAAAGCATGACACGTAGAAGAGGAAGAACGAGAGTCTACTGCTATGGGACTCTCGCCTCAGCTTGGTCTCCCCACAGTTGGTCCCGTTTTAGGAGGCCCTGTTTCTTCTGCTCGTTCCCTGAATGAAGAAGAGCGTGGAGATAACATTTGCAGGGAGCACAGAATTTTCCTCTGAAGACGTACTTCATGATACTGCCTCTACTGCTCCTCGTGTTGAAGAAGATAGATATCCGATCCAAGATCCTACAATGACTATTCAGCAAGACTTAGTAGCGGACAAATCTCCTTCTGCTTCGCCTTTATTGCCACTTATAGGAGACACACAACCTAGCTCTACTACTAGAGTCATATAAAAACCTATTATCACTAAAAATTTGCCAGCATTTCCGCCCATAGACGAGGAGGAGCCTATGGACTATAACGATGGTGCGAATGACACAGATGATGGTAGCGATCAAAGTGAAAATAATGAGAACAATGATAACTTGGGTGATGACAACGATGATCCCAATGAGTGGGATATCCTACCACCACCTTCTTCTGATAAGGCGTCAGCCTATATTCCTCTGCCTCTCACTGGTAAGCATCGTTTGTTCCGAAATATGACTCGCTTTTGTTTTGCATTTAAACCATTTTCTCGTGCAGATCCTATGATACATAAGGCGACCACTGTCGTTCCTCCTTCGATGCAACAGCTTGTACCACCACCAACTCAGGTGTCAGAGCCACCTTGCTTGGAGCTCTTAATGGCAGCTCTCCCACCGATGACTTTATTAACAATTTCTTTGGCCTCGACAGAAGTTGTAGACGTGCCATGATCATCCAAAATAGGGGAACTTATGGCTCTCCAGTCGAGTCCATCTCAATTGGATGTCGACATTCCCTCTCAGGCCACTACGCCGAAATCGTCGACTGGTCTTTTACTTGGTTCTGCATCTTCGAAAGTTTCTGTACTGTCTCCCATCGCTGCTTCGAGTCCTACGGACGTGCCAGATTTCCTCAAGATTTCTCTTGATTATTTAGAAAGTCTAACAAAGAAAGTGATTGAGGTTGTGTTGGCCGGTCGAGATACTTTTGAAACTTTCAAACCTATGCTCACTAATAGTTTGAACAACCTCAAGTTCGTAGGGGATATTCCGGTAGTTGAGCATTGCTCAGAAGCCATTCTATGCTTAGAGGCACAACTGAGGTTCTTAGAGGCCTTAGGTCGTGCTGACATCCAAGCGCAGATCGCATCAACGCTTGAGGACATCCGGGCCGAAGAAGCTAATAAGTATGAAACATCTCAGCGTCATATAGCTAAGAAAGAAGTTCAGGTGGAACATCTGCAGAAGCTGCATGCTCAAAAACAAGCTGAGCCAGCACTCTCTAATACTTCTTTAGAGAATTTACGAGAGAAGATCATTACTGTTTTCGTCAAAAGTTGTTTTCATTGATGATTCCATTAATCTTCTT
>BQKN01065921.1:552083-572801 GCA_022839385.1 Asparagus kiusianus | reverse complement strand
TTTTTTGACGCCTACAATTACCACCGAAGTAGATTTGGCTAGGTTGAAGGCTCAATTCAAACGAGAAGAGGCTATTGTCACTGAGCTCAACGTTAAAAGCGCAACCTCTCTAGTAGATTATCGTACAGAAGCTAGCGCTCTTGAAGAAGATAAAAAGGAGATTGCTGCCATGTTGTCTAGCTAGGACGAGCTTCGGAAACGGGCTGAGATGCTGGTGCGAGCTGACCAAGAAGAGAAACTTTCTGACATTAAGTCCCAGCTTGCCTCCTTCAGTTTGATGAATTAATGAGCCTATTTTCGTGTTGTTCCTTTGGTAGAAACAATACTTATCTTCTTGTTGCTTCGTTTTCCTTTGAATAAAAGCAGTGCTATTTTGGTTTTTCATTGTTTCTTTCGCATACCATATTCTAACATGGAACAATGAGATACCGCTTTGATATCATAGGAGAAATTGTTTATTCTTCCTATATTATGCCTTTGTTTTGAGTACTGGAAGAAACTTATAAATGTCATATTAACATGGTGAGTTTGTGGTCTTGTCGTTCTATCGGTAGGAATCGACAAACTGATCGGAGCAACTTGGAGGACCTATCGCTCTATTGACGAGAGTCGATAAGTTGAAAGTGTTGCGATCGGAGCAATTTTAATGACATATCGCTCTATTGACAAGAGTTGATAAGTTAGAAGTGCTATGATCGGAGCAACTTTGAGGACATATCGCTCTATTGATGAGAGTCGATAAGTTAGAAGTGTTACGATCGGAGCAACTTTGAGGACCTATCGCTCTATTGACGAGAGTCGATAAGTTAGAAGTGTTACGATCAGAGCAACTTTGTGGACCTATCGCTCTATTGACGAGAGTCGATAAGTTAGAATTGTTATGATTGGAGCAACTTTGTAGACCTATCACTCTATTGATGAGAGTCGATAAGTTAGAAGTGTTGCGATCGGAGCAACTTTGAGGACCTATCGTTCTATTGACGAGAATCGATAAGTTAGAAGTGTTGTGATCGGAGCAACTTTGAGGACCTATCGTTCTATTGATGAGAGTCGATAAGTTAGAAGTGTTGCGATCGGAGCAACTTTGAGGACCTATCGCTCTATTGACGAGAGTCGATAAGTTAGAAGTGTTACGATTGGGGCAACTTTGTGGACCTATCGCTCTATTGACGAGAGTCGATAAGTTAAAAGTGTTGCGATCGGGGCAACTTTGTGTACCTATCGCTCTATTGATGAGAATCGATAAGTTAGAAGTGTTACGATTGGAGCAACTTTGAGGGCGTATCGCTCTATTAACGAGAGTCGATAAGTTAGAAGTGTTGCGATCGGAGCAACTTTGTGAACCTATCGCTCTATTGACGAGAGTCGATAAGTTAGAAGTGTTGCGATCGGAGCAACTTTGAGGACCTATCGCTCTATTGACGAGAGACGATAAGTTAGAAGTGTTGCGATCGGAGTAACTTTATGGACCTATTGCTCTATTGACAAGAATCGATAAGTTAGAAGTGTTATGATCGGAGCAACTTTGTGGACCTATCGCTCTATTGACGAGAGTCGATAAATTAGAAGTATTATGATCGGGGCAACTTTATGGACCTATCGCTCTATTGACGAGAGTCGATAAGTTAGAAGTGTTGTGATCGGAGCAACTTTGAGGACCTATCGCTCTATTGACGAGAATCGATAAGTTAAAAGCGTTGCGATCGAAGAAACTTTGAGGACCTATCTCTCTATTGACGAGAGTCGATAAGTTAGTTCCAACAAAAGAGTTATTATTACGTGACGGAGTAATATAGGCAGAATTCAAACTCCGTGACGATGAAAGTCATCGTAAATATGATGCTATCTTGAAAAAATTAAAAAGGATTTATCGAGTGATTGGGTTTTAGAGTGGGTTTTAGAGGGACACAGTACGTGGCCGTAGAGATTCAGCACCATATTTTGAGAACGCAGGGGTAGAGGTACCCCCTGCGTTTGGGCTTTTGAACCTAAGGTTAAGCCTTTATTGAAACTAAGCTGCGTATGTCTGGAACAACGTTAGGTACTTGAACGCATCTCCAGATCATTGCGTTTGGCTTCGCCTACATATCTTTTAAACGTAGGGTCTTGTTCTACGTCTTATCAGAAGTCTAAACGACTATAATGGTGACGAAGAGACCACACTTGGCGGGAGTCTCAAAACTCCATATCATCCTCATTGATTGTCTATAAATAGACCTAATTAGTCTTGTCAAGAGCCTCAAACGCTTAAACTTCCTTCTTGAACTCAGAAACGAGTTTCTTCTCGTTAATTCCAAAACCTTTCGACTGTTTCGCATCATCCCCAGCCATGGCTTTCAAGAAAGTCTGCTTGCAAAAGTACATAGGGGCTGAGCACGAAATGTCGTCGTTAGGGGACACTCCTGGGTCGACCTCTGGGTCACCGGTAACGCCACCCCCACCGACGTCCGGTCCTCAAGGTAAATAATGATGTCCTTTCCGTTTAGCATTCTTTCCAATAAGTTTTCTTAAAATCCCTTAGATGGATTCTGGTTGATGATGACGAATATGATTCGTCTCTTTAATCTTGAACGTAGAAAGAAACTTCTGCGTCCTTTAACGAAAACTGTTCGTCTTCCTACTCTCAAACGTAGAAAGAAGTTTCTGAGTTCATTGATGAAACGGAGGGTCGACCCCTCAATCTTGAGCGTAGAAAGAAGTTTCTGTGTTCATTGACGAAGAGGGTCGATCCTCTCGTTTTGATATACTGATTTGATCCTGCAACGTTTGACGCAGAATTAAACCTTATCGTCCTGAAGGCTCATAACACAATTTTAATTCACTGCGTTCATAATGATTCAACGCGGGTCTAGATCCCTTGCGTTCAAGTTGATCTTGACGCATGTCTGGACCACTACGCTTGAATTCATCTATTTTTATTCACTTTTGCTTTTATTTGCTTTGTTGTAAGGTGGGGCTTCTGCTTCTGAGCCTCTCATATCCTATGATTCCGGCTATGCCCCTTTCATTCCACCCATCTTCATGATCCTCCCAAACGAGGGTTTCGAACAGGTGACTGATGAGGCTTCCTTTCTGGCACCTGACTACACTCTCTTCCTCCTTAGGCGCCTGGAGAATCAGGTGAAGCAAGCATTCTCCATTGTGATGCATGGCTAGGGCTCCTTCCTTGAGTTTCAAGCTTCTATCGAGGAGGGCTTGAACAATCTGGCTGAAGTCAACCTCTACCATGCTCAGCGTTATGCAGAGAAGATCCACCGCTTCTCAGGTGTCGCTCGTTTCCTAGAGGAACTGAAGAATACAGATTTGAGGCCTAAGATACAATGGGCCATCAGTAATGCAAGGCTGAAGAAGAGGGTTGCTGCTAGAGCCCAAGCTTTTGAGATCTCGGAGAGAAAGGCCATCATCTGGAGCTTGCAGAAACAGCGTCGCCAATCTAGGGCCAGGCTTGTTGCAGGGGAGATAACCCAAGAAGAGTTCAACATTGGGGATGCTATCCTCGAGGCAAGGGTTCAAGAAGAAAAGAGGCCATTCAAGCACTGCAACAAGAAGCTTCTGCTGCAGCTGTAGCTTCTGATGTCCAACTCCATAAGAAGGTTAAAGAAGAGGTGCTGGCGAAGCACGAAAAATATATATCTGAAACTGAAGCTTACCTCTTAAGTTTCTCTTTATTTTAAGCCCCGGCCACTCTTATTTTGGTTTTGTAATAACTTTACATTATTTCTTAAAACACTTAATATCTGCATGCAATGAACTGCTGTTGCTTATCTTTTCCATGCATTTTCTGTGTTTTTCTAAAAGGTTGTGGTCTCTTTGTGATGATGCGATCATAACTTTGGGTTAGGGATTTTCTCCGTTATCGTTAGAACAATTTCTAAAAATTACCCCTTTTGCGTTTGAATGATTTAAACGCAGGCCTATCTCCTTTTAGCAGTCAAAGATGCAGGGTTTGGCCTTACTGTAGGCGTCTAAAAATGCCTATAGGTATCCACACACAGCTCGAGGCGGAGAGAAGGTGATGAACGCCACTATCTAAGTCTAAGAGGATTATCCGACGCCGATGAACATATGAAGCGAAACAGTGAACCGAATAGCCTATACACTAATCGGCCACCTCCAAGTGGCTCGTGTACTCACCAGCCACCAAATCGGCCACCTCCAAGTGGCTCGTGTACTCACCAGCCACCAAAACGGTGAACCGAGTGGCCTACGTGCTAATCGGCCACCTCCAAGTGGCCCGTGTACTCACCAGCCACCAAATCGGCGAACCAAGTGGCCCGCACGCTCATCGGCCACCGACAAACTATCCATGCGTTCGCGAAACGAATCGAGAAAGCGTACAAGTCCACGAAATGACAAAATGCACGTAACGACGGGACAAGTCAAAACCCGACAAAACAGATAAAGCCCATGACGGCCGAGTCGCGCCAAAGCGACCCGGTCAGACCAGTGGCTCGGCCACGGCCGCGCCACGGGTGGCTATTCGGCCAAAATGCGGTTTTTCGGTTCTTTTATGGATTCTTTCGGGATTTAGGGTTCCAACTGCTCTGATATTGTTGTTAGACAGTTTCTAACTGAAGATAGAGAGGATCCTTCGTTTTGATCTAAGAAAACCACTAACCAAGCCTGTAAATAGAGGCTCGGGTGTTCATTTTTGAGGAGGAGATCAAGAGGGTGAGGTGCTGTCGGTTTCTCAAGTGCATAGCCACGAATTTCAGAGAGGGTTAGCAGATCTTGGCGATCTCCTGTGCATAAAGAGTGGAGTTCGAGAAATTTGAGACCCGTCCCTTATTCCTCCGGATTTAAGCTTGGTCTTAAATCCCGAGAAGAGCCGTGGTTTTGCTTAGTCAAAATCGTCGCTACTGCAATTACTTCCTTCGTGAAGTGAGAGCATTGATTATCCAACTTCTGCTAACCGGATCTGATCCGCGGCGGTCCACGGATATTAATGTCCCCGGCACAGGCAAAGATTCCACGCAAGCAGCGGGTGATAAACGTCCGTTGCGCTGTTTAACAAGAGTTGTAATCTTTATTTTCATTGTGTAAAGGAGATCTTATAAAAAGATCGACTTTCTTTCTTTTTTTTGAACTTATTGTAATTGCTGAAATTGTAATGAGTTCGTCACTAATGAAAATATCAACTTTTGACCCAAACAAGCTGGCGATCACAGTGGGAGCCAACAGCTTTGTTGCCAAAGCTGTCGTTTCGCAACCACGGATCCAGATCCCGGTTTACGAAGAGGTTGAATACGAGTTCGACCAACTGAAATTCGAGGAGTATCTGTCGTCCTCCTCCTCCAGATCCTCCGCCCCTCGCAAGCGCAGGAAGATTAAGGCTCCCGTTGCCGCTGCAACCCCACCTTGTATTGCCTCTCTGGCCTCTAATAAGCCCAGATCTACAGATCTGAACCTTTCCTCCACCAAGGAGTTAATTGCAGAAAGCACGCCAACCCTATCAAGGAGGGCACGCCAAAGACAGCGCCAACGACTTGCGCATCGACTCGGTAAGGCTTTGGAGCCGGTTGACGGGATTAGCTATGAAATGGATCTGAAGTCCAGAAGGTGCAAACCCCTTCAGCAGCAAATGAATGGCGTATCCTCCAAGCCAACAGCGAATGAATGGATCCAAGTCAAACGGACCTGCTCAACCCTTGAGGAGCACATTCAGAAGCGTCATGCCTTGATTGCGCACGCACGGATCCTCGTGCGAGAAGCGCAGAAGCTGAAGCAGAAAGAAGTGGTCAAGAAGCCACCAGGATCACGCCGAGTCTGGAAGCCAAAGTCCAAACCGGCATAAAAAACAACCCAAACGGTGCCCGAAGGCGTTGGAAAAATCAGAAGACCAAATGGTGGCTCGGCCAAGTTCAAATCACCAAATGGTGGCTCGGCCAAGTTCAAGCCACCAAATGGTGGCTCGGCCAAAGTCAAACCACCAAATGGTGGTTTGAGCAAAACTCAGACTGGTTCGGTCCGATTCATTTCTGATTCACTTCCTACAGTCCCGTCTGAGTTTCCAGCGGCCCTTATTCCTGTCCCGATGAATTCTACACTCCCGGTGATGCCTCGCGACCACGGAGACTTATCCCATTTCAAGATGAAGATGACGGATCGCCTGGGTCCCTTGCACGAGGATCGAGGCAAAGTTCCGATGAAAGAACGCTTGGGTCCGGTGACTGGACCCCGAGCAATCACTCGAGCTGGGGGTCGCACACGCCCTCGTAACAAGTCAGGACCTTTCTATAATGGGAAAACCCATGCAATTGATCACCTCAGACGGCGAATTGAAGACCAAGAGCCCGTCAAAAGCTCACGCTCCCAAAAACGTAGCTCCAAACGCGTGACTCTTAAGAACGCCAATAAGACAGCAAGCTCTCAGAAGGAAACGTGTTCGTCAGACGATGACGTTATACCTGAGAGATCGTACCAACACGTGATAGGTTACTCCGGTCTTCAGACCGATGAGTTGTACTATCAGGCTGGGGGTACGAACAGACCTCCAAATAGAAGTACCCAAGAAACGGACTCTCATTATCCGTGCATGAACATTATCAGGGTAGTTTTATCGGTATGTAGCTGCCCCAAGGCCGCTCCACGGAGGGTCTCGGTATTCGAGAGGATCTCTAACGGAATGGCCAAGTCCAGACCAAAGCGTCTCCGTAAAGAGCGATCGGCTGTTCAAGGTGACGAACTCCCGGAAGTCACAATAAATATGGCTGATAAGGGAAAGTCAATTTGACTTGCTAGCTCTGACCCGCTTATATCGCATCGTCTAACCCGATTGCGATCAGGAACTATTAGACAAAGGGATTATCTGAGAATGCAGAGGGGATTATCTTCCGATGATGAAGTATCAGATGCCAACTCTGTAGTCGCTTCTGACCAAACGGTGTCTAGCCCAGGACAATCGCACGAGGCATTCATGGTCAACACCGAGCAAATCGCCAAAATTCTCGAGGATGCTCTAACCAAACAGAAAGAGGCATTCAAGATCGAAATGGAAATGGCTATGCTACGAATGAGGGAAGATTATTACCAACAAATTCGGGCTCTGTCCAATCAGTTCGGTGAATCCAGCCGTCGCAACAATGCTAACCAAGCAGGTAGTGATTCAGATGCGGATGAACGTCTCAATGCTGAGAACCCTCCCGTTGATCAGAACACTAAGGGTGGTCCCACTGAAGATAATAATACCGGGGGTGGTCCCGCCAATGATGACAATACTGGGGGTGGCCCCGTTATTCCTCTTAAGAATTGTCCAAGCCCCGATACGAGCGAGGATGAGAAAATGAAAGATCTCGAAAGCAAAATCAACGCTCTCATATCTGCTCGAGAGGTGAAAAGGATAGGCATTCCGTGTCCCTATCCAAAGGGGTGGGATTCAATAGCGTACCCGGCGAAGTTTAACCTGATTAACTTCACGCCGTTTGACGGAAAGGGTTCGCCTACGCAGCATCTGATCTACTTCAAGTCCCACTTGGGTATGATCTCCGACAATGAAGCCTTGATGGTTCAGTCATTCGTTGGCACCCTTCGTGGGCCCGCCTTCGATTGGCACCGCCGTCTTAAGTCCGGAAGTATCAATAATTAGGAAGACCTGGAGAGCTTGTTCCTCGCTCACTTCTTTGATGATGACGCCGAGGTGTCAATCAGGACACTCTTCGATGAGAAGCAAGAAGACGACGAGACGGTCAACGACTTCGTTAAACTCTTCCGGAATAAGGCGATGAACTGTCGAGATCCAATCACAAAGGACTTCATCCTTCAAACCTGTCACAACAACCTCTCATTGGATGTGTTGGAAGTTATGGGAGTAGCACCATCCAACTCCTGGAAAGAGTTGAGAGTGCGCGGAGAGCGGGCTGAACGTTTCCTCCGAAGAAAGAAGGCCGAGAGGAGCCAACCAACGACTAATCCTCCGAACTCAAACTTCTCCTCCCGTGGTAAGGGCAAGGCACCTGCAGCTGCTGTTGATACTAATCAAACGTCACAACGGCAACCCCGAAGACAGCAGAAGACTTCGGGTTCGAGACTCCAAAAAGAGTACTCCTTCAAGGACGAAGATGTTCCAGCCATCTTCGAATCCCTCCTTGAAAATAACAAGATCAAGCTACCACCTATTGCAAATCAGGAGGAAGCTGACAATACTGTGGATCTAAAATACTGTGCGTACCACAGGAGGGTCCTTCATCCCACCAAGGATTGCTTTGCTCTTAAGAATAGCATCCAAACCTTGGTTGAAGCCGGCGTTATATCTCTCAATTAAGCCGAATGAAGACTCCGATAAGTATAAGAGTATAAACTGCTCCTTCCTACACTCCAAAAAGTATACGAGTATAAACTGCTTCTCGGTCATCCAACTAAGTACAATGTTAAGCCCGATTTCGCAAAGGAAGCCGGGGGTGGATGATTTATGTAATGAGAAGTTCCTAGAGAATCTTATATTCTTAAGGATAACCCGAACATGCGACTGAGGATAACGTACTCCTCGTTACACCCAGTTTTGCAAAGAAAGCTGGGGGTGTATAATTCATGTAACGGGAAGTTCAGGGAAGAATGTTAAATGTAATATTCTTAGGGATAACCCGATCATTATGAACAAAGTGATAAACATTAAACTCCTATTATGATTTCCGAACACTCTTTTGCTGAGATGAGATTCGATCACTTCATTGGATCAATTTTCCCTCACAAAACTCTCATTGGTGTTTGACGACTCATAGTCTCCCACCGCAGAATCCCCCACCGATCAGACTAATTGACGGTGGGACCACCAAAATTCTTTCCTGTTTAATCCATTCAAACTTTCGCTATGTTCGTGCACTCAACACTTTCATGGTTAGAGTCTGGATATAATGCTTAGAAGTTTGATCTATCAATCCTTGACGAATTGTCAAACCCCTTCGTGTTAAGTCCTTATCACTTAACACCAGGGATCCCCTTTGAGTGATTTGTACGAATCAACATTCTTACAGTAATTTGTAATCTCACTCTCACTTTTTACTTGGTCAAATCTTCCTACAGTTAGGACCACAATCAAAATCCTCTCTCGATTCCTTCAATGAACGAGAGGTCCACAAATCGAGTGATCAAACCTTCCTACAGTTAGGGTCACCTTAAACTCCCACTTGGTCAAACCTTCCTACAGTAGAGACCAAAACCATAATTCACTCTCGATAAATGAGAAATTCACCTTTAGTTCGGTAATCAAACCTTCCGACAGTTAGGGTTATCCGAATTTTTCGATTCTTAGAGTGGAGATCCCACTCCTAGTTTTACCTTTCCGAATTCTGGGGGTGGAGATCCTACCTCGAGTCTCCTTTCCAACTAGAGATAGGATATAAAATTCTTCCTCTTCAGCGTTGGGAGATAGAATATAAAATTCTTCCTCTCCCATTTCAGGTTCGTCTTTGCCCCAAGAGAAGACACCATCCTTCAACTTTGAATATCGGTTTAGTCTTTCACCGATTGAAAAATACATCAGAATACCAGTCTGGGGTATTTTATCCCGAAGCCTAAGTAGGGATAAGTCAGCACTTAACCCGTGCTCCTGGGTGGGTCGTTCCCATAAAAACGATCGAGTCTACGTATTCAATATTGTAGCAACAAAAATCCATGTCTTTTATGCATGGGGAATTTTATCCCGAATCCTGAATAGGGATAAGTCAACGCCTAACACGCGTTGCCGGTTTAGTCTTTTACCGATTGAAAAAGATACTAGAATACCAGTCTGGGGTATTTTATCCCGAAGCCTAAGTAGGGATAAGTCAGCGCTTAACCCGTGCTGTTGGGTGGTTCGTTCCCATAAAAATGACCGAGTCTACGTATTCAATATCGTAGCAACAAAAATCCATGCCTTTTATGCATTGGGAATTTTATCCCGAATCCTGAGTAGGGATAAGACAACGCCTAACACGCATTGCCGGTTTAGTCTTTCACTGATTGAAAAAGATACCAGAATATCATTCTGGGATATTTTATCCCGAAGCCTAAGTAGGAATAAGTCAGCGTCTAACACGCGTTGCCGGATAGTCTATTCCCGTGAGAAAGACGAAGTCTACGTATTCAATATCGTAGCACTAAAAGAGTTAACTCTTTTAGCATAACGTTACATGCGGAACGGATTTAAATGATCCGCATGCAAGCTCGATTCAAACGGTAATTGGTAAAGGCACGTCAAATCTGTTGAAGGCTGAGGATTTGCCAAAAATCCTAAGTCTACGTCCGATACACGTTGTTGTTTAGTCTTTTCACAGGAGAAAGACGAAGTCTACGTATTCAATATCGTAGCGCTAAAAGAGTTAACTCTTTTAGCATAACGTTACATGCAGAACGGACTTAAACAATCTGTATGCTAGCCCGACTCAAATGGTAGTCGGTAAAGGCTTATCAAACCCGTGGATGGCTGAGAATTTGCCAAAAATTCTATAAATGTGAGTCATTGACGTATCAGCTTCATTAGTTGGTCTCGTGACTTGAGCATCCAACAAATTTTGAATAAGATCCACACATGCAGATGAATCAGCTTTAATAGTTAGTCCTGCAGCCTAATATTTGGGACTGCCATGCTCCAATACCTTAAGAGCTTAAACTGTGTATACTCCAGCAAACGTACGAGTATAAACTATGTTGACGCCAGTCAACGCGTCGCGATGAAAGTCAACGCCAATCAATACAAAACCCTAAGGCCAACGCCGAGCAACGCGTAGCCCTAGGTCAACGCCGGTCAACGCGTTGCGACAAAGATAATCAGTTCAAAGTCAACTCAATGACACGAGTCAAAACTAACCCACCAATTTCGATTCAAGACTTCGACAACGGTCAGACGATAAACGCAGCGCCGGAAGAACTTCATCTATTCGACAAAGCACTGGATAGACTGAAGGCTGAGGAAGTCAAGAATTGAAACAGTTTACAGGTCCTTTGACACCGACTAAAGGTGGGGGACTATCATATCCAAAGCATTTCAGACTCCTCCATAAAAGAATAAGTCTAAAATACTTTGGAGGGGGTATCTGTAGGCGTCTAAAATGCCTATAGGTATCCACACACAGCTCGAGGCGGAGAGAAGGTGATGAACGCCACTATCTAAGTCTAAGACGATTATCCGACACCGATGAACATATGAAGCGAAACGGTGAACCGAATAGCCTATACACTAATCGGCCACCTCCAAGTGGCTCGTGTACTCACCAGCCACCAAATCGGCCACCTCCAAGTGGCTCGTGTACTCACTAGCCACCAAAACGGTGAACCGAGTGTCCTACGTGCTAATCGGTCACCTCCAAGTGGCCTGTGTACTCACCAGCCACCAAATCGGCGAACCAAGTGGCCCGCACGCTCATCGGCCACCGACAAACTATCCATGCATTCGCGAAACGAATTGGGAAAGCGTACAAGTCCACGAAATGACAAAATGCACGTAACGACGGGATAAGTCAAAACCCGACAAAACAGATAAAGCCCCTGGCGGCCGAGTCGCGCCAAAGCGACCCGGTCATACCA
Source organism: Asparagus kiusianus (assembly GCA_022839385.1). Classification (NCBI taxonomy): domain Eukaryota; kingdom Viridiplantae; phylum Streptophyta; class Magnoliopsida; order Asparagales; family Asparagaceae; genus Asparagus; species Asparagus kiusianus. The sequence continues at coordinate 561,302 of BQKN01065921.1, read as the reverse complement.
GTGGCTCGGCCACGGGCTGAGCCACCATTTGGTGGCTCGGCCAAGGCCGAGCCACAGGTGGCTGTTCGGCCAAAATGCGGTTTTTCGGTTCTTTTATGGATTCTTTCGGGATTTAGGGTTCCAACTGCTCTGATATTGTTGTTAGACAGTTTCTAACTAAAGATAGAGAGGATCCTTCGTTTTGATCTAAGAAAACCACTAACCAAGCCTATAAATAGAGGCTCGGGTGTTCATTTTTGAGGAGGAGATCAAGAGGGTGAGGTGCTGCCGGTTTCTCAAGTGCATAGCCACGAATTTCAGAGAGGGTTAGTAGATCTTGACGATCTCCTGTGCATAAAGAGTGGAGTTCGAGAGATTTGAGACCCGTCCCTTATTCCTTCGGATTTAAGCTTGGTCTTAAATCCCGAGAAGAGCCATGGTTTTGCTTAGTCAAAATCGCCGCTACTACAATTACTTCCTTCGTGAAATGAGAGCATTGATTATCCAACTTCTGCTAACTGGATCTGATCTGCGGCGGTCCACGGATATTAACATCCCCGGCACAGGCAAAGATCCCACACAAGCAGCGGGTGATAAACGTCCGTTGCGCTGTTTGACAAGAGTTGTAATCTTTATTTTCATTGTGTAAAGGAGATCTTATAAAAAGATCGACTTTCTTTCTTTTTTTTGAACTTATTGTAATGGCTGAAATTGTAATGAGTTCGTCACTAATAAAAATATCAACTTTTGACCCAAACACTTACGTCTAATCAGACTTAAACACAACTCTGAGACTTAAACTGCAGTTATAAAACTTGCATTTAGGAAGACTTGACGCATTCCAATTTGTTGGGGATCTTTCCATAGCATTAGATCACTCTGATAATTTTTTTGGAAATTTTCTTTATTATAACAGTTCTCAACAACTTCAATCGTCAGAGGTGTAATGTTAACTTGACGACATGTACAGTAGAAGAAACAAATTACTACTCTTTGTTCGAACAAACTCCCAGTAGGCAATCCCCAACTAGGCTTGCTTGGGGGGGGTAAAAAGAAACTTCGGAATCTACAGGTAATATTTCTTGAGAAATTTCCCAATAATTGGCATCATGAGCCTATCGTCTTTTTTATCGATGAGATGGTAGGCTCCATTGGAATAGACTGTCTCTATTACAAAAGGTCCTTCCCATTTGGGATTGAATTTCCCTTTGGTTTTATGGGTTGTTACCATGGGTCGTCGGTTAGCCAAAACTAAATCACCTTTCTTGAAAGTCCGTTCTTTAACCTTTTTGTTATAGGCTTTAGAAATGCGGGCTTGATACAACTCGATCTGCTGTTGCGCTTGAAGTCGCTTGTCATCTAAGACTTCAAGTTCCTGAAGGCGCAGTTGATGCTTATCTTCCTTTGTCATTCCGGTCGCGATGGCGACTCTCAGGGAAGGGATCTGAATTTCTAACGGTAGCACAGCTTCGTAACCGTATACCAAAGAAAATAGCGTAGTTTTTGTAGGGGTCCTCACTGTAGTGCGGTAGGCCCACAAACATTCGTCGAGTCTTCCGTCCCAATCGCGTTGGCTCTTGGAAACAAACTTTTTGAGAAGCTTCATAATGGTTTTGTTAAAAGCTTCTGCAAGACAGTTTGCTAGCGGATAGTATGCCGTAGATGCGACACTTTGGATTCTAAACTTATCGTAAAATCTCTAAAATCTAAAGCTAACAAATTGTGTTCCGTTGTCGTGAATTATCCGTCTCGGGACCCCAAAATGGTAGATTACATGATGTTTGATGAATTTAATCACATTCGAGGTCTTGACTTCCTTTAGTGTGATTGCCTCCGCCCATTTGGAGAAGTAATCGGTTACGGTCAAAATGAACCGGTGTCCTTTGGAAGTCGAGGGAGAGATCGGTCCCACAACATCCATACCCCCACATCTTAAATGGTCAAGATGCAGTAGTGGGGTGTAAAATCCCTGGTGCTTGATGGATGAAGTCGCCGTGAATTTGACATGTGTGATAACGTTTAGCGTGGTCAACTACGTCTGAAAATATTTTTGGCCAATAATAGCCGGTTCGTCGGAGGTGATCTCCCAACTTGGCTCCGGATTGATGAGCTCCGCACATCCCGTCATGAGCCTCTTTGAGGGCCTCTTTTGCTTCCTTTCGAGAAAGACATTGAAGCAAAACTCTATCGTGTGATTTACGATACAGGGTTTGGGAAACCATGTCGTAATAGAACGGAGGGCTTTTTGTTTGATAGCGGCCGCTTCCTTAGGATCATCGGGTAAAATTTCATACAGGACGTAATCGATATACGGGAATTGCCAATCCCTAGATTCAAGCTCCATGGAGGTTGTACAGACTTCTCCTGTTATTGTCTTCTCTGAACTTTCTTCTATAGGAAGCTTGGAACAGTATAGCTCGCGTCCCGTGACTGGAATCATTGTTTCAGCCCCTGGTGGTAATGCTAATAAAGTTGCCAACGAGGCTAAAGTGTCTGCATAAGTATTCTGAGCTCGTGGAATATATTCAATAAAGAAACCCTCGAACTTCTTGGCTTACTTTAGCACTGCGAAGTAATACAGGATCAGATCCTCGTGGCGCACTTCGTATTCTCCTCGGACTTGGTTTACAATGAGCTGAGAGTCGCTATAAGCCTCGAGATGCCGAAGATTAAGCTCTTCAGCCAACTGCATTCCTAATAGCAGAGCGTTAAAGTCGGCTACATTATTGGTGTAGGGTTCGATGAGGGAAATCCCCTTGGGACACGTGCCCGCTTGGAGAGATGAATACTACTCCTACTCCCGCGGTAATTGCTCTATGGGGTTTGCCCTGGATGCACCGTCAAAGAACAATTTCCATACTTGTATAACTTCTTGAGTGATACAAGCTTCGACAAGTTTATCGGGCAATTCTTTATATAACTTAGATGTTCCTGGTACCAGGTGATCAGCTAGGAAGTCTGCCAACGCCTGACCCTTGACTGTTTTTTAGGGCATAAATTGCATGTCATATTATGACAAGAGGATGGCCCACCTTGCAAGCCGGCAATTTAGGAACGATGGTTTCGTCATCAGAACTTTCAAAGGGTTTACCTTAGAAATGATATGAATTGTTTGTCCTACCAGGTAATGTCGTATATTTTGGACTACGAATACTAGGACGAGACATTCTTTCTCGACCGGATTATACCGGAGTTCGGCTCCCATCATAGTCCTGCTTAAGTAGTAGATGGCTTGCTCTTGGCCTTGATCGTTGTTCTGAGCTAATAAAGCTCCAAGAGAATGGTCCATGGCCCTCACGTATAACAGGAATGGTTTTCCAGATACTAGGGCAACGAGAATTGGCGGTTGATTGAGATATCTCTTAATCTCTTCAAATGCTCTCTGGCATTTTCCATCCCAAATAAAGGACACTCCCTTCTTCATAAGTTTAGAGAAAGGTTGGCAACGTCCTGAGAGATTGGATATGAATCTCCAGATGTAGGCTAATCTTCCTTGCAAATCTCTGAGTTCTTTGAGATTCTTCGGGGGTGACATGTCTTGGATAGCACAAATTTTTTCTGGATCAAGAGAAATTCCCTTAGACGTGATAATGAATCCCAGGAATTTTCCACTCGATACGCCAAGGAATAATTTTGTTGGGTTCATCTTCAGCTGATGTGCTCGCATGATATCGAACATTGTCTTCAGGTCTATAAAATGGTCACCTTTGTGTTGACTTTTCACAGCTATATCATCGACATAGCATTCAATCTTCTTACGTAGATATTCGTGGAAGATAGTGTTCATTACACGTTGATAAGTTGCACTTGCATTTTTCAAGCCAAAGGACATCACTGTGTAGCAGTACACCCCCAATGGTGTCCTGAATGATGTATGCTTTTCGTCTTCAGGATACATCTTGATTTGATTGTATCTGTAGAATCCGTCCATGAAAGACATCTTTTTGTATCCGCATGTATTGTCAATCATAACATCAGTGATGGGAAGTGGGAACTCGTCTTTTGGACAAGCTACATTAAGGTCACGAAAGTCGATGCATATTCGGACCTTACCGTTCTTCTTAGGAACTGGGACAACGTTAGCTACCCAGTCCGGGTGTTGTTCTTCTCTAACGAAACCCGAGTCTATAAGATTTTTAACTTCTGACTCGATTGCTTTCATGATCTCTGGACGAAACCGGCGTTGTTGTTGTTTGACGGGTTTTGCATCCGGGTCGATATTGAGACGATGTGTGGCTACCTTTGGGTCAGGGCCAGGTATATCTTCATAATTCTAAGCGAAGACATCTATATACTCTCGGATGAGAGATATAAGGTCCTCTTTTTCGGATGATGATAGGCTTTCACTTATGAAGATAGGCTTAGGGTCGGATTCATCTCCCATGTTGACCTGGATCACTTTGTCTTTAGTAGGTGGTTCGCGCTGTTCAAAGTGCATATCCTATAAGATGTTAAGACGTTTGATCCAGGGATCATTAATTGATTTGATTAAATCTTCATCACCCCTTGCGTCTTCATCTGGATGACTAGTTGAAACTATGTTCGCGGTCGAACTTTTAAAGAAGGATCCGATGCTGATATCGGATTCCCATGATGAAGTTCCGGACGAATGATCCTGACACAGACAGTTACTAGTTTTATTTTCTGAAAGAGAGGGAGTTGTGATATAGCCTACGCCTCTTCCGGTTTTTTGATAATAATCCGGAGGTTTTCCTTCGGGGGTTAGAGACATCTGAATTGGTGTTCGTCTTCCTTTCCCAAAGTTTAAACCTTGTTTTCTATTAAAGTTGTATCCCATTCGTTTCATCAGATGTATAGAATTAGGTTCATGGTAATAGAATTGCAGAATTCTATTATCTTCTTCTGAACTTCCTCGTTTGAGTAATTCAGGTTTAACTTTACCGAAATGGATCGGATTCTGCCCCTTCTTTTTGGGTGGGACTTTAAAGAAAGCCTTCTGTGCATCTTTTACTTCTTCATCTGAAGCGAAGGATGACTTAATCGGCAATGTTAGTGATGCATCAGCGCATAATGCGTGCCATGGGCCGGTACCTATCTCATTATCATTCTGTATTTGTTCAGCTTTAGAGGATCCATCAGACAAGTATGCCAAAAAAAATATTTATTAATGCACCACTCGCCCTCACTCGGTACATCATTATTGTTCTCAACTGGACCCATTACATTAAAGTTTAACTCCCATGGACAATCTTCTTCATGGTCTGGCTCGACGTCTGCTTCATTACCGCTATTAACATCTTCTTTCTCCTGTGATTCTGAGTAGAAGACCGAATCTGTGTGAAAGTTTTCCACTCCTCTGAAAGGGTATTTTTCCGCAATCAGGGTTCAAACTTCTCCTTCATCATTGGCATACTTCATAACCTGATGTAAGGTGGACGGGACAATACAATTTGTATGAATCCATGGTCGTCCTAACAATAGATTGTAGGACGTGTCCGCATCTATGATGTAACAAGTCACTTCGGACTTGAGATCTTCGATTTGGCATCTGAGTTTGATCTTTCCCAGGGGCCGAGTGCTGTTAGCGTTGAATCCGAAGATGGTAGTTTGAGTGGCGTTCAGCCAATGCATGGGAATCCCTAAGACCTGTATGACCATGTAAGGCATGATGCTGAGTTTTGGTGTGGTTGCTCAGTTTCTTGAGCAGGCTGGTCATAGTCTTTCAAATAAACCTTTCCTGACCGGGTACCAGGATTGCCTCATGAATATGCTGCCAGGACGATTCTCTCTTCTTCTGAGTTGGTGAGAGATTTGAGATGATCATCATTCTCCTTAATAGAGGGGCTAATCATGTTGGATGAGTTAGCCTCGCCTCCCTTCTTTTTGGACGTGGTTTTCGTCCATTGTTGATCTTCAACTAGGTCGGGATGGACCCACATGATCTCCCCTTTTGGGGTAGTGAGGGGTACCAACCCCCTGTCCTTCTGACTGTATAAGTCAGTATTTTTCAGGTGCATTTTCCCTTTGCTCATGGGAATGATGCCATCTGTAGCAGCCACAGGGGGAAATCGCCGAACTGGACCGCTATCAAGTTAGTGGATACAGTCTTCTGCTCCGGCTTCAGGGTAAGCACGTTAGCGTTCACCAGGTTTTGTAAGATGTCTTTGAACACATAATATTTTCTGGTAGGATGTCCCAAGAACCTATGATAACGATAGTAATTGGGGTCATCCACCTTTCCTGCTTCATCTGGTTTTCTGATCTCAAGGAGTTTTAGTTTGTTGTTCTTCCAAAGTAGTTGGAACAAAGTGTTCACGTGCTCTTCTTTGAACGAGTATTGCTTAGGCGCTCTTTGTTGGTTTGGTGCTTTGCCTTGCTTCGTAGGTTGTGCGTGTGTGTCGGTATCGGCAGCCAATGTCTCCTTTCCCTTGGAGCATGGAGCATTATTCTGGTTGCGTTATTGTTGTGGCTTGGGTTGAGTAACTTCTTCTGCTTTGACCCGAGCAACAATTTCTTTGGCTTGTTCTCCTTATGAAACCAATTGTCTCCAGGAGCGATATTCTGCCACTCCCATCTGAGCGAGGAGCTGGGTCTGCAAGTTGTGCCTGTAAGTTTTAACTAAGGTTGATTGAGTCATACCTAACGGGCATCGTAATGTCATGCTACAGAATCTTTCCACATAAGTCTTGATGGACTTTCCTTTCCTTTGCTTGGTAGGGAGAAGAGTCAGGACCGAAACTTTCGTGTCGTCCTCAAAGAACCTGGCTAAGAAAAGCCTTTCCAAATCTACCCATTTCTGAATAAATCCAGCAGGTAGTTTCAAAAACCACTCGAAGGCAACTCCTTTAAGAGTATCGATGAACAAACGGGTCAGGATGGCGTCATTTGCTACCATATCTCCAGTCTGTGACTTGAAGTAGTAGATGTGTTGGTTCGGTAACCTTGTACCATCGAAAGGTTGTAGAGTTGGGGCCTTAAATTTTAGCAGATAGGGAGCCGTATCCCATTCAGCAGGATAAGGCCGTACTACTCCTTCCTCACCAAGCTCGCTTCTATTGACAATTGCGTTAAGGCGGGCTTCTAGCTCATCCACTTTAGAGGACTGAGGGTGTAGTTCTTTTTCCATCTCCTTCTCGTTTTCAGAAGAAGATTCTATGTTTTGAGTTTCACGATCCGAATGCTCAGGCGATTTCTGCTTTTCCTTGGAGATTGTTCTCTGGGAAGACTCCAGTCTTTGGTATTTTTTCGCAAGGAGCTGGGCCAACATATCCTTCATTTGGAGAAGTATCTCCTGTTGTGCCTGGAACATGACGTGGTATTCGTCCACTCTTTTGGCTAAGTCTTCGGGGTTTCCAGTCATGTAAACGGAAACCTCTCGTGCCACGACGGAGCTTGAAGATTGAGATTCGGCAATTGCCGAATATTCATCATCTGAAGCGATCCCCTTGGCTAACTTTTGATAATCAACCGAGCGAATGGCTCCTGTCCGGGTTCGAGTGTGGCGATATACTCCTTCAAACTCATCACAAATTTCCCGAACAGTCGGGGAATGACTTCTTCGTGACTCATCAGCATCGGGATTTGAAGCCTTCTCTCTACCTATCACATTTATAGTGACTTTAGGGTATTCAGTTTTGGCTATTTTCTTTTTATGACGACGTCATCGTTTAACAGGCCTGGTGACGTTTGTTAATCGGTCGAATACCGATTGTCGAGGTTCAGGTGTACAGTAGTGGTATTCTGAAAGAACTGCTGATATAAGCCGCTCACACTGGCATGGATGAGCTGCTTGCTGTGTTGGTCTTTCTCTCGACAACAATTCTCGTAAATCAGATACTTGAGAAGAAATTTTCACCAAGCATGAAGATGAAAGCGGGACCCCCTGCTCTTGAGTGGGTAGGATTGGTTTTTGTAGAACATGGATTTTAAGCCCATATTGACCTTTTTAAGCTTGGCGGACCATGTCGCGTTCTTGAGAATAAACGCGAGGGTCACGTTTGGGTTTGTAAGGATTAGGTCGGGGCCTGCGTTTAAATGATGAAACAGACCCCTGAGGATCACATCCCACTTGAACGCATTCCTGAGATACGCATTTATCTTTGCCAGCGTCTTCCTGAGGGTCACGTTTTGGAGGAACAATGCGCCACTGAGGGTCGCATTTCAGTTGTATCACGCGAGGCTCATAATTGCGCTCATTGTCGTGAAGTGTACGTTCTGGAGTAGAAACGTTGTGTTCGGGTAGAGTCTCAAAAACGCGATCCTCGCGTTGGGTGAGAGATCGCCTTTCTCAAAGATGTGCTAGCCGTATGGATCTTCTCCGTCTTTGAGCGGCGTTCTTCTTGGCTTGCTTCAAAGCCTTTGCGGTAACATCATTGGCATTTATAGAGTTTTCCTCTTCTATAGACCGTTTGTAGCCCGTAGCACGTCATGTTGATGCAGACGTGGATCGTTCAACTCGTTGGACGAGTTCAGCAGAGGCTAAGCCAGCTCCTTCGGAGGAGGGGTAGTTTGATGAATATTGGTCAAAGGAGAGGGATTTCTTTAGTATTTCAGCCACAGGTTTGATTTCTTTAGAGATCTTACAGATGTTGCGCCTAGCCTTGGGGCTACGCGATCCAGAGGAAAGAGCTTCCTCAAACTTAGCTTGATCAAACTCTACAACGAGAGTTTCCACAGTCATTCAGCGAGATGGACATCAGATTGCGCTACCACTTCGTCGTCAGAGAAGCTCATCCCCAGTGAAGTCGCCATCTTTTGTTTGATGGAAAATTTGTAGTCAAAAATAAAAGAAATTTGATTTGTATTCTCTCGATTTCAATTACAATTGAATTTCCTGATTACAAAAGAGAGGAGAATGATCTGGATTCTCTCCTTTGTTTAATTCTGGGTTCTCCACGATAGCGATAGAGTGCTTCCTTCGAATACTCGCGTCGAATTTGCTCTCCGTTGACGATCCGAATGTCTCAATTCACTGGAACAACTGACTTGTGTGGTCGAACTGATTAAGAACTCTTACTGAATGTTGTAACTCAGGACGAGTGACAAACTCTGGTGGAAAAGAGTTGTTTGAACCGAAATGATTCGGTTGAGAACCTAAATATCAAATATATGATAATCTTCGGTTGCTGAAGATTGTTGCATTCAGATTTTCTCCTCTCCGGAATCCGATCTCTAAAATCCTCTTTTTTAGCTCTGTTGAGTTTGTTGATATTTATAGGGGTATTAGGGGTGTAATGTAAGGACCATAAAATTTTGATACTAGTTAAAATAATTTTCTAG
>BQKN01065921.1:517920-552073 GCA_022839385.1 Asparagus kiusianus | reverse complement strand
TTGCTCGCGTCCCGATTCCCTGGTATTTTGGGAAGCGGGGCGTGACATGTAACTCTCCCTATAATTCACTCCTAAGTGGGGCTGAATAGGGTGTAACCATCTCCTTAATCCGCTCCTAAGTGGGGGCGAAAATCCCTCAGATCATGGGAGAAAATAGTTTCTGGAACCGTTCAACTCGTGTTTGAAAGAGTCAAACGCAGGTCCCGCATTCTAGAATGAAATCTACATTTGAACACAGTGTTTGCGAGCTACGTTGGACAACAGATATAACCTGCGTTGGTAACTGTTAGAAGCTGTGTTTGGCAGCGGATGGAAGCTGCATTTGGCAGCGAATGGAAGCTGCATTTGTAGCATTTAGGAGCTGCGTTTGCATAGCTATGACTCTGGAATGAGGCCACTGGTGCTTCACCTCTTGGATGCAGGGATGTGTCCTGCGTCTTGGATTGAAGAAATTGTTGGCTTGTAATCTCTTCTATCAAAGCGTCGCGACGATCGTTGTTTATTAATCTTCGCTTTAGCTCTTTGAAATGTAAGAGTCGTTAGATTGCAACTCTCATTATTGGTTGTGAAGACCATTGATTAGAGCTTTCATCGGTTGTCGTGAAGGTCGTTGATTTGTAACATTCATCGATCTACGTGAAAGTTTTTAAATTATAGCCTTCTGGAAGTCATCGAATTGTAACCTCCATTGTTGATGTTTGATGGGGATAAATTATCTGTTGTGATTTTTAGACAACCTACAAAGCTCTTAAGGTATTGGAGCATGGCGGTTCCAAATGTTGGGGCTGTAGGACTAACTGTTAAAGCTGATTTATCTGTATGTATGACTCTTATTCTGAAGTTGTTGGATCCTCAAGCCATAAGACTAACTAATGAAGCTGGTGCGTCAATGACTCTCACACTTATAGGATTTTTGGCAAACCCTCAGTCATCAACGGGTTTGATGAGCCTTTACAGACTACCGTTTGAGTTGGGCTAGCATGCGGACTGTTTAAGTCTATTCCGCATGTAACGTTGTGCTAAGAGAGTTAACTCCCTTAGTGCTATGATATTGAATACGTAGACTTCGTCTTTCTAACGGGAATAGACTACCCGGTGATGTGTGTTAGACATAGACTTAGGATTTTTGGCAAACCCTCAGCCTTTAACGGATTTAACGTGCCTTTACCGACTACCGTTCGAGTCGGGCTAGCATTTAGATTGTTTAAGTCTGTTCTATATGTAACATTATGCTAAGAGAGTTAACTCTCTTAGTGATACGATATTAAATGTGTAGACTTCGTCTTTCTTACGGGAATAGACTGCCCGGCAACACGTGTTAGGCGCTGACTCATCCTTACTTAGGATTCGGGATAAAAGTCCCCAGACTCGGATTTTGATGTCTTTTTCAATTGGTGAAAGACTAAATCGGCAACACGTGTTAGGCGCTGACTTATCCCTGCTTAGGATTCGGGATAAAATTCCCCATGCGTGTGAAGCACATAATTTAGGAGTTATAATGTTGAAAGATTATGTTTTCTCTTGGAGCAAAGACGAACCTGATGCTGGAGAGGAAGAATTTTATATTCTATCTCTAGGTATTTTTTTGAGGTAAAGACAAACCCGATGCGGGAGAGGAAGAATTTTATATTATATCTCCCAAAACTGAAGAGGAAAAATTTTATATTCTATCTCCAGATACCAAAGGAAACTCAAAGTAGGATCTTCACTTCAAGAATCTGAGAATGTGAAACTAAGAGTGGGATCTCCACTCCGAGAATCAAAAAGATCCGGATAATCCTAACTGTCGGAAGGTTTGATTACCGAACTAACAATGAATTTCTCGTTTATCAAGAGTGAATTATGGTTTTGGCCCTAACTATAGGAATGTTTGACCAAACGGGAGTTTGAGATGACCCTAACTGTAGGAAGGTTTGATCACTCGATTTGAAAGTGGACCTCTCATTTATCGAAGGAATCGAGAGGAGATTTTGGCTTTGGCTCTAACTGTAGGAATGTTTGACCAAATAGGGGGTTTGAGCGATCCTAACTGTTAAAGGTTTGATCATTTAATTTGCGAACCTCTCGTTCATAGAAAGAATCGAGAGGAGATTTTGGTTGTGGTTCTAACTGTTTAAAGGTTTGACCAAGTAGGAGCGAAAGTAGACCTCTCATTCATGGAAGGAATTGAGAGGGGATTTTGGTTTTATGGTCCTAACTGTAGGAAGGTTTGACCAAGTGGAAGGTTTTAGATGATCCTAACTATAGAAAGATTTGTGGACCTCTCATTCATTGAAGGAATCGAGAGGGGGTTTTGGTTGTGGTCCTAACTATAGGAAGGTTTGACCAAGTTAATAGTGAGAATATGAATATAAATTATAACGGGAGTGTTGATTCGTACAAATCACTCAAAGAGGGTTTTTAGTGTTAAGTAACAAGTACTTAACATAGAGGGGTTTGACAATTATCAATAATCAGAAGATTAAAATTCTGAGTACTATGTCCGAACTCTAATAATGGGAGTGTTGAGTGCACAGACGTAGCGAAAGTTTGAGTGGGAGTTTCTTATTCATCACCTTCTTGTAGTGACCGGGTTATCCCTAAGAATACACTATATAGAATTCTTTCTGGAACTTCCCATTACATGAATTATCCACCCCCAGCTTTTTACAAAATTAGGTCTGATATTGAACTCAGTTGCGTGATCGAGTTATCCTTAAGAATATTATGTATAAAATTCTCTAGGAACTTCTCGTCGAAGGTAGGAAATAATTTAAACTCATATGCCTATTGGAATATGCAGGGAGCAGTTTAACCTTATGTATCTGTTGGAGGATCGAGAAGCAGTTTATACTCGTATACTCTTTAGAGTGTCAGAAGGAGCAGTTTATACTCTTATACTTTTCGGAGTCTTCATTTAGCTTAATTTAGCGTTATAACGCTGGCTTCAACTAAGGTTTGAATGTTATTCTTGAGAGCGAAGCAAGTCTTGGTAGAATGAATGTTCCTCTTGTGGTATGCACAGTACTTCGGATCCGTAGTGTTGTCCGTTTTCTCCTGATCTGTGATAGGTGGCAGCTTGATCTTGTTATTTTCAAGGAGGACTCAAAAATGGCTGGAACGTCTTCGTCCTTGAAGGAATACTCTTTTGGAGTTTCGGACCCAAAGTATTTCGTTGTCTCTGGGGTTGTTGTTGTGACGCCTGATTAGCGTCAATAGCTATCGCAGGTGCCTTCCCCTTACCATGGGAGACGAAACTTGAGTTCGGATGATTAGCCATCGGTTGGCTTCTCTCGGCTTGCTTCTTTCTGAGGAAGCGTTCGACCTGCTCTCCGCATACTTTCAACTCTTTTTAGGTGTTGGAGGCTGCCACTCTCATAACTTGTAACATGTCCAAAGAGAGGTTATTATGACAGGTTTGGAGGATGAAGTCTTCTGTGATCGGATCTCTGCAGTTCATCGTCTTATTCCGGAAGCGCTTGACGAAGTCGTCAACTGTCTCGTCGTCTTCCTGTTTCTCATCAAAGAGTGTCCTGATTGATACCTCAGTGTCATCATCAAAGAAGTGAGTGAGGAACAGGCTCTCCAGGTCTTCCTAGTTATTGATACTTCCAGACTTGAGACGACGGTACCAATCGAAGGCAGGCCCACGAAGGGTACCAACAAATGATCAAACCATCAAGGTTTCACTGCCGAAGATCATACCTAAGTGGGACTTGAAGTAGATCAGATGCTGAGTAGGCGAACCTTTTCTGTCGAACAGCGTGAAGTTGATCAAGTTGAACTTCGCCGGGTATGGGATCGAATCCCACTTTCTAGGGTAAGGACACGAAATACCGATCTTCTGCACCTCTTGTGTAGACATCAGAGCATTCACTTTGCTCTCGAGGTTTTTCATATTTTCGTCCTCGCTTGTATCCTTCCTTGGTCGATTTTGAGGAGGAACAATGGGGCCACCCTCAGTGTTGTCATCATTGGAGAGAGCACCCCCGGCGTTGTTGTTCCCACTGTGGTCGCCAGTTTGTTTGGGTCAAAAGTCGCTGCTTTCATTACTCTGAATCTATTACAACTTTGATCGTTACAGTAAACTCAAAATAAAAGAGAAAAAGTCGATCTTTTTACAAGATCTCCTTTATACAATAAAAATAAAGATTACAACTCTTGTCAAACAGCACGACGGACGTTTATCACCCGCTGCTTGTGTGGGAACTTTGCCTATGCCGGGGTTTATCCTTGGACCACCTATGGATCGGATCTGGTTGACAGAAAATTGATAGAGCTCCTACTTCAGCAAGGAAGTATTCGCTTGAAGTACTGAAATCTACCAAGCGAAATCAGTAGCTCTTCTCGAGATTAAGACCAAGCCTAATCTCAAGGAACGGACGGACGAGGCTTCAGATCTCTCAAACTCTCCCTCTTTATACAGAAGAACTTCACCGAGATTAGTTAGCCTCCTCTAAAATTCGTGCTCCCTTGCTCTCCAACTCGGCAGCACCTTCTCATCTTGATAAAATTCTGTCTGTGAAATAAGCCCCTAGGCCTGTATTTATAGGCTTCGGTTAGGGGTATTTGGATAAGAATGAGTGATTTGACCTTATCTTCAGTTAATAACGGCCTAACTACATTTATAGATGATATCTAGGTAGTTAAGAACCTCTGGAATAGAAGAAACCAATCGAAACAGCCTGAAAACGCGTTTTGGAGGTTACAGGCAGTTTTGGGCGCGAGACAGACCGATGTGACCAGCGTAGGCGTGGGTCGGCTCATGCTGACCCGCCGTCGCACAGGTCAGATAGCGCCGACCCGCCGTGGCACGGGTCGGATTGCGCCGACCCGCCGCCGCACGGGTCAGTTTGGCACTTGGACTTTCTTTCGTCTTTTTTTGTCGTTTTGCTTATTTGCCCATCTTGTTGACTTGCATGCATCGTTAACTTGCTTCACGCATTCGTTAGCTTCTTTATAGTACTTGAAATTGACCGACAAGCGCGTCGGGCACTTTGGATCTGACCGACAAGTGCGTCAGGCACTTTAGATCTGACCGATAAGCCCGGTGGGTACTTTGGATCTGACCGACACACGCAAGCCGACTGGTGAACGTGTTCGATCACTTGGAGCTGACTGATACGTGCGAGCTGACTAACGAGCGTGTTCGGTCACTTGGAGGTGGACGATGAGCGCACGAGACATAGTTGGTTCGCCATTTCGGTTCATGCACTTGTCGGCATCAGATAATCCTCTTAAACTCGAATAGCGATGTTCATCATCTTCTCTCCATCTCGAGTTATGTGCGGACACCTATAGGCATTTTTAGACGCCTGTAACTTCTATCTTGAAGCTTCCCAGCTCTCATCAGGTGGAGAGTGACCCGACGGAGAAGATATCACAGATGGTGAAGATCGATGCAGCTCCACATTGTCCAGATAGTACAGTATCCATTAGGGTGCCGACTGAGGTGATACTAGGAGAGCACGGCGATGACGAGGAGGATATAGGTACAGTTGTGCAGGATCAGGTTCAGGATTCTAGTACGCTTCAAAGACAGAGGAGAGACATACGGATACTAGCATGGTATTACCGACACAGTAGTTGTATATGCACTTCCGGAAGCTATGCAGAGAGACCGAGCAGAGTTCGGAGGCTGATTCATGACAGGTAGCTATACAAGAGGAGATGGAGTCTCTTTATAAGAACGATACATGGGACCTTGTTGAGCATCCAAAGGAGCGGAAGACTATTGGTTGCAAGTGGGTATACACGAAGAAGGAGGGCATTAAAGACACTCTAGTGAGGTGCAAGGCTAGGTTGGTTGCGAAGGGCTATGCACAGAAGGAAGATATTAAATATAATAAGGTTTTCTCTCCGGTGAAGAAACACTCATTGATTCGGATTTTGCTAGCTTTGGTGGCACAGTATGGTTTAGAGTTAGATCAGTTGGATGTGAAGACGATATTTCTTCATGGTGATCTTGATGAAGAAATATATATGACTCAACCATTTGGATTCCGAGCTGTAGGGAGGATGAGTTGGTTTGCAGGTTAAAGAAATCGCTATATGGTTTGAAGTAGTATCCTCGACAGTGGTATAGGCGATTTGATGATTTTATGATTGGTCATTCATACACTCGTAGCCATTTTGATCCTTGCGTGTATTTTCGCAAGTTGAAAGGATGTGTGTATATCTATTTATTATTTTATGTCGATGACATGTTGGTTGCCTCTATTTTCAGGTCTGCTATAGATGAGTTGAAGGCGCAGCTTTCAAAGGAGTTTGAGATGAAATATTTGGGTGAGACAAAGCGTATTTTAGGGATAGAGATCGGCAAAGATAAATGTTAGACCCTAGAGGGGGAGTAATTAGGGTCTTATGCTAATCTAATCCGATTTAAATGCTAATTAAAACTAATTAATAAGTTATCCTAGCAAGTATGAAATATAACAAAAATATAAGCTAGGATAAGCAATATGAATAATGAGATATATCATATATGATAAAATATATATGCAATGATATATATAAACTAACACAAGGGGAAACAAAATGAACTAGATAGTGGATGATATAAATAATGAGCTATGGACAATGGCGACAAGAAATATAAACATAAGATTAAGTGCGCCAAAGCAAACTCAAACACACAATATGATCACGGAGTTCGGACCTTCCGTCCTACGTTTCCTCTCCCTACTGCCGGGGAGAAATCCACTATCACAATCTGGTTTGGAAGCCGGAACTTCTACACACTCGGTTTTCTAGCTAACCAAAAACTCTACAATTCACACTCTTGTAAACTCACTCTACACCCTCACAAGTATTGGACCTAGTCGTGTCTCCCTCAAGTGCTCGGTTATAACCTCTCCCTAGGTTCGTCAACCGACGCCACTCCTCTTGGGACGATCCCCGACTCTCACCACACACTCCTCTCGGTGTACAAGTGTATACAAAGTGTATCCTCACAATTAAGCACAATATAACAAATGATTGTTCTCTACTATGGATGAGAACACAATGAAAGCTCACACTCAAAGTTACAACTCTCACCAACCCAAATATATTATGAATGCAAATACAATAAGTTCAAGTGGGTGTGGTTGCAAACAATGAGTAAAATCAAATCTAACTCAAATAGCAAACTAGCAATAATAAGAATATGAAAATTAATAATAAAATTGCTAGAGAAAAGAGTTAGAAAACTTCTCTATAAACTCAAAGAGAGGATGAGAAGATATTGAAGATGAACTCCTCAACAGATGATGCAAACTCCTCTTTGAAACAACAAACCCCAAAAACAAACTAAACAAACTTAAACTCTTTTAAAATATGTTTAAAAACATTTCTTGGGTTAGATTGAGAACTAATTAGATCAAGGGGGGTATTTATAGCCTCCCAAAAACTCAGCCAGGAACCCTAAACAAAAGACCAACCCCCCCCCCAACGAATCAGAAATATGATTCTGTACCAAAAATGACTGTTGGGTGATCAGCGGTCGACCGTGGGAAAATCACGGTCGATCGCGAGCAACAAAAACGAAAGAAAAAGCTCCTAAGACTTCGGTGGTCGACCGTGGTGGTCGACCGTGGGAAATCTCGAGCTCACGGTCGACCGCGACGGTCGACCGTGAAAGTCTCTGCTGCCCACTGACGAAAGAACTCAGGCGCGGTCGACCGTGACGGTCGACCGTGAACTGATATATGAAAATAAAGTTCTAAAAACTATTTTTCTAATTTTAAAACACTATTTAAAAATATCAAATAAATTCCAAAAAATGCAAAACTTTAGGGAATGATTGTAGACATGATAATAAACATGCTACAATGACTGGTTTCCAAAAAGGACTTCCCAAATGAAAAATATCATCATTTTACAAAATAGTCCAAAACATAAAAATGTAAACACATGAGTTTGATGTTTTGACCTAAACCAACTTTTGACACTTTGTAAAATAATTTTGTAGACTTAATAAAAGATGTATATAGTGATAGTTAAGTCTATGAACCAATAAAACCATATTTTCACAAATACAATAGAAAATAAAACATATGAGTATGTATATAAAAATATATTTGTTTCATATCTAAGAAAACAAACCAAACCAACTTATCCACATAAAAACAAACATGTATGAATATAAATGCTTGTTAAAAACTTTGTTTGTGGATAAACCAAAATCCAAAATGTGTATATATATATATATATATGACTATATATATATACATAAAAACTAATAAAACGTGTGTGTATATGATATTGAGCTTAGAGTACTTAACACACATAATATAAAACTAAACTAATGTTACCCAAGCTTGTGATCTTCAACGAAGCTCTATCTTGGTATGCTTGCGGATGAAGCTTGAACTTGATCTTTAACTATGAATAGCGTAGCTTCACTCCATAATTCCGCCAACCTCCATTGGATATGATCGTGAAAGCTCGATTCCATCCATCCTCCAACTCGTTGTTTGCCTAGAATAAATACGAAAATACAAACACTAGACAAACAACATTAGAAATAAATTGTTTGTTAAACATCATCAAAACAAGAAGGCCAACAATAAAAAGAAGGGAAATTTTTATTTGACACATGTGACTTATTTGAAGAAGGTTCTTCAGCAATTTCATGTTAGCATGGATACGAAGCCAGTTAGTATACCTTTGGGAGCCTATTTGAAGCTTTTAGCTGATCTTTCACCAAAGACAGTTAAAGATAGAGAGTTAATGTCGAAGACTCCATATGCGAACGCGGTTGGGAGCTTGATGTACGCAATGGTATATACGAGGCCGGATTTGCCACAGGCGATGAGCATGGTTTCAAGATACATGCACAATCTAAAAGTGGGTCATTGGGACGCCGTGAGATGGATCTTAAGCTACATTCAAGGTACTCTCAATGTTGGTTTAGTTTTTGAGCGGGATACTAGAAATGGACAGTTATGCATTAGTTATGTTGATTCGGATTATGTTAGTGCTTTGGATAAGCGCCAATCTACGATAGGGCATGCGTTCACTTTGACCCGTGCACCAGTGTGTTAGAGATGCACCTTACAGTCTACGGTGGCTTTGTCGACGATGGAGGCAGAGCATATGGCGATTACAGAGGCTATGAAAGAGGTTATTTGGCTTCGAGGACTTTTGAAGGATCTTGATATATCACAGCGATCCATCACTATTCATTGTGATAGCATGAGTGCTATATCTATTTGGTGAAAATCAGGTGTTTCATGCAAGGACGAAGCACATTGACGTTCGTTATCACTTCGTTTGAGATGTTCTTGAAGATGACGATGTGGAGATTATGAAGATCCACACGAAGGATAATTCGGCGGATATGCTCACTAAGGTGGTTTCGAGCGACAAGTTTGATCATTATCGAAACTTATTGTACATTCGTGATTGTTAAGGTTGTTGACGGTCATTTGGATGAACTACGGGTAGCTTGATCCCTTGGGAGAGAGGATAGTAGGCAACCACATTGGTGCAGCTGAGTTTGGAGAGACAACGTATTGGTGCTCTTTGTTTGGTGTCGGCTTAGTTTTAGAAAAACTTCACCGATGTGGAGAATTATAAAAACGATGAAGGAATTGAGAAAAAGAATTGAGAAAAAAAGTAAAGAATAAGCAAGACAGACTCCATCACACCCTGGTGGTGTCTGCCATACCCTGGTGTGGCAAGACAGGCTTCACCACACCCTGGTGGTGTCTGCCACACCCTGATGTGACAGAGTCTGTCCTGTTTTTTAGGGGTGTGGTGTGTACCACACCAGATTGTGGAGACTCGTTTTTAGAATCCCAATCTGTTTAGGATTTTGTTTTATTATAAATAGAACCACATTTATTAGGGTTTCTTAAGGAGAGAATTAGTATTGTTTTGAGGACTTTGAGAGGGAGATATTGTGAGGGAGTTGAGAGCTTTGTTTAGAATTATATTTGAGTGATTTTGTAAGTTGTAACCGTTGTATTTCTCCTCCATATAGTAAAATCTCTCCATCCTCTCCCCCTAGACGTAGGCAATTGCCGAATCACGTAAATCTCTGTGTTTGGTTTAATTTGTGTCGTATTTTTATGAATTGCACTCGTATTTGGTTTGGTTTTCTTCTCTCATCGCTCACCGACTTGTTTGGTTATCGAGCACGCTTCCGCACGGCGTGCAACAATTGATATCGGAGCTCATATTTAATATCTTGGGTTTTGACATTGGGTGAAGGAATATTCATTGTGGAAGCTTGGTTATTAGAGTTCTAGGCTTCGGTGGAGATAGCGTTGTGGAGTTTCCGTTAGGATCTCGCTTTCCTTTGTTGTTAGGAGATCTATTTGGAATCCAATCTAGGGTGCGCAACAAAAACCCCTTTGTGAGAAGGAATAATGGACATAGGATTGTTATCTAAACCACTACAAAAATCTCGTGTATTCATTTGTTGCTTTTTGGCTTGGTTGTTCGTTTTCGTTTTTTTATATATCTGTTGCATATTCTATGTTTTAGTGAAAAACTATAACAAACATTTTCACCAAAGAGGCTCGCATCTCTGATCCAACAGATATGAACTCTATCTTTCTACATTGTCATATCCTATTTATGTGTCCTTCAACGTGGGGTTATAATATTCATCTATGACTCTAACAAATAATTGTTGTTCTTCTGTACTTGAGATTGAAGATTTGTTGCCTTTATTCGAAGTATTCTTTGACCATCCTTTACCAAAAGAAGACAATAGAAATATGATATGTAGGTAAGAACGAACAGGGCACTATGTTTTAGACATGATATATTAACTTCTCCATCTTTGTCAACTGCATGGCGCTACTTTTATCAATGTGAATGCCTCCGCTTTCCTTTTGATCCCCATGCAAAAATTTCCATGTATTAGGTATGCATCTTCTGCATGAAGGTGAGGGAGGGACCCACAAATCTACCCTCCACTTTCTATAAATACCCGCCCTAACAGTTTCCGTATCTCACCAGGTCTTACCTTGATTTCACTTATCAATTAAGAGTGAGAGTACTAAGCAAAAATGGCTTCTTCATCCTTCAAGTCCTTGGCTCCTATTGCGCTAGTGCTCTTTATCTTGTTAGGGACCTCCTCAGCCCAACTCACTCCCAATTTCTACTCATCTTCATGCCCTAAACTATTCCCGACGATCAAATCAGTGGTCCAGTCCGCTATATCAAGTGAGAAGAGGATGGGGGCTTCTCTTCTTCGCCTCTTCTTCCATGACTGCTTTGTTAATGTACGCTAGTGATTACTCATTCTTTTCATTCATATTTCATTATTGTCACTTATTAGCACCTAGCTAAGACCTCTGATGTTTAGATATAATCATCTCCCCCATTATTTGTTCTCATCACCACTTGTAGAAATCCTAGATCCGCCACTGATCAAGATATGTCTAAATGGTAATGGAATTCTTTGAAGCTAAAAAATGATTAACACTCTATAAAACATGAGGTTTATTTACAATTAATCCATAATATTGTAATAAAACATATTACACATTATGTCAATGTTGAAAAATATTTTACATGCGTTCTTGATATTTTCTAGGGTTGTGATGGCTCGTTGCTCTTAGATGATACCTCTAGCTTCACCGGAGAGAAGAATGCAAACCCTAACAAGGGTTCAGTTAGAGGGTTCGATGTGATCGACAAGATCAAGACTGCAGTGGAACAAGCATGTCCTGGGGTAGTCTCTTGTGCTGATATATTGGCCGTGACTGCAAGAGACTCAGTTGTCTTAGTAAGTTATTTTACGCTATATATATAAGAATGAGAAACAATAATGTTGTCTATTTAATTTTTATGTAGTATGTTGTAATGTTTTTTTCTTTATTAGCTTGGAGGGCCTACATGGAATGTGAAATTGGGGAGAAGGGATTCAAGGACGGCAAGTCAAAGTGGAGCTAATAATAACATTCCTCCTCCAACTTCTAGTCTTAGTAACCTCATCTCTAAGTTTTCTGCTCAAGGTCTCTCAGCTAAAGAAATGGTTGCCCTTGTTGGTATGCAATCCTTAATTTGCCTTTATTCCTCACATATCAATCTATGTTTTTTCAAGTAACACATCAATGCAATGTTTAGTTATAACTTTTTCTCTCTCCTATTAATTTTCTAATGTTTTAACTTTGTAAGAATATTCAAGCTAGATTTGTAGACCTTGGCCAATGATATCATGTTAAACACTATTGGGTCCGGTTGAATGGGTATTTACATAATATCGGTCCAAGTTCTAGAATGGAGAAACCCAAATTAAGTTTGCCTCCAATTAAATCCCCAACTGTGAGTAGATTTGACAATAGTGTACCCTGTTTCAAAGAGGGTCCATTAATAACTAATCGAAGTCTCCTTTTTTCAGTCAGCTAAAGACTTTTCTTTTATCATATTATGGCTCAACCTAATAGTAGCTTGATCTCACGGAGCCCAATCAATGGCTAGCTTGAGTCTCTTTCACGTGTCTTATTGACTTATTTGGGTAAATTTCAGAAAAACCCCAATACTTTGGGGCGTCTCCCACGAGAATCCCCAGTGTTTTTTCTCACTGAACTCTAAAGGCCCGTTTGGTTGCAACTCAGAGAGGCTGAATCCCTAACAAAAGCTGACATTTTTGTCAGCTTTTGTCAGGCTTCCAGCCTCTCTCTTTTGCAACCAAACGGGGCCTAAAAGCTTTTCTGACATAACCTCGAAAGTGACGAAAATGCCCCTCAGATCAAAAGAAATCTCTCTCTCTCTCTCTCTCTCTCTCTCTCTCTCTTCCTTCCCCCTCCCCCTAATTTCAATACTCGTGCAAATTGCCTAATGTGAGTTTTTATAGTAAAAATATTAATTAAAAGAGTGCTGCTACAGGAACCTCAAAATAGGGGACCCTGCATAAGACAGGTGAGGTGTCGCCTCCCTGTCCCGTGATGTACTGTTCATAAACAGTGCATCATGAAACTGCATCACGGGACAGGGAGGGGACACATCACATGTCCCACTCAGGGTTCCCTATTTTGGGGTCATTTTTCTAATTAAAAAGGCCAGAAAGGGAACTAGGACGAGCAAGAACATATTTGAAATTTGCATTCTATTATCATGTTTATCTTAATTTCTACTTTACGTATATTCCGTATCTCATTTTTCTACTGACCAAACATTCTTACCAAATATTTTCCCCTCAACGTAAGGTGCACACACCATAGGCCAAGCCAGATGCACAAACTTCCGCGCCCACGTCTACAACGACACCGACATCGATGCCACCTTCGCCAAAACCCGCCAATCGAACTGCCCATCCACCTCCGGCTCCGGGGACAACAACCTCGCCCCCCTAGACCTCCAGACTCCCGTCGCCTTCGACAACAACTACTTCAAGAACCTCGTCAGCAAAAAAGGCCTCCTCCATTCGGACCAAGAAGTTTTCAACGGAGGCTCGACCAACTCCCAAGTTTCAACTTACAGTACGAGTCCGAGCACTTGGAGCTCGGATTTCGTTGCGGCGATGATCAAGATGGGAGATATTAGCCCTCTTACGGGGAAAAGTGGAGAGATTAGGAAGAATTGCAGGAAGACTAATTAAATGGCTTAGCTTAATTGTCAAAAATAAGTGATTCCTGATCAAATTATGTGATTGTTTTTTATTAATTAGATGGTTGTGACGATGTTCTTGTCTACCATAAGGGTGGGGATTCTCGAATTAATGTTGTAGCGGTTTGTGTTTGGATTATGTATACTAGCTTGTGTTTCTGAGTTGAAAACTAATGAAGAGTGATTTGGTGTTGTTTAAAATTTGAAGTTAGTATACATCGATTGATATTTCACGTCTATGATATGCCCAAAAGTGTAAGGGCACACTCTTCAAATATCAAATGGGCAAAGTTAGAAATTACCCAAAAAACAATAATTTTATCCATAATGCGAGAAAGGGCAACTTTCAGAGACACACCACAATTTAATGTGGGGCTTACAAGTTAGATGATGAAACCGTATTATTCTTCGATAGATTATAGTAATAAAAGATACTTCAATTCCAAGATCATGTGCACGCATAAATAATACTCCCTTTAAAAGCACGAGTTTGAGAAAATCTTTTAGTTGACAAAAATATCTTTAAAATTCAAATATTAATCCATTAAGTAAGAGTGAGATGATAAATTGATGAATTATTATTGGATATACGTAGTATGAAGATAATGGTATAATTTAAATTGAAATGTAAATATGAATGAAATTATTAAATGCTAAATTTACAAATAGATACAAAGATAAAGAGCGTATATGCATAAACCAAACAAATTAACGAGAAAAAATAGTTTCTACCCCAAAGATCAAACCCAGGAGCAGTACAGAACTACAAATATATATAATATGGACAATGTATCTGCAAAATCCATCAAACAAACTAAAGGGACAAAATCATTCTCAAATTTATAAAAAAGAAAAATTAAAATAAACGTCTACGATTTGGGGACACAACGTTGTGATCTCTCACCGACTAAAATTCATGTAGTTCACGGTAGTGCATAATTAGCTTCAAAATTTAATTATACTATTATTATCTAAATAGAACTCTATTTATAATTGTTATCCTCTCACATGCAATATCACATACTAATATATATAAGCTAAAAAATTATAATAATTTTCATAGCACTGTCATCTCCTTCTATATACATGTGCCTTTATTATTATTTTTCTTATTAGGTTAGATTAGATTATTTTAAAGTAATTAATTATACTGTATATTCAATCTTTTTTCATATAAGAGACGCGCGACAACAATTTTCGCAGCACTTTTGTCTATTTTCTTCTTATTAGATTAGATTATTTTAAAGCAAATTAATTATATTGTATGTTTGATCTTTTTTTCAAATCAAGAAATTACAATAATTTTCACAACACTTTTATCTCCTTCAAAAGATACGTGACTTTGTTATTTTCTTCTAATTAGATTAGATTAGATTGTTTAAAAATTATGAATTATGAAATTGTAATAATTTTCACATCACTTTCATCTATTTTTTCTTATTAGATTATAGTAGATTATTTTAAAGCAATTAACTGTATTGTATGTTTGAACTTTTTTTAGATCACAAAAATTTAATTATACTATTATTATTTAAATAGATATTTTCTATGTAGAAGTTTAAGAGAATCTCATACGTATTTTTGATCTGATAAACAAATATGTTACATAAAGTTTGATATATACAAAATTTAAAAAATAATATTGTGTATGCATGTATATGAAAGTATATTGATCCTAGTTTAACACACAAATCTATTTCATAAAATTTTATAAAAGTATTTAAATAAAATTTATAGCAAATATAATAATCCATGTTTATAGATTTTAATTCAAAATGAATATGACTTATTTTATAGTAAGAATTAAAAAATAAATAATTTTGATATTTTTGCACATGAACGAAAACTAGTATTAGCAAAAAAATATGAGCTCAGATGTGTAGGTCTCGTCCGAAGATCAGAACATACGTGATGGAGCCACTCTATCACTATTTACACATGAAATCCTCACTGCTCGACATGTGCTGTCGCGGCACGCTACTTTAACAGTATTAATATGTTTTATGTTTCCGATGTGGGACTATTCCAGTGCCAAACCCGCTACTTAACATGCTGCGGGGATGATATTCGGGGGATCTATCCTCATTTTTTAAGTAACTTTCGGCCTTTTATTGCTAATATATATTTTTAGGTAAAAAATAAAATCCGTCCTTTATTTCAAAGGGTAGACTACTTGATATTATGTGTCTTAATTGGTCCCTGTTTTCCTAGTCAAATTTCATATAAGCTAATTTTAAATTCTGCTGTTATTTAACCATGAACTTCAATGTAAAATTCAGGGCTTTGTCTTAAAACCACCTTATATTTAGGGTTATTTTACACAAACCACTTTATATTTCTAATTTATACCTAAACCATCTATAAAGCTAGTTCTCATTTCAACAACCACATAATCTCATTTTGCTGCTAAAATTTCTCTGAAATCCCAACAATGTCTTCACCTATTTTCCCTTTTTTTTTTTTTTTTTGAGGAAAAACAAGGGATATACCCTGCCATATGTATTAAGCCAAAGAGTTTTCACAAAATGTCTTCACCTATTTTCACGTGTATCTAACCACGTCAATGTCTAAAAGTTGAGGACATTATTGGAATCTAAGAGAAATTTTAGAAAGAACGTAAGATCGGGTTGTTTATGGGAAACAAAAACTAATTTTGTAGGTGGTTTATGTATAAATTAGAAATAAAGATAGATAGCGTAAATAACTCTATTCAGGTGGTTTCCAAAGGGAAAGAATGGACCCTCAAATTCATGCTTCAAAGTGTTTTTTTAGTGCTTTTCATTTTCGTGCGTTTACTGTTAAACTAATCGGGAAGGGATCGTGGGCTGCGAAGTACGCTTTAAATGGGCCTCTTGTTCTGGATCCCTTTCGAGCCCAAAGTGTTCAAATTAAAAGTTTTTTAGAGCCACGCTCGATTGCTAAATACCTCCATTTTTTTTAGATGGTACTAAAATTTCTTAGTCCTGTTCCTTCTTAATTAATGCTCCTTAATGTTTCTCTCCTTGAGTAACATTATTCTGGCTGAATACTGCTAGGTCTAATTGAGGTTCTATAACATATTGTGCCATGAGAAGCACACTTAAAATAGACCTCTCATAAATCATACTTTTGAGTTAGACTTGACCTTAGTAATTTCAATAATTCAATGACTATATAAATTTTATATTTGCACAAAAGGAAAAAAAATCTTAAATTCTCATGTTTTACCCTAATCCAAAAGTAGGCATATATATGTCCCATGCAATTACACCAAGGACCAAAAATAAACAAATTCTCCATGCAATTACAAGCAACTAACCAAACACGTAACATTAATTAATCTCCCACTAACCAAGAAATTAAAACGCCCCAACATTTTTTTTTTGTCTAATTAACTAACTTGTCAACCTGCAATTCTCTCTAATCACTCCATCCTCACCCATCAAGGGACTCAAATTCCCCATCCTAATCATAGCGTCACCAAAATCACCCCAAAACGCATCAACATTTTCACTATAGAACTGCACCAAATCCTCCACATCCCCTCCGTCACCCTTGAACAGCTCCTGGTCAGCATGCAGCAGCCCCCTCATCTGGACCAAATTACTGTAATACCCCTCATCGAAAATCAGGGCCGACTCGTCGTCGAGGCTGAAGAGGCCGTCGTCGCCGCCGGAGACCGGGCACCCATCGCGGAGGCTGGCGGCGAACGCGGGGTCGATGGAGGTCTCATTGTAGACGCGGGAACGGAAGAGGAAGCAGCGGGCGAAGCCGATGGTGTGGGCCCCGGAGAGGACGACGAGGTCGCGGGGCCTGAGGTTGTGGGATTGGAAGTTGGAGAGGAGGCCGGAGAGGGAGAGGAACGGGGAGGGCATGTTGGAGTTGGCGGCGTCGCGGCTCGCGGTGGTGGAGTCTCGGCGGCCGAGGAGGACTTCGTAGTATGGTCCTCCTAGCTGCATGCATTATTTGTGTTAGTTTAAAGAGAAATGATAGAGGCACATTCTTTACCACACCTCCAACCACACCCCCCCTCCTGTTACAGTGTACCGGGGCCCACTTGAGATTTAAAATTTAAATCTCAAGTGGGTCCCGGTACACTGTAGGAGGAGGGGAGGTGTGTGGTTGGAGGTGTGGTGGAGAGTGTGCCTCTAGTGCCTCTCTAGTTTAAAATCTTCGAATTTGAGTTATAAATCTGTTTTGTTTTGTTTTTTTTTCAATTTGAACCTGAATGTGAAATTATCTTTGAATAATATTCTTCGGATACCTAGACTCGATTTATTTGATTTATTAATGTAAATTGAATAATATGAAAAATTATTTTTATTAAATGTCTAACTTATTGAATTATTACTTGACAATGATGATGTAAATTAATAAATAAAATCTGACTCAAAATAAATTAGAGAATAATGCATTGAGATAAAAGATCGAGAAAAATGGTTAAACATTGAGAAAGACATCAGGAAGACCAAATATTAGTAACATAAGTGGGTGAATAAAAACTTGATAATTTAATGAGTAAGATATGCGAGTATTCATGCTTAATTCGTTAATTTTACTAGCATCAGAGAACACGGCCAATTCTCCTAAATCATCTTTCAAATCTGAACAAACTACAGACACGTACGAAACTATTTTATAAATATTCTTTCTATTTCCAACCATATATAGTCATTATAATGAGGTATTTAATTACATCTAATTAATTAATTATTATTACGATTAAGCTAAAGCATAGCGACTCACTGCAAAAACAGAGTCCCGAGCAGCAACGGCTACAATATCAGCACAAGAAACCACGTTCCCCGAGCAAACTGCATTAACCTCCATTTTGATTTGATCGATCACATCGTAACCCCTAACAGAGTTATTATTGGGGCCCGCAGTCTTCTCCCCCGTGAAAGTCGGAGTGTCGTCCAACAGAATCGATCCATCACAGCCCTGCAAACATATATCACACAAATAACTGCTACGATGCAAGCGAACTAAAATGTACACTCAATATGAAAATTTCCGTCAGAAATACGATTTTCATAGACCAAGGATGAACAATCTCACATTTACGAAGCAATCATGAAAATGTAGCCTCAACAAGGATGCTCCCATCCTTGGCTCAGCGGCGATTGCATCCTCGACGATCTCCTTGATAACATCCAAAGCCTCCGGGCAAACTTCATCATAGAAGTCCGGTGTAAGCTCTGCAAAAGCAATGGATTCTATGAAGGAGACAAGGAGAAAGAATTTGAAGGACGCTTGAAGAATTGCCATGAGTGTGACCCAAGTTTTCTTGATGAAGGGAGGGGAATAAGGTGTTTTTATAGGGAAAGAGACATGCATAGGGCTTGGTCTATCTCCGATTATTAGTATGTTACCAACCTCTAATTTTTTAATAAACCTAATTTTGCCGTGTGTTTGATTTTGAGAAGAAAGATCTAGTGTAATGATGTTTGGTTACAGTCCAAGTGATGTAATTAAGTTGTCTAATTGAGGATTAGCTCAAATAAAGATGGGTCCATTACGTGATAAAAAAAAAATACTACGTGTGGTAAATGGGTTGGACAATAGTGAGAAGGTGCATTAGAAGCTTCTTGCCATGATTTGTTAGATTAATTGAGTAACTTGAAACTTAATTCTCTCGTTAAAGTATCTTTAGCCTAGTGCAAATGGTGGAAGCCAGTCCTCCAATGCTTCGTTGATAAGATTGATTCACATCTATTTAATTCGAAAAAGATCAGGTTTGATCTAAAAGAGACATAAGATGAGATTGAGTCCAATATTATTAGATGAATAATTAATTAGTTAAATAGCCTTTAGCTCATTATTCAGTCCAATATGATAGATTGTCTAGTCCGTACACCTCAATTTATCCATATCAGAACTAATAGTTCGATGAATTTGTTTAGATGCTTTGTTTGCTTCGAGACTTCATTAGCATATGTTAGCTAGGGCTCAAACCGGCACACATGAATCCCGCTATCGCAGCGGTATAACTTGAACCAACACATATTAGAGTTTGTTTAGCAGCACATGCCGTCACATTTGGAGTCTGGACACACCATGACTCAAGTTTGACTATGTTCTTCTCCAAGACATTATCTCTATTAGACGTATATATGCAATGGACTCGACTTGATTGAATCTGAGCCAAGATGGAGATTATAGGATTGATTGCTCAGTTCAAGTATTAGTTTGAAAAGTAAAATGAGATTATAGGATTGATTGTTCTCCTTCTCTGCCCTATCTTTTGTGCAGGCATATTTTGTCTTTTGACATCATATATGTGCTCATGATTTTAAACATCTTTGGTCTGTTAGTTACTGTATTTTTTAGGCTTAGTGATTTTTTGGGTGGATGGGAGTTTTCAGATATCGTGGAAGCTATTGGTGAGTGGGTGACGACAAGGTCCGCTCCTCACTCTCAATATCTTCCTTTGATCTCTTTACACTTCCTAATTTTGTAGATTGTCAGCCTGTAATAGAAACATGTTTCTCTTTTTTCTATATATATTCATATTCAGGAGTAGGATATCTCACCCTGCTTATTGTTCTTCAAACAAACACATATTTAACTTTGAAGTCATAACTCAACAAAAGGATTAATCTTTTTAAATTAATTTGAAGTGAAGTAAAAATAGTTAGTTGAGAAATTCTTAGATGTTCCATGAGCATACACCACACCACTAGGAGGAGGATGTGTAACACAAGAAAAAAATATTTAATTGTATCATATTCTTATTTTTTACAAGTGATTTGTGTCACGTAGCATTTTTCTATTGGTATGATATAATGCTCATAAAGCATACAAAAATTTTTCCCATTAAAGAGCCTTTGCAAACACAACACTAGTTTCCACCGGGCAATCTAAAAGATATTATAGAATTACCTAGATGATCGTCAATCTCATAACTTACAGGGAGAAAGAACAACAACTAAGGATCATATTTATGAGGTTATCCATCATCATCATCATTATTATTATTATTTTGGGGGAATATCCATTATGTTTTAAAGGTTTCATTTTTCGCTGTGAACGAAAGAGATGCTTAAAACAATATTGGTTTATTTTCTAAAGAAAATTCCACACGTTGTGAATAATGACAAAGTCAACATAATTACTTGTAAGTAAGCCTTAATAAATGTGCAATAAATTGCTATATAATTTTGGGCAACATGACAAATACATGATGAAGGGTTGTGCTAAGACTGTAGCTAGAGTTAAACCAAGTCGCAGTTATTATATTACATGAGCTAAGCAACCATCACGGGTCACAACAAGACTTTTGGCATCACAACAATTTCCGACTGACAATTTTGGATCCACCTACTTAAGATAGTTATACAATACTTTTATTTATCTGAGAAAGTTTTCTAGTTTTATGAAGGGTCACTTTAACTAAAATCTAAAGTTAAAGAGTTAATGAGTCACGAAACTAATAATATGTACCAGACCAACATTAATATTCGTTTTTGGACCATAGGAAAAAAACCACCGGTTTTTTTAATTTTGTTTGGAAAATTAGAGCATGTGTCTAATTGGGCTATTGTGCTGTAAAGGTACGTAATCTATAAACCCCAAGCAAAGTGAGTTGTGGATTAAGGGAGTCCTTGTTGGTTTCGAAATTGCTGGAGAATTAATGATGGTCTAGGTGGTAATGAAGAGAGATCATACTTTTCGATATCCATCTATACGATGTACAAATTTTCGATATCTATATATACCATATGCAAATCTCTGTGAGGGTAAGGAAAAAATGACCTTCTTATTAAAATGAGAACGTTGAAGAGTAATTGGGCTCAACCTAGAGTTAATAGGCTTTAAATAGAGAGTAATGTGTGTGGTCTAAATGATCCAAATAAGCGGAGTCTGGTCAAAGATTTTATTCTTCGTTCTACTATTGACATCATTGGTCTTCAAGAGAGTAAACTCTATAAACCATCTGCCAGAAAACTTCGCTCAATGGGTGGGAATAAAATTTCAAATTGGTGTATCTTAGACTCCGTCCAGGGGAGGTGTGATTATTGGTTGGTCTAACTCTTTCACCATGATACGTTCGTATGTTGGTATCTTTTCGGCTTCGGTCCTTCTGACCTATACTCAATCAAATTGGACTTTCACTTTCACTTCGGTTTATGCTCCAATTGATAGAGATGATAAAGATGTTTGTTGGTGGGAACTATCCAGATTACGTCAGATTTTTTAGGGTCCTTGGGTTATCTGTGGGGATTTTAATGCTACTTTATCATCTGAAGAAAGAAAGGGTAGAAAAGGCTCTCTCAAAGATATCAAATCTTTCAAATTTTTTGTTTCTTCTAATTATCTTATTGATTTACCTCTATCTGGTCGTTCTTTCACTTGGTCCAATAATCGTCAGGATCCTGCGCTAGCCAGATTAGACAGATTCCTTGTTTGTGCAGAATGGGATAAGAAACATCCTTTAAGTTTGCAATATTCACCTCCCTCCGTTGGCTCTGATCACTTTCCAATCATTCTTGATTGTAGAGGCATAAAACCTAATCCTCCTATGTTCAAATTTGAAAAGAGTTGGTTTCACAACAACACGTTTGTTCCTTTTATTGAATCTTCTTGGAAATCATTTAGTTGTCAAGGTACTCCTTTGGATATGTTCATTAAAAAAACTTAATCTTCTAAAAAGAAGAATTAAGTGGTGGAGGAAGAATGTCCATGGATCCCTTTATTCTAGAAAAAATAATCTGCTAGCTAAGATCCATTCAATTGACCTAATTGAAGAATACATATCATTATCTTCTGCAGAATTAGATGAGAGAAAATCTTATCAATCTTCATATGCCTCTATCATTCAAGAAGAAGAAACTAATTGGCATCAAAGATCTCATATCCAATGGTTGAAAGAGGGTGATGCTAATACATCTTTTTTTCATAGGACGGCATCCATTCATAAAAGATCAAACCACATTGTTGCAATTAATCACATGGGTTCTGAAATTACTAACAAGGAGGAAATCTCTAAAGCTTTTCATGATTTTTATCTCAATCTTTTTGGACAAGAAAATAAGAGCAACATGACAGTTAACTGGAATTTGTTGTACCCTTCTAAAAATCAGAATCTTCTAGCTTTGGATGCAGATTTTTCAGAATCAGAAATTAAGCAAGTAGTTTTCAATATGAACCCAAATAAGACTCCAGGTCCTGATGGCTTCTCTTTGATCTTCTACTAATCTTTCTGGGACTTAATCCAACGTGATATTGTTGACCTCATGAATTGGTTCTCTAAGAATCCTTCATCTCTGTATAGGGTGAATAGAGTCCTTATCACTCTTATCCCTAAAATTAAAGGAAATCCTTCAGTCAAGGACTTTAGACCAATAAGCCTTATCAACTGCATCTTCAAAATCTTCACAAAAATTTTAGCTAACAGATTAGCTCCATATATGAATGACCTGGTTGCACCTACACAATCAGCTTTCCAATCTGGTAAATCAACCCTTGACTCTATAACTGTTGCAAATGAGATGATACACTTTTGCTCAAAAAGGAAGAAGGAAGTGGCTATGTTAAAGATTGATTTTGCTAAAGCTTTTGATTCTATTAACTGGGATTTCCTTATTAATTTACTTAAAGTACGAGGTTTTGGTCAAAGATGGTGTTCATGGATTTTCAATATTATTTCTACATCAAACTGTGCTGTTCTTGTCAATGGAACCCCTTCAAAGTCTTTCAAATACAAAAGAGGGTTAAAACAAGGAGATCCCTTATCTCCTTTACTCTTTAATATTGTAGTTGATGTCTTATGCAAGATGATCAGTCACAATGTGGAAGAGGGTTTACTATCCAACTTTGCATTAAGGAACCTCTCAACCAAATAAGAAGCCTTCAATTTGCCGATGATACTCTTCTTTTTGTCAGGAGCACTATAAATGACATATCCATTCTAAAGGCAATTTTATATATATTTGAAGATATCTCAGGTTTGGGTATCAATTATTCTAAGTCATCTCTTATCTACTTTGGTAAATTGCATAATAGAGGACAAACTCTTGCTGCTACCATGAATTGCAATCTTGATCATCTTCCAATCAAATATTTAGGATTGCCTCTGAAGTATGGAAAATTAGCTAAATCTGATTGGCAACCTATGTTGGATAATATGTATAGGAAACTTGCTTCCTGAAAAAGTTCATGTTTATCCTTTGGTGGTAGACTTGTTTTGCTCAACTCAGTTCTTACTTCTATTCCTTTATATTATATGTCTTTCTACAAATTACCAACATGGGTGATTAGAGAGGTGGATAAAATCAGAAAAAATTTCCTATGGACCGGCAAAAATTCCTCCAGACCATTCAAATGCTTAGTAAATTGAAAGACAGTGTGCTTAAGTAAATCTGAGGGAGGCTTAGGTGTGAAGGATCTCAAAATTTTTAATAATGCCCTTCTATCTAAATGGTTATGGAAATGCCTTGATAGAGACTCCTTAATTGGAACTCTTCTACATCAACTCTATATTAAAAAAGACTCTCAGCTGCAATTAGCTACCTGCAGTTCTTCTAATTCACTGTTTTGGAATAATATCATCTCAATCAAAGATTTGTTTCTCAATCTTCTGCAATGGACTCTTGGCTCTGGTGATAAAATAAGGTTTTGGGAAGATAAATGGATCGGTAGTAACACCTTATCAAGTCTATATCCAATTTTATACAAACTATCTCTGTCTACAAATGTCAACATTCGTTCTCAGGGATTTTTTCATAATCATATATGGCATTGGCATCCACTTCTGAAGAGAAGCATTTCTGTTCCTTCATCCACTGCTAAGATTGCACTTATGAATCTTATTGGCTTACACATTATTACCAACAATGTCGACATTCCTACGTGGTCCCTTACAGCCAACGGGAGTTTCTCGGTCAAATCTCATTATACCTTCCTTAACTCCAAAGGAATTTCATCTGCTTTTTATAAAACTGTTTGGAATCCAGTTATGCCGAGTAAATTCTAGTTTTTCACATGGCTTTTATCTATTAACAGACTACATACAAAAGAAAATCTTACAAAGAAAGGATGGCAAGGGGATTCTATATGCATATTATGTGGTATACAACTTGAAACTTGTGATCACTTATTTTTTGAATGCAGTCTCACCAAATCAGTGTGGAAACATTTCTGTGACTTCTATCTCCCTTTCACATGGCCAACATCTTTATACGAACTGATCATGTCTGTTGAATATCTACGTAATACTGATGGAGTTTTATGGCGAACGATTTTCACTGCAGTATGTTGGAGCTTATGGACATCAAGAAATAAATTTCTTTTTGAAAGCACTTTGTTCTCTACTACATCTATCACCAACTCAGCGATTTCTATTTTATATGAATGGTCAGGTTCTGGAAGAGGGAAGATGGCTCTTAAGCTAGCAGCTGTTTTCAAAGAGAGACCACTCTTGCGGAGCAATAGTGTTTAGCTAATAATATCAGTTTACTTTCAGTAGTTTCTGATGTCTTTTGTACATACCAACTTTTTTGGTGTTCTGTTGTTAGTTCAATTAGTCTATAGAAAACTTAATTTCTCTTGTCCAAATGTATGGCTGGCTTTGGTTCTTACTTACATCCATGTCAACGGTGAATGACGGCAATGCCTTCTCTTCACCTTCATGGATGTTTGTAAGAAGAAGGTCCTACATCCCTAGCAAGAGAAACTATTTTTTCTATCTACTAATCTTTATGGATACAATTCGTATCCTTCTTTTGTAAACATACTTTTGATTTTTAATGAACATGGAATGATCCCTTGTTTTTCTCTCAAAAAAGAAAATAGAGAGGTGAGGAATCAATTTAACCACAAAGGTATAGTTACTAGGTATTGACACTAATTCCTATTTTAAATCCATACATCTTTCTTATCTTATCTAATGTGAGATTATAATCACATATCGTAATCTCAACATCTACCCCTTAATTTGTGGGTATAGTTCAAGCACTTAGTCTTATTACTAACTTGGTCAGAACTTTCACCACTTTACTTATGGGCTAACCAGATCATATATCACTCCTATAGGCCTAAATTTTTGTAAATACAGTTCAATCTCTCAATCTTCTTACTAACTTGGTCTGAACTTTCACCACTTTATGTGTAGGTTAACCAAACTATATCTCACTCCTAGCTAGAGGCTTCTCGTGGCTAAATTTGACTTGGTTTAACTCGACCTTATTCATTCTCCCAACACCTTCGGCCTTCTCATTGGACCTTATTCATTCTCCCAACACCTTCAACCTTCGGCTCTGATACAATTTATTAGGAGTAATAAAGCCCAATCTAGAATTAATGGGCCTTAAATAGAGGTTAGAAATCAATATTAACTCAAAAGTTATAGATAGCCCCAACTCCTATTTTATAACCATGACTTTTTCTTGTCATATCCAATACGAGACTATACTCACATATTATGATATTAATAACCTCAACAGAGAATATAATAATAAATTTTAGATGCATATAAGATAAAAACACTCATATTAATAAATTCTTATTATTTTGGTCACATGCATCATGCACTTGTTTTTTCTCCTAGA
Organism: Asparagus kiusianus; assembly: GCA_022839385.1. Lineage (NCBI taxonomy): Eukaryota > Viridiplantae > Streptophyta > Magnoliopsida > Asparagales > Asparagaceae > Asparagus > Asparagus kiusianus. Next base: position 526,019 of record BQKN01065921.1, on the reverse strand, counting down.
AATACTGTAGACAAACATTAAATAATTATGGCATAGTTAGCATGTAGGACCAAGAACTATTTAGATAGAAGTCCAGTATAATTTGCACGTACATTTGCGCGTGCCAATATACTAGTTTCGTATAAAGATCACATAATTTTAATGTTGTGTAGTTAGGATAGGATAAAGAAACTTGTGGTATTTACAACTGCATCATACTAAATAACTCCTACAGTAACTGATCAACAAGCAATTATACAAATTGCGAAGCATGTCATTACTTTGTTTTTTATGCACAAGGAACAAATTATCGGATTGTTCTTTGCTATGCTGATGATATTCTCGTCATTTCTCGAGGTTTAAACTTTATCCTTTATGAGTTTGAATCTCTTGTGCAGCATGTCATTGCTTTCCAATTTTAATTTTTAAGATGATACTAAGATGCTCGACTTCTTTTGATCAGAACGATAAACAAATAAATAAATAAACAAAAATAATAAAAATAAGAATAGTCAAGCACCTTAATATCATACGAACCGGAAGGCCCAAATATCACAGGGATTATTACATTTCTTTTCAGAACCATCCCCATGAGCGGGTGATTACCAACCTTTGATGGGTTAGACGAAATGTCATTTTTGCCCCTCAATCCAACCCATCTAAGGTTAAAAATCATGGGCTCACATGCGGGTGGTTCCCAGAGTAAATGTACTCATGTATAGGCTAGGGCTGAGCATGGTTCGATCGGTTCGGGTTGGTTTTTACCAAAATTTGAACAATCGAACTGAACCCCATATAATTCAAAACCGAACCGAACCGTTGCAAGTCGGTTCAGTGCGGTTCGGTTCGGTTTGTTCGTTTCTAACTTTATTTTCAGAATGACTTAAACAGTAGACTTGTCAAATGCTAAATCAAATAGAATATATCGTGACGGGTAAGGGATCCCAGGAATATTAAATATTAGTATTTCCGGGGTTGCCGACTTAATTTAGAAAAACAAGAGGGGAAAAAAGAAACAAAATCATCATCCATGAAAACATATATACCAGAAAACAATTTAAGGATCATTATCAAAGCACAAACTCAGAAATCATAAGAGTAGGAGTGCATAAATGAACAGGAAACTAATAGGCCGATATCTTAACTTACTAGCTGCTGTATCCAAGGAAATAAATCAAAATTAAAGAATAATCATAGTCAGAAGCCAGAAGCTTGAAGAAGAGCAAAAAATAAAGTTTATACCTCGGCCTCGGCGACGGATGCGGGGGGGCCCCCCCCCCCCCCCCCCCGAGCCGGAGACAGATCCTGAGCCTGAGGAAATGTTTCGGCCTCGACCATGAAGACTGCGGAAGTGAGGAAGATGAGAGGAAGTGAGAGAGGTGGACCTTGGAACTGAGGACTGAGGAGTGAGAGAGAGTGAGAGAGAAGAACTGAGGAGGCGGCTTTGAAAGGGGGAATGAAAGTTTAGGTGTTTAGGGTTTGAGAGTCTGAGACTTTGTCTTTGGGGACGGGTCGGGTTTGAGCAGAATGGGTATTTAGACCATGGGGTATTCGGTCGGTTCGGGTCGGTTCGGGTTGAAAAGTTTTCAACCCGACCCGAACCGCCCTACTCTTAAAACCGATTTTTTCGAGTCGGTTCGGGTCGGTTCGGTCGGTTTTTTCGGTTTGGACCGAACCGTGCTCAGCCCTCTGTATAGCCAAATATCTTTGTTTAAAAAGAAGTTTTAAAAAGTAAAGAACAGAACACATTGGAATTGTATACAAATGGAGCTTTTAAGAAGAAGATTTGGATCTTTCGTAAAGTCTCAATAAAACTCTCAATCATGCATAACCACATTACAAAACTCTAACCTAACAACCTAGCATAGAAATGTTGGATAGCAGGTTCCTAATCTGTTCTGGTAACAGGTTAGTAGGATTCCTAATTTGTTTTGTTTTTTATTTTAGAATTCCTAGTCTGTTTTGGTTTTAGGTTTTCTATATATATGGAACATCTTAGAAGAGATTAGGATAAAATCAAAAAGAGGAGAGTTGTAATCAGAGATTAGAGAGACTTTTGAGCATTATGAGAGGGAGATATTGTGAGCAAGTTGAGAGCTTTGGTTGAGGGTTAGTTCGTGAGTTTTGCGAGATTGTAACCCTTTGTACTCTACTTGATCCCCCATCCTCTTCTCGTGGACGTAGGCAAATTGCCGAACCACGTATATCTCTGTGTTTGCGATTGATTTGTCGTATTTCAGTTTTAGATTGTGCTCGTGTGTGGTTGGTTCATTTCTCCCGTGATCACAGATTCGTTCGGTGTGCATGCATGCTTCCACATAGGCACGCAACAATTGGTATCAGAGCACAATAATTGGTATCAGAGCTCAGATTTCAGATCTAGGGTTTTGGCACTATGTGGAGGAAGATTCGTCGTGGAAGCTTGGTTCTTGGAGTTCTAGGCTTCGGTGGAGATAGGATTTGAAGTTGCCGTTGTAGATCTCGCTTTCCTCGTGCGGTAAGGAGTTCTATTTGGAATCCAATCTAGGATTCAGTTGGGTAATTTCTTATTCCTTTCAAAGTTTGAATCTTTCTTTATAATTTAAAGTTTGCGAATATGGATGAAGAAGTTGGTGAAAGCAGCAAGATGGCGAGTACAGTCCAAGTTGGTTTTCAGAACACCAAAATTAGTGTGGTGAAGTATGACGACAAGATTAACTTTGGTTTGTGCATGAGCGGTGTTCAAGATGCGCTCAATGCTCAGAATTTGGAGGAGACCATCATGATCCAAGAGAGACCACCAAAATATGAAGAGGCGATATGGGAAAAGATAAATAGGAACGATTGTGTGGTGATCATATCATGTTTGGAACAGGAATTGAAGTATGATGTGATTGGGGTGACGTCTGCAATGAAGATGTGAGAAATTCTGAATAATAATTACCTTACAAAGAGTATTGAGAACCGTTTGTACTTGCTGTGATGATTGTTCAGATTTTAGATGTCCCAAGGTACCTCACTAGCGGCTCATGTGAACAACTACACTAAGTTATTGTCGGACTTGGCGAATGTTGATAAGAAGATATCGGATGAGTACAAGGCAATTATTTTGTTGGGCTCCTTATAGGATGAGGAGTATGATACTTTCGTGCTCACTTTGTTGACTGGGAGGTCTTCTATCAGCTATAGTAAAGTTACTAATGCTTTGACAAACTATGATTTGAGGAGGAATGATAACGAGACTTCCCGCGCTAGTACTTCAGGAGAGGCCTTGTCGACGAGAGGTAGAAGCCCATATCCAAAAGGTGGGAATAGAGGAAGGTCAAAGTCAAGAGGTCGTCACCAGCTAGGAAAGAACCAATGTGCATTCTGTAAAGAGCAAAGACATTGGAAGAGAGACTGTCCAAAGATCAAGGAGAAGGATAATAGTAAGAAGAAGGGTCCGAAGGCCAATGAGGTGAATATTACGAAAGGCGATGATTCTGATGATTCGAGCTTTTCTCTATTGATTACTCCGGAGGTGAACCACTTAGATGCATCAGATTGGATGCTTGATTCTGACGCTACTTATCATGTGACTCCTAGGCGAGATTGGTTTTCATCATTTGAGAGACTCGATGGGGGTGTTGTTGTCATGGGAAATGATCAATCATGTGGCATTTGTGGGATAGGTATTGTGAGGATTCGGATGCACGATGGAATAGTTCGTGAATTGAAGGAGGTGAGATTTGTTCCTCAGTTGAAGAAAAATATTATCTCAATTGGAGCTTTGGAGGCAAAGGGATTCAAGGTGACCTTTGAGGATGTTGTAGCAAAGATTACTAAGAGTTCTTTGGTGGTGATAAAGGGAGTCCGCAGACGAAACTTGTATTATCTAAAGGGGAGAACCGTGATTGGCCAGGTTACTTCAGCTATTTTAGATGTAGATATTAACAGATTTTGGCACTGCAGCTTAGGGCACACAGGAGAGAAGTCACTACAAGTTTTGTGCAAGCAGGGGCTATTGAATGGAGCCAAGAGTAAAAAAAGTTGAGTTCTGTGAGCACTGTGTTCGTAGCAAGAAGACGAATGTGAAGTTCGGGACAACCATTCATAGGACGAGGGGCATCCTGGATTATGTGCACACAGATGTTTAGGGTCCCACCAAGACTGCATCACTTGGTGGTAGATATTAGTTTATCACGTTTTTTGATGACTATTCTAGACGTTGTTGGGTGTACACCATGACGAAGAAGAGTATAGTCCTAGATATATTTATGGAGTGGAAGAATAGGTTGGAACTGCAGACTGGGAAAAAGATCAAGACGTTGCGATCCGACAACAGTAGTGAGTACACATCAGACCCCTTTCAGTAGCTATGTCGAGACTAGGGCATAGAGAGACACTTCACAGTTAGTCATACACCGCAGCAGAATGGGGTGGCAGAGAGGTTAAATCGGTTTTTGTTGAAGAAGATACGATGTTTGTTAGCGCATAGTGGTTTGGAGAAGATGTTTTGGGCTGAGCCACTTTCATATGCGAGCCACCTCATTAACAAGATGTCTTCATCTGCGATTGAGGGGAAGACCCCTATGGAGATATGGTCAGGAGAGCCAGCACACGATTATGACCAGCTCAATGTATTTGGGTACCCTGCATACTATCATGTGAAGACTGATAAGTTGGAACCTCGAGCTAGGAAGGCCATATTTGTAGGATTCAAGCGCGGTGTTAAGGGTTACAAGCTTTGGGATCCAGTTAATATGAAAATTGTGCTAAGTAAAGACGTTACGTTCGATGAGGCTTCTATCTTGAAGCGTCTCAGCTCTCATCAGGTGGAGAGCGACCCGACGGAGGAAATATCACAAGTGGTGGAGATCGATGCAGGTCCACATTGTTCAGATAGTACAGTATCCATTAGAGTGCCGATTGAGGTGATGTCAAGCGAGCACGGCGACGACGAGGAGGATACGGGTATAGTTGTGCAGGATCAGGGACCGACGGTTCGGGTTCAGGATTTTATTGCGATTCAGAGATAGAGGAGAGACATACGAATGCCAGCATGGTATACCAATATAGTAGTTACATATGCACTTCCGGTGAAGAGTATCGATGAGTTGGTGCCTACTACATTCAGAGAGGCCGAGCAGAATTCGGAGGCTAATTTGTGACAGGTAGCTATGCAGGAGGAGATCGACTCTCTTCACAAGAATGATACATGGGAGCTTGTTGAGATTCCAAAGGGGCGGAAGGCAATTGGTTGTATGTGGGTATACATGAAGAAGGAGGGAATTGAGGGCACTCCATTGAGGTTCAAGGCTAGATTGGTTACGAAGGGCTATGCACAGGAGGAATGTATTGATTATAATGAGGTTTTCTCTCCGGTGGTGAAGCATTCTTCGATTCGGATTTTGCTAGCTTTGGTGACACAGTATGGATTGGAGTTAGATCAGTTGGTGTGAAGACGATATTTCTTCATGGTGATCTTGATGAAGAAATATATATGACTCAGCCATTGGGATTCCGAGCTGCAAGGAAAGAAAACCTGGTTTGTAGGTTGAAGAAATCGCTATACCGTTTGAAGTAGTCTCCTCAACAGTGGTATAAGCGATTCGATGGTTTTATGCTTGGTCATTCGTACACTCGGAGCCAGTTTGATCCTTGCGTATATTTTCACAAGTTAAAAGGAGGTGTGTACATCTATTTGTTGCTCTATGTTAATGACATGTTGGTTGCCTCATTTTCCAGATCTTCTATAGATGAGTTGAAGGCACAACTTTCAAAGGAGTTTGAGATGAAAGATTTGGGTGAGACTAAGCGCATTTTAGGGATAGAGATCGGCAGAGACAAAGAGAATAATAGAATTTGTTTGACACGGGTGGCTTATTTGAAGAAGGTTCTACAGCGATTTCATGTCAGTATGGATACAAAGCCAGTTAGTGTACCTTTGGGAGCCTATTTGAAGCTTCCAGCTGACCTCTCACCGAAGACAGTTAAAGATCGAGAGTTGATGTTGAAGACTCCATATGCGAGCATGGTTGGGAGCTTGATGTACGCAACGGTATGTACGATGCCAGATTTATCACAGGCAGTGATCATAGTTTTGAGATACATACACAATCCAGGAGTGTGTCATTAGGACGCCGTAAGATGGATTTTGAGGTACATTCGAGGTACACTCAATGTTGGTTTGGTTTATGAGCGGGACACTACAGGTGGGCAGTTATGCATTGGCTATGTTGATTCGGATTATGTCGAGGATTTGGATAAGCGCCGGTCTACTATAGGGTATGTGTTCACTTTGACCCATGCGTCGGTGTGTTAGAGATGCACCTTACAGTCTACGGTGGATTTATCTACGATGGAGGCAGAGTATATGGTGATAACAGAGGCTGTGAATGAGGCTATTTGGCTTCGAGGGCTTTTGGAGGAACTTGGTATATCACAACGGTCCGTCACTATTCATTGTGATAGTATGAGTGCTATCTATTTGGCGAAGAATCAGGTTTTTCATGCGAGGACGAAGCACATTGACGTTCATTATCACTTCGTTCGAGATGTTCTTGAAGATGGAGATGTGAAGATCATGAAGGTCCACACGAAGGATAATATGGCGGATATGCTCACTAAGGTGGTTCCAAGCAACAAGTTTGATCATTGTTAAAACTTATTGTACATTCATGATTGTTGAGGCCGTTGACGACCATTTGGATGAACTACGGACGGCTTGATCTCTTGGGAGAGGGGGTACGTAGGTAACCATATTGGTACAGCCGAATTTGGTGAGACGACGCATTGGTGCTCATGTTGATGTCGGCTCAGTTTTGGGAATACTTCGCCGAGGTGGAGAATTATTGGATAGCAGGTTCCTAATCTGTTTTGGTAACAGGTTATTAGGATTCCTAATCTATTTTTGTAACATGACTCTTAATCTGTTTTGGTAACAGGTTATTAGGATTCTTAATTTGTTTTGTTTTCTGTTTTAGAATTCCTAGTCTGTTTTGGTTTTAGGTTTTCTATATATATGGAACGTCTTAGAAAAGATTAGGATAAAATTAAAAAGAACAGAGTTGTAATCAGATATTAGAAAGACTTTTGAGTATTGTGAGCAAGTTGGGAGCTTTGGTTAATGGTTAGTTTGTGAGTTTTGTGAGATTGTAACCATTTGTACTCTCCTTGATTTAGTGGAATATTCACATCCTCTCCTCGTGGACGTTGGCAAATTGCCGAACCACGTATATCTCTGTGTTTTTGATTGATCTGTCGTATTTCAGTTTTGGATTGTGCTCGTGTGTGGTTGGTTCTCTTCTCCCGTGATCACAGATTCGTTCGGTGTGCATGCACGCTTCCGCATAGCCGCGCAACAATTGGTATTAGAGCACAACAAGAAAAAGATAATATATGAACTTAAATCATAATTAATATTGTAGCATGCATAATCACATTTCAAAAATCTAATGCAACTGCTGGGCATAGGAAAAGATAGTTTGCAAACTTAAATCATATACTTAATCTACCATGCACTATAATTATTGAACGTGACATGATATTCCACTCGGCTATGAATCATTGATGAATTATTTCAGAATATCCCTTTGCAAAGCTCTTCTGTTAAAGTGCCAACCCAAACTAGTATATTTTATTTCATTAGAATCTCACCGAAGATCTCTTCGTACATTTAATAAAGAAAGGACAAATTTTGAAAATCTACTCATTTTTAAAAAATTTACAAAATTTGATCTATTTACAACAAATTTGTCAAAATCGACTTAGTTTCAGCCATCTGGTTGAAACTGGGTCGATTTTGACCAAAAAACTTACCAAACTTCATGGGACCTTAAGTCTCATGAAGTTTTGTTACACAGTTTTAGCCAGATGGCTAAAACTGGATCGATTTTGATAAATATGTTGTAAATGAGTCGATTTTTACAAATTTTTTTATAAATAGGTCGATTTTCAAAATTTGTCGATAAAGGAACCATAATCAAATCTTGCCAGCACGTCACTATGCATTTGAATCCGCTTTGCTTGCGGCTATTGTTGTGCGCAGCGGAAATTTCGGCAGCACTTCGGCAGCACAACAAGAGAGATTAGATCGATAAGAATGAAATTCTCGTTTCTCAAAGGAAACAAGAATCAGAAAGCCAGATATCTCATCAAAG
>BQKN01065921.1:486071-512920 GCA_022839385.1 Asparagus kiusianus | reverse complement strand
CCCCAGCTCTTCATGTGCTCACGTGAATTCATTCACGTGGGTTCACAGCTATGAAAATTAATTTTCCTACCCTTCTAGTTTCTTATCTTTATTTCATAAGCTACCTCGTACATTTTAAACTTAGGTTTTTTAGGTATTGATTCCTTAAATCTTTCATAATTTGAAACTAGTCCCTCAAATTATTAAAATTGCTATACTGTTATTACTGTTAATTTTATGGACTAAAATGTTTGAATCAGCACTGAAAAAGGTGAAAATCGAAAAAGTGTGTTTAAACTAGCAAATTTTTCTGAGGGGCTATATAATGGAGCTAGTGAAGCTCAAAAAGTGAAATTTAAAAAAGTGGAGGGGTTATGTCCATATTTCCCCCACTTGTATATATACGGTTGCACTCCAAAGCTACTATGTACGAAGTCTTAAAAAAATAAAAAAAAAATTAGGGAGATCATGGGAAACAATGAAACTGAAGATCCTCAAGGGACTACTGGCTCAAAGGAAGGGGGCTGGATCACCTTTCCCTTCCTCTCAGGTCTCTCTCCCTCCCTCCCTCCCTCTCTCTCCATATATATGCTCAAGGAACTAGCTTTCTTTATTGATCCTCAAGGAACTAGCTTTCTTTATTTATTGATCCTCAAGGAACGTACTAGCTTTCTTTATTGATCGAGAAAACCTGCACTGTCAACCCTAATCTAGTATTTCAGGTTCAGTTCTCACATTCTACCTCTGATATGTTTCAAATTAATCTTGGTTTATAACAATAGAAGACCTTACGTACAAAAATAAATCAACTCTACCCCTAGCACCAATTTCACCTAGTTTGAACACGATTCAACTAATTTTGAGTTATTATATTACATTTATTATGAGCAACAATAGGATATAACCTCTTATTATATATATATGATAAGACTCAACTTCCTTATCGTGACAGACCTGTTAGAGTATAGAATTATAAGCCTCAAACCTCATTGCTTTAGAGCTTTAAGCAGCGGCAATGTCCTTTTACATGATATCAGAGCAAGATCTGATACAAATCCTAGCGGCCACAAACTTATAATGATGTTTTTTAAAAAACAAATTGATACTACTACCTGACTTTAGGTTTTCAGCCGTAGAAAGGACATCGAATCTCTCTTTATATCTCTCTCTCTCTCATCAACATTCACGTAGAGAACTTGCAATATCATTATTATTCTAACTCATCTCATTTCTTCCAAAAATTTGCGAACAGTGACTATGATAGGCTTGTTCCTAGCATCAGGTGGAGTGACAAGCAACATGATAGTGTACCTAATTGAAGAGTACAACATAAAAAGCATCGACGCTGCTCAAATCAACAACATCATCTTCGGATGTGTCACTCTTTCGCCTGTCGCCGGAGCCGTAATCTCCGATGCGTTCTTCGGCTGCCTCCCTGTCATCGCTTTCTCTACTTTTATCAGCTTTCTGGTAAACAAACTAGGATCTTATCACTTAATAAGAGTACATATTTAGCTGAGTTACATGAAAAACTACACAATGAAGATCATAGCTAGAATTTGGTCGACAGAAACCAGAGCTGCAAAAAGGCTGAAGTTTAAGGGGGGCAAAAATAATGTCAATTTCATCAGGTTGTATATGGGTTTAACCTACAAGTTGTAATTATTTTACAATGAAAGTTAACCAAGGGGGTAATTGCACATAAACCCCCTGCACTGTCTGTTTTGAACTTACAACCTCTGTAATTCCATCATCGCCCAAGGGTTAAGTTCTTTTGGCTCTTTTATCCTCAGCTAAGTATCTGACAAAATTTGACCAAGGATAGAGAGTAAAAAAAAAAAAAAGGCTTTTTGTTTTTAGGTCCATTTGTTTACCTAGCTTTATCTTTAAACCCAAGAATTATTAGGTGTATCTTTAAACCTAACTTTCTTTTTGTATTTATCTTTAAACCGAATTCCAAAATATAATACTCTCATATGTGGGTCCCCCTATATAAGGAAATTGGGTTTAAAGATAAATGCAAAAAGAAAGTTGGGTTTAAAGATACAACTAATAATACTTGGGTTTAAAGATAAAGCTAGGTAAATTAACAAATGGACCTAAAAACAAAAAACCCAAAAAAAAACTAGGAGGCCTAACTATAGAAATGAATCTACATGGATAGGAAGATCAAGACAGAGAAATTGCAAGGGATCTACGTTTACAATTGCATGTCGTGGGACAAAGGGCAAATCCAACAATTTTAGCAGCCAACAAAACATTGCATTTGAGTCTTTGACTCGCGACGAGCATTTGTTCCGTTTACAATTGCAACATGCAGGTGAGCTGTGCTATTTGTCTCGATCACGCAAGAGAGGAAGGGGGTTTTTGCATGCAGGTCATGCGTCCGATAAGTTGTTATTGTCTCCAAATGCAGTCCCTGGTGCTTTTCACTCTAACTTCCACGATCAAATCCCTGAGGCCAGCATCATGCTCACCACTCGGATCCAACAATTGTGAATCACCATCAGCTACCCAATTAGCAACACTATATACAGCCGTCGCCCTGTTATCCGTCGGAACAGGTGGGACCCAGTTCAATGCCATGACATTGGGCGCGGACCAATTCGACAGGTTCAAAGACAAAGAGTCCTTCTTCAATTGGTACTTCATCGCCATGTACTCTTCCATGATCGTAAGCTCAACTGTGATCGTCTATGTTCAAGATAGCGTCAGTTGGGGACTAGGGTTTGGGGTGTGTACGGTTGCTAACGGCGTGAGTTTGGGTGTGTTGGTGATGGGAGTGAAGTATTACCGTCGGCCAAAGGCGAGAGGTAGCCCTTTTACGGGCTTGGCACGGGTTGTCGTTGCGGCGGTTAGGAAAAGAGAAGTTGCGGTGAGAGCAGAGGGTCGACTGAATTATCACTATGGGGCGGGCGAAGAGCCCGAGTCGTCATCAATACAAGTACCGAGCTCAAGTTTCAGGTATGGATTGGAGAAAGGTGGATCAAAGATTGTTCGGTTGCAACTTAATTTTCATACTTTTGTCTGGTTGAATTAAGCAGTTCTACGCTCTTGACTAACATTTCTCGTCACAGATTCTTAAACAAAGCGGCAGTGATCAACGAAGGAGACGCCAACACAGATGACTCCATCACGGACCCATGGAGATTGTGCACAGTAGAACAAGTAGAGGATCTCAAAACTCTCATTCGGATATCGCCACTGTGGGCTTCTTCTGTGTTCCTCAGCATCTCATTTGGCATCCAAAACAGCCTCACTGTCCTTCAAGCACTCGCTATGGACCGGACCGTCGGCCGTCGTTTCACCATTCCGGCAGGCTCCATGATCGTCGCATCCCTCACCACCGTCGCTGTTGTTCTTCCTCTTATCGACCGAACCCTAATTCCAATGTGTCAAAAGCTCATCAGAAGAACACCGACGCTGCTTCAGCGGATAGGGCTTGGGCACGTATTCAATGCGTTATCGATGATGCTCTCGGCCTTGGTTGAACGAAAGCGAGCCTCACTTGTGGTAAGGTCTCTTCCATTGCATCAAACTCTAAAGTTACGATGAGAGTTAAGCGTTACAGGTTCACATTCGAACTAATTGCACTTTAATATCCTAAATTTAGGTATTTATCCGCGTTGAAAATAAAAACACTAAATAACTTCTTCATTTTTCCAACGCAGAAGCACTGAAAGTTAACATTGAACCGTAGCCAAAGTAATCTCCAGTTAGCAGTGCTCACAGCAAAATTTGAAAGAAAATCGTAAATGGAAGATATTAATGTTAAAAAGCAGGTGAAACCCTAATGTATTATTTGGACAAATTTAAAAATTCAGGGATCAAAGTTCACAACAACGAAACTTTGAAGTGCAATTTACTCTTTATAATCTAACATAACCACGCAGTCCTTTTAATCATGGGTCAAAGCATGGATTCATAGATCAATATATTTTTTTTTGCTTTAAATTTGCTTGAAATGATTGGTTGGTCAATCCGATTTGAACCTAAGTTATCATGTTAAAGTTCATTCCACTGCATGAAAACTCTGAAACTAGGATGAGAACTGATGATTATAATTTTATATTCTGACAGGTATACGACCACCCAAACGGAAACCCAGAGCCAATCGTTCCAATGTCGGTGCTCTGGCTGGTGGTCCCGTTGGCGGTTGTAGGGCTCGGCCAGGCGCTGCATTTCCCCGGTCAGGTCGCTCTCTACTATCAGGAGTTCCCTAGATCACTGAAGAGCACAGCTACGGGAGTTGTCGCTTTGCTTATTGGCATCGGATTTTACGTGAGCACTGCTGTGATTGATTTGGTGAGGAAATTTACTTCATGGCTTCCGGATGATATAAATGAGTCTAGATTGGATAATGTGTTCTGGATGTTGGCTGTCGTCGGAGCGATCAACTTTGGATTATTTGTGCTGTGCGCGAGAGCGTACGAATGTCAGAGTAGAGAAATACAGAAGGAAGATACCCCCAATGACAATACAGTTGAATGATGTTTTGAAGCGTGTATCTTGTGTGCAATACGTTTGGCTTCAAACGTTGTCGATGTTTGTTAGTTGTGTACTTTGCTTTAGTACGGAAAAATCATTCGAAGAGTGTTTACTTCGTAGATAAATATATGAGTATCAATTTTCGGTCGATTTTGAGTCTCTTTCGACTCAATAAAAAAGGAGTAGGCACCATCCCAAGCTTGGATTATCCAGAAATGGTTAATTGTCAACAGGCCCCATGTAATACCATTGTCTTGAACTTACTATCTCTGTAGTTTCATTGTTCCAAATAGATCCTTTTGAGTAAAAATTTTGACTCTTCTACCCCCAGATAGACACCATGAAGCATTATCTGCAAAAGTTTACCCCCATGAAAAAGAGTGAAAACCCATATAAATAAATAAACCCAGGAGTATCTCCGCATCATTCAAGCTACAAGGGTAGTAAGTTTAAAACAGTGATGCAGCAGGGGGGTGAAAGTGCATTTAACACATCCAGAAATCACAAACGTGGCACTCGTGAACAAATGATAACCTCAAAGGCACTTCTCAAAATCCTCACCACTCCTACAGAAAAATTCAGCTATAAAGATCAGACTGCCAAAAACATAATGAACATTTCTTCAGGACCTAAAAAAAATAACATTAGTTGATTCCCCAAATGTTAGCATGCAAAAGTCCTCCGTCATAGAATGATAACTTGCATAATTTTACAGGCGACCTAAAAATAACACAACCCAACATAATATTGTTACCCCAAACCTTCGGATATTGGACACCAAAGCCAAAGTGCAATCACCACAACATAGAATCCAAACTGCTCAATTTTCCCCCTAAGTTATGGTTATAGGTCATCATCTCTCATATCAGTCCTTCTCTTTGCTTGCAAAGCCAAACGAGCATCACGCTCTCGCTCAAACTCTCTCATATCGGTTCTCTGCAAGAAGGAAACTTTGTCTAGATATTGATTTGAGCTCTTCTTGTATGCATCCAGCTCGTCTTCGAGCCCTTTGTTCTCCTCCTTGAACTCACCCCAGTCTTTCTTCGTCTTGTCAAGTACACTAAGTTTTGGTTTCTTCTTTATTTGTTCTAAGATGGAGTCTAGGGCAGAAGGAGGGGCTCCAGGAATCCTAGCTTTCTCTGCTGCCTCTTTTGAGTTGGCATCGACGATCTTTTTCATTTCTATCTCTTCACCTGCAAAGTCCCGGACCTCGGTAATCTGTGAGGTCAAAAGACAAAATGAGGCACATGTTGGTTAATAAAAGTGTAGAAGTAGGATATTGTGAAGGCTTAGCAACAATTATCTAAAAGGCATGCTTTTATGAATAAATTTCACAAGATCCCCTTTAACTTTGGGGTTTTGCTCTCCCCTGAACTTTACCATAGGAAACCACTGAACTTTCAAAATATGACTAAACCCCCTGATATATTGGAAATTCACGTGTTAACAGGTAAAGTAAAAAGGAATGAACTACCATTATACTTTTTACCTATTTTACTCTACCTTTTTTGAATGCATGATCATGTGGAGTTACCACTAAATCTATGAACATAAATGTCTGATAACTAGATGGCGGCAATTGCTTACGGGCTATTGGCATATCAATTGGGTTCGTGTGCATGATAGGGGAAAGGGGATATTTAAACGGACATATGATTGAATACACAGTGGCAATTAGTATAACACACACAGTTATGAGCTTCAACTGCACTGCACCAATATTTGAGCTCAGGTATCTATTTTGAAATTCAACTGAGTACAAAGATTAAACAAGCCAATGTTCCTTACATCCAATGAACATCATGAAGGTCACGAATCAGAGATATTAACCTACCAAAATTCAAAGGGTCCAAGAGAAAATTACTGAACAATAGCAGTCACAATCAATGGGCTCATGTATAGTGAAGCATTAACAGGCAGCTCACATTCCCTCATGTATAGTCATGTATTTTCCAATATAATTGTTTATGCAACAGAGATAGAAGTGTTGCACATAAATAAGGAAGGTTCAGCACAGTGTTGAAAAAAATGTGTTACATAACCGATTGTAATGTGTTTTGTAACTTAAACGGTGCTCTCTTGTCAGGTAATACGCTCATTTAACGCTGAAACTGTATAACGCAGAAAAATCACGTTATATTGCGTTAAATGTACTTTACATTATGCAACTAGTTAACATGAGTTTTTTAAGGTTAAATTACATCTCTGATTAAGAGGCATGGATGCATCGCCACCGCAAATCACTTAAACCCCATCCTTTTAGTCCTGAATCTACAATCTCTTCACCTCCTCCAACCCACACCCTAGCCCCTCGCCTCCTCCATCTCCTCCCCCTCTCGCCGGTGTTGAAGCTCCACCTTGCCCCCTCTCCTTTCGTTCTCCTTCACCTATGAGCTTACTGCTAGCCTATTGGCTAGAGCCGTCTCCACCACCTCTCCATGAGAAGCCCTAGCTCCTCCATCTCCTCCACATCTTTGGCTCCTCCCCCTTCGACTCCTCTCCAACACCTCTCAGACATGACGAACAGTGATGAACCCTCTCCAACTCCTTTCAACGTCTACTCCATCTCCTACCCCTCTCCCACTTCAGCTTTTAGTTTTCAGTTAATACTTGGGTGAAATTAATTTTGCACTTCGCAATCACTGTATGTGCAAAATTTCTAACTATTACTACATAATCATTTGATGATGCTCTTTGGAATGGTTGTTAGCCATATAAGACTTACTTTTATTAAGAAATTGTGATACTATATTTCTAGATAATTGTGGTGTTATGTTTGAAAAGTTTGATGATTCTAAGTATTAAAGTTATTATGAATTGTTAGTATTTATAAAATATCTAAATAATTAATTAATAAATATAACCAACGTTATGCGTTACGTTTTTTTGCGTTTTTCCTTAACCCGTAACAAGAGATCAAGCGTTACATAACTCATTTTTGTTATTTTCAACATTGGTACTTCAGTTTATGCCTATAAAGTGCTTACTTCAATTTTCCCTTTCCCTGCAGCAGCAGCTGCAGCTGCAGCTGCAGCATCTCTAACAGCAGAAAGAGCAACCGCAGCTAGTCTTTTAGCTTCCTCGCTTGTGCCATTCTCTACAGCAGCAGATCCTTTCCCTGTTGTCCCCTGATTAATTGATGCTTTCTTTGATGCAAGGCCAAGATTCACCATCCAACCCTAAATTTCAAAACCAATAAAACAGAATGAATTCTGGATTAAATTATCTCATTGAAAGATCCTATTTTACTAATGTACATGTGAGAATGAATGCTTACAGGAGTCTTCTTTTGTGCTGGTTTATTTGCTGCCGAACTACATTTATTTGTAAGAGTTTTGGTCATTTTAGGCATCTTAAAGGGAACACTACTATTCATTTTCTCCCATGCAGCGTTAATTCGAGCTTTCCTTTCTGAAAATATAAGAACATATTCTAGTCAAAAGAGTTCTTTAAAGTAGAAAAAGAATATATCAACGAGGTACAACATATTCGAAGTTCCATTGTAGCAAGGAGGTGAATGAATTGATTGCATATTGGAACAGTATCAGTATTAACCAAGCTCCATAAGGTGAGAGGTGTAGTGTCGTTTAAAGCAGATGAATCTTCATAAATCATAGGAATAACGTGAAATATAAATAAAAAAATAAAGAAAGCAGTGATGGGGAAAACCAAAGAGTAGTCATGGTATAATTAAAGAAAAAAAGACCAAAGAAAACATTACCAGGCAAAGTTTCTTAACTCGAATGAAGACAGAATACGTAGAAAACAAACACTAGCCGAAAAGTATAACTTACCATTTTCCTCAAATTCATCCAGCAAGCTAGAAACTTTTCCAACATCTTGTCCATTTGAAGTTCCTCCTTTGCCAGCTGCATTAATTCCAAAGTAAGATACTTAAAATTTCTTGGAACTAATACATATGTATACCACACTGAATTGTTTTATTTTATTTACATTTGTAACATAAATGTCCATATTGTTTAAAATGTTTGCATTATATTTTTTTTAATATTTATAAAAAGCCCCCCGTTGCACCCCGGCGGGGGAGATTGTTCACAAGGTTTCTAATTGCGGAATCCCTGCAACATGCAACAGCAAAATGTCATTTATATCTTGCTTATATCAAATTTATGCATTTTTTCTGGAACTGACTCTTACGAATTATATTTCATTTTAGACATTGCAACTACATAGGTAGCGATCACACTACTATAGACACGGGGTCTTTGGATGATAGCATAATTCGTTCCATTCATGATCGTGATCCTTTAGGATTGATGAATGGCATGACTGGAGAGACCATATGTTGAGGGTGGAGACAATTTTGAGGGACTGATTTCCTCTCATCAAGCAATGTCATCTGACCTGGTCCTAAAGTTTCCTGATTGAACACCGTTCATATTCACTCGCATTGGTGGATAAGTGTAAAGTACTTCTAATTCTAGTGGCAATGGCTTGATAATATTGAAGCCTCGCCCAGCAGTATGAAAAGAAAAAATCAGTGTACTTGTTGGATATAGAATTCGCATGGAAAAGCTAAGGAACTAGAGAGACAACTTCCTACCTCAAAGGATTTTGACTATGACGGATGGTTATCTAGATTGGGCAAGATATATTATGAAACTGAAAGTAAAGAATTGATAAAACAGGGACTTATGGCATCATATATGTCTCCAATTCATGTATCAATATGAATGTTCAAATAATTCTTCAACGCTTTTGCCGAAAATTGAAACCACAACACTAACTGTTGCTTCATGGAGGATCGAGAGTTTATTCCAACATTACTGGACTTAAAGCACATGGCCGATATGCCAATCTACAAAGAATTTTATAACGAGTTCGCTCCAAATGAGCAAGTGTAGTTTAGATATACCAACAAAGGGTGATGTGAAACAAGACAGGAGGTCTATCAGAATCAGCGATTTAATTCAAATAACACATCGTTTCACCAAATTTCATGATCTTTGGCAGGAAATTAAATTCAAAACAACTAATGTGACAGATGGATTTAACGAAATTTGCATCAATAGTTATGATTAATTCCAATCTCGATCAATTTAGCTGCAATATTCATTATCATTCCCAAGTTCTACAATCAATATCAAATTTAAACGGTCACATGCTCAATTACTCTTAACTCATAAATATAATCTAAGCAGTGAATATATGATCAGAGTTTAGATATGGAATACTCATGTAATTAATTAATAAAACGAGATTAACAGAAAAATAATTTATTGGGCTATCAAGTGGTGACGGTCGACGAATTAACTGGCGACGACGGTGACGAACTGAATGACTACGAGGTCGACGGGGCTAGGGCGATGTGATGACCCGTGGGTAGGCGGCTAGGGAGGAGGGGACCAAGATTGGTTGTTGTTCGGAAGAGGAAATGATGCAGGCGGTGGGCTGGGAGTTTTGCGGTTGATGTAGAGGTGGCAGGGAGGCGGGGCTGGGTGTCGGGGCTGCTTGAGGATGGAGGGGAGCGGGGGAAGGAGGCGCGGCTAAGGAGGCACGACTTGTGGAAGTGCTGGTGGGGCTGCTCGGTGGGAAGGAGGGCAAGGAAGGGAAGTGAAGCTGCTTGTGGAGCAAGGGGCGGTGACTTCGTTGAAGGATGCAGGGAGTTTTGGCGGGCCGTTTATAGGTGGAGAAGCATGAGAGGAGCGGCGGCTGTGTGAGGAGTTGGGGTTGAACGGGAAAAGGGGCGACAGCAAGTGGAGGAGGTGGAGGGCTAGGCGCGGCTGCTTGGGGAGGAAAAAAACAGGGCTATTTGGAGAAAAGTCGGATGGCCTGAGGGGAAGGGAATTAGGGGAGGACGTGACGTTTTTGTGGGAGGTTGGCGGCTGTGAAAGAGGAGATTGACGGCTGTGAAGAGGAGAAGAAGAGTCGGCCTAGGGTTTCACACCCGAGGTTTCAAACCAATAATGGGCTTCACACCAAAAATTAGCTAACAAAATATTTCATTCAATTCTTCATTATTCTTTCATTCTGATTACAGCAGTGCTTTTATAGAGCAATTACAGAATCTCTCAAAATCAATCAGATTCCTCAAATCACTCGGATACTAAAAACTGATTAACTACTAAACTTGACCCAAAATTCAAAATTCAAAAATTAAAATCCTACCAAAATAGAAAAATCCCTCAAATTTCTCACAATTAAAACTAATTTAAGATCTGATCAAACTTGCCAAATCTTCTTTATTCAAAACTAAAATAAAAAAAAGTCAAATAACAAATATGGAAATTGTCATTGTTGTCTTCATCAAAGGGTCTTATGGAAGTTCAAAGTTTCAAACGTGCTTGGCGTAATATTCCACAAATATTACAAGCTTTTGAAAGAGAATGGAGGGGCTGACATTTAATTCAAGATTTGGATGAAAGCCTCTCTACATAGCTCTGGGCTTACAGCAATCTCTTTTGCAAATCCGCGAAATCCTTTTAGAGAGGGAGTAGAGAGTTATTCTAATCCTCAACAAAAATAAAAACTACTAATTCACCATTGATTAGCTTTCCAGATGTAACTCGCGAGGAGTTTGTGCTTGTCTTCATAATTCTCTAGCTTTGCTACTTCATCCTTCATTTGATTTGAAGAAAAATATCACACAAGCATAGAAATTTGTGATGGCAGATCGAATGGCTAGGGAAATAAGGGCATTAGTTGCTCCTCCTATCTTAGCATATATTTATCGGACTGTGAGACTGACTACTACCCCTAATCCAAACAAGTACAAAGCCGATTCCATTTATTATATTTTGGTTGGGTGATCACATACACTAGAGGGCTATACATTGAAATAAATCCATGGTTATGGAAAAGAAATTTCCACTTTTGGACAACATAGAGGGTTCTCCAATCAATAGATCGAATTTCTATAATTGTTGTAGGTTTTTATTTCAACCACGATAGGTTCATACGACATGCTCGCTAGACCTATTCCTAGCATTTCTAACGACGAAATTGCTAATTCACCAATGAAATATGGCCTTGCTTGTATGAGACTCGAAGGTCATAAAGTTTATGATAAGCATTTAGCAGTAATGATTGCCATATAGATCAGGGGATAAGCTTATCATTGGAAAATATCCCCCTAACAAAGTAAGCACATCATATTGGCTTGAGCCTAAAAACTAGCAATTAAACACCTTGATTCATCAAAGTTCACTTTGGGTTTGCAAGGAATAACTAAATGTTGGGTATTTCGTCTATGTCGAAATACTGGATCTTCTTTTATTATTCTAGCCATTAAATACATACAGATGTTATGTTTTATGCTCTCTGGATAGACGGTAACTTAAAAGCATAGAGATCAACTCCCCTCGATCATATCTTCAAAAACATCTTGATACAAAAATGCACTAGTTGCTACCTAGTACTCAAAGCGCCTCAAGTTCATGAATAAAATAAGAAAAGAAAGACTCAAAACCATCCAATGATTTATCCATTTAGCCAGGTCTTTGAAAATATCTTCTTATATTTCACCATTTTTTCTTTCAATGTCTTTAATACTATTATTTATATGTGCTTTTATAGAGATACTAGCTCATTTGATTCCTCTTTCAATAACTGATCCTAAGGAACTGTAGGAATAAGATGGAGTGAGACTACATGCGGCGTAATCCTTACATCATGGACGGATCCAGAAATTTTGTTTTCCTATAGAGGCACTCATAAAATTATAAATATGAATAATAGCTTTTATAATATAAACTTTAGCAATAGAAAGACTTATATATACCATAATCATAAAATCTCGACACATAATACTTTTAATTATCATTTTTATCACAAAAGTAACAAAATACTACTGACTTGTAACAACAGTCTTTCAAATTATTACCTATATTAGAGCACCAACAAAATAGTTCCTGAAGGCACCGTGTAAATCTACGCCAAATTCTAAACTATTTGAAATATTTATAGGGACATGTGCCCCTATATCCCTACATCTACATCCATCCTTGCCCTGCATTACAAACCTATAAGCTTTCATCATCAATCAATTTACTCATTTTCCGTAATCCCTCCATTCTATTTCTACATGAGCTACTCTTTTCTATTTAGGGATATTCCTCTTGCTCCAATCGAGGCTTATCCATATCGACAAAAACAGATTGGGGAGTCCTCTTCATTTGCAGGAAGTGTAAAGAAAGAGGAGGATGTCTCAACGTTGTAGATGTTCCAAACAGTGTTATTGAGGCGCGCGCCTCAGGCGCGCCCCAGGCGCGAGGCGATTCAGGTCGCAGCCAAAGCGCCCCGCCTCTGGGGCGGGGCGATGCAAGCTAGCGGGGCGCGCGCCTGGGCCGCGCCTCGTGTGCGCCTGGGTCGCCTGTAGGGCGCAGCGCCCTGATGCGCGTCAACTGTTGGGGCGATTTGAGATGGGTTGGGAAAATTCCAAACGGGTTTCGGGTAATATTTGCTTCTTACCTCTTTTCCCCTTAGGGTTTCTAGCTTCTATCTCAATCAAAAAAACGCTGAAGTTGTGAACACTGAACTCCATCGCTTCCTTCCCCGATTCAGAGCCGCCAAGGCGCCAACCGTCTTCGTCGCAGCAGACTCCGCTGTCGCCGGCCCACCCCGACGTCGCCGTCCCACTCCGACGTCGCCGCCCAAGCAGG
This sequence comes from Asparagus kiusianus, assembly GCA_022839385.1. Classification (NCBI taxonomy): domain Eukaryota; kingdom Viridiplantae; phylum Streptophyta; class Magnoliopsida; order Asparagales; family Asparagaceae; genus Asparagus; species Asparagus kiusianus. The sequence continues at coordinate 499,832 of BQKN01065921.1, read as the reverse complement.
TAAGTTTTTTCAGTTCTCTTTTTTTTTCTTCGATTTTTTTTAGATCTCTTTTCTCTCTCTTTTCTTGTTTTCTTCAGTCGTTTCTTTTTTTTGTTTTTGGTTTTTTTCTTTTGTTTGCCGCCGAGATATTGTGGTAATCTGGGTTTTTTTTGTTTTTTTTGTTTTTTTTTTTTGGTCTCCGCCAAGAACGCACCATTTTTTCCCAAAATTATTACTGTTGAGCTTGTGCTCTGAATACCTCACGTTGATGTTGAACCCCATTGGGCGGACAATTGACTGGTTGACAGATCATTATTTTCATAGTAACTTAAGAGGAATCTGTTGGAAAATTAATTTTTGATTTCTAACTCATACAAACCTCTTAATTGTATTTACTTGCACTTGGCAATTAATTTTTTCTTTGAGAATTAACTTTTTCTTTTTCTGTTGTTCAATTAACTGTTGTTATTCACTTATTCAATTAATTGTTGCTGTTCAATACTTCAATTAACTGTTATATATACATTTACATATGAAGATCTCATTAGAAAATAGGAATACAATGTGAATATACAAATTACATATTCAATAAATGAATTATGGATATTTATTTTGGTAGCCATGTTGGAAAATTTAATTGATCGTTCATCATTGCTCGTTGCAACTTAACTCAAGTATAACCTGAAAAAAAGAAAAAAACAAGTCAATAAGCAACAACTTAGTAATTAGTTTAATTAGAAAAAAGAGCTTAAAATAAGTAATTAGCATGCTAACTAGTAACTACAAAATTATGAACGTGTAAATATTTAATTATTAAAAGTTTAAAACACATATTTCTTGTATCTTATTTGTTACTTACTTACTTGAAAATTTTAGTTAGCATAATTAGATGATTTAAGTTGATATTCTCATAATTTTGGATGTAGGTGACTAATAAACTTGAATATATCTTCATCGGCATCGGCGAGTGCGAATTGTGGTAGAAGACAAGATCCGACTTGGAAGTACACTTCTCTAGTTGAGGAAGGGAATTCCAACAAGCACAAGTGCATTTATTGTAATAAGATCACCAATGGCGGCATATCAAGGCAAAAGGAGCATCTTATTGGAACGACGAGGAAACGTAAAAATGTTTCCATTTGCAAAAAAGTTCCTTCGAATGTGGTTGATAAGCTTAAGGAATATGAAAAAAAACAAGCAATTATTAGAAGACAACAAGCAGTGGAAAATTACATGCCGGACCCGGATCTTGAAGATGATGACATGGTTGAAATAGATGAAGTTGACGAGGTTGAAGAACAAGCACAAGCAACTAGGAGCAAGGGAAAGGAGCAATTGACTTCTATTTCTAAATCATCTTCCTTATCTACAAGAGGAAGGGGAAGTGTGGGATCTTCAACAAAGAGGAAAGGGCCTATGGATTCATTTCTCTCATTTGACCCGGAACTGGAGGTAGCCAAAGATGATAGAAGGCGAAAATTACGGCAAACAAGCATTGAAGAAGGACTCAACAAAGATGCAGTTGCTAAAGTGCATCAAGATATTGCCCGTTAGTGGTATCAAGCGGGAATTCCTTTTAATGTCGTACAACTTAGATCCTTTAGAATTATGTTGAAGTCAGTGGGGGCTTTTGGGCCTAACTTGCCACCTCCAACATTCTATCAATTACGAGAGCCATTGCTTAAGAAGGAGAAGAAGTACACTGAAGATCTCATGCAACCTCATAAGGAGGTTTGGGCCAAAAAAGGATGCTCTTTTATGTCGGATGGTTGGACTGATCGGAAGGAAAGGACTTTGATAAATTTTCTTGTGAACTCTCCTCACGGAACGGTATTTCTTTCCTCTATTGATGCTTCCGATGAGATCAAGACTGGTGCGAGGATGTTTGAGATCTTAAATGAGGAGATTAAGAAGATAGGGCCAGAGAATGTTGTGCAAATTGTAACGGATAATCATGCTAGTCTCAAATTAGCCGGTATGGAATTTTAAATTTGATTTAATTTTTTTGATATTGATTGATGTGCTTTCTAATTTCTTTAAAATTGAATGATTGAATACTAATGAGATGTTTGTTTATTGGTTCTAGGTAAATACTTGATGGATGAATATCCTCATATGTATTGGACACCGTGTGCTGCTCATTGTCTCAATCTCATACTTAAGGATATCGGAAAACTACCATTCGTGAAGATGACCTTGAGTCGTGCTATGGAGTTGACGGGTTTCATTTATTCACATGGTTGGGTTTTGAGGTTGATGAGAGAGCAAATCAATGCTCGAGAGCTTCTTAGACCGGCGGCGACGCGGTTTGCCACTTCATTTTTGACTTTATCAAGCATCCATAAGCAGAAGAATAATCTAAGGAAGATGTTTTGCTCTGAAAAGTGGGTGGAAAGCAAGTGGGCAAGAGATCCAAAGGGCAAAGCGGCGGAGAGGATAGTTAAAATGACTAACTTTTGGAATAATGTTGTTCGTGTTCTCAAGCTCACGGGTCCTCTTGTTCGTGTTTTGAAGCTTGTTGATAACGAGAGGAAGCCGGCCATGGGGTTTATTTATGAGGCTATGGATAGATCCAAAGAGGCTATTGCAAAAGCCTTTGGTGATGATGCAAGCAAATATTCGGAGGTATTTGAGATGATTGATAAGAGGTGGAATGTTCAGTTACATCATCCTTTGCATGCTGCAGGGTTTTACCTTAATCCAATTTTTTTCTATGCACACCCTAACATTCAAGCCGATAAGGAGATCATGAAAGGCCTCTGGGAAGTCATTCAAAAGCTTGTGCCCGAACAGGATCAAGATAAAATTTCTCAAGAGTTGACTTTATACAAAGAAGCACAGGATCTATTTGGCATGCCTATAGCTATTAGAAACCGAGAAAAGAAATCTCCGGGTAAATATGTCAATTAATTATGTCAATTAATAACATATTGTATACTCGTATTAATTACTTTGTGTATCTTGACAGCTGATTGGTGGGATTCTTACGGTGCAACAGCTCCGATTCTGCAGAAACTTGCTATAAGGATCCTTAGTCTCACTTGTAGCTCCTCTGGGTGTGAAAGAAACTGGAGTACTTTTGAACAAGTATGTTTAATTTCATCTAATTGAATAAACGTATGCTTAAAGAATTTAGGATTTTGAATACTAATTTGATTATTTAACTTTATATGTGTTGCAGATACACACCAAGAAGAGGAATAGGTTGGATCACAATAGGTTGCAGGATCTAGTATTTTGCAAATATAATCAAGCTTTGAAGGAAAGATTTGACTACAGGGATATTGTTGATCCAATCAAGTTGACTGATATAGATGAAAGCAACGAGTGGTTGTTAGGTCAATTTGGAGAGGGCGACAATGCGGAAAATGACTTGGTGGATGAGGAGGATGACCTTAGATGGGGTGTTGTAGGTGAAGCAACGGGAGTTGAAGAAAATTGGGGACCAAATTTAAGGTCTACTGCTACTGCTAGGGTTCGAGGATCTTCAAGTGGTATTGCTTCGTCATCTAGGAGGAGGGAGCCGGACTCGGAGGATGAAGATGAGTTTAATGAAGAAGAGGAGGAAACTGAGGATGAGGAGCCACTTCAGTTGGATGATGATGATGATGATGAGGATGACTAGAAACTTCGTTATTTTGCTACTTGCTTATTTTATTTCGTAGACTTTTGCTCGTGTTGGATATTATCTTACATTGTGATGTGTGGAAACATATGAACTTCTTTATGTTTTGCATGCTAATTAAGACTCTTTCTTGATTTAGTAGGTGAAATTATATTTCTTAGTCTTTTTATGTGATAGTTTATAAAAATGTTGCTTATATGCTTCTTTATCTTATGTTGAAAAATATTAGTTTGAGTAATGCGCCTCAATTAAGTGAGGCACGCGTCTCGTTGTGCGCCTTGCGCATGGTGCGCGTAAGGGACCTTTGCGCCCCGCATTGCGCCTTGCGCCTCGATAACACTGGTTCCAAACATAGTTACATGGAACCTAGTTCGTTCCGGTTCAGGGATGGGCATAGGACCGTAGTACGCCACTCATTAGGAATCAGGTACGAAGGAAGTAGGCTTATATAGTACGCTAGGGAACATGCTACACTTTTGGCCCGATTTTTAAATGCTAGTTGAAGTCAGTAATGGTGAAGGAACCTTCAGAATCATGTTACAATTAAGATATGTATACTTTATTTGCTTAATTTCTCACGTTTTTTTGTTGTTTATTCTTTTAAAAAGAGTAAATTTTTTTCAACATTTTAACTGATTTGAATTTCCAAATCGAGTCGTTGGAGTTGGTAAATTGAGTCGTGTTTCACGTGAATTTGATATGATTAAACCCGGATCGCGGTTCACTATAGCGTATTACGTTCCTGAGTTCTATTGTTCCAAAGCCTATGGATGATCAAGATTTATTCTTGAGTGAAAGTATAACCTTGCAAGAACTGGATTAAACTTTTTTTACAATGATTCGTTGACTAATGAATACACTTACGTTGTTCAAAAACAGAAAACAAGGTGGGTAAAGGAGATAACTTAACCTCGTCTAGTGTAGTGGAGGAAGAAGAGCTTGACATGCACATTGTGGTTCTGCACATCATGAAGAACCTGAAGCAGCAACAATGCAACATATCCCATTGCAAAAGAATAATTATGATGGACAATCCAACTCATGTCCTGATATGCACTTTACAGTGGTATCTCAACTTGTGCATGTTCTACTTACATGGTTTTCATAGGTTTAATACATGTGCAGGGATTTCTAATGATTCTCCTTCTCTTAAACATGTCTAGAAAAGAAAATAGCTTATAATTGACTAATAGTCGACCATAATCCTTCTAATTGTGATGTTGTCTCAACCTAGAAACACACAACCAAAACGTACTAGTTGGCATGAACTTTGAACAAATGACACTTGTGTACCCATGCACTACTTGAGGGTAAGAAACATAGTTGCTCAAAAAATTATTTGTAAGATATGACCAATTGGAGTTGATCTATATGTTTCACATTACCATCCACGTGGCGAGCATATACCTTAGAGAACACATTAATATCTAGGAGCTAGTATAATGAAAGATCTATTACACTAAGGTACAAAAAATACCAACGTTCAATTATTCATTGTAAATTCAGAGTGATCTCTGACAAAATCAAGATGTTTAAGTGACAACTCTTGGCTCAAGCTAAAGTGATGTGCTACCATATTAGGAAGATATTTTCATAATAATAAGCTTATCCCCTAACTATAAGGCGAACATCCCTCTCAAATGCTAGTTAAAAATTTTACGTTCGTCGAGTCTCTTAACAGTGCCCCTACCTCATCAGCCTCATCGATGAATTTGCGACCTCATGTACGGACCAAGGTTTTAAATATCGGTTATCGGGGATTTATCGGACGACCAAAATCCTTATCGGATAGAGGAAATCGGGGATATATCGGGGATAAGTAGTATTTATCAGAGTGATATACTGGATGATGTGTATATATAATATAACAATTAAAAAATGTAATCTAATCATGCTTAATGAAATATAAACATACTAAAATATAAATCATCATGTTTAGAATCACTAACAAATTGTAGAAAGCGAAACTTGCATCATAGCCTTGAAAAAATATAATGTTAGTCAAAATGGGCCGATAATCCCGATAAAAAAGTCTTACATATCGGCCGATAAGTGTCGATAACGCCGATAAATCGCCGATAAACCTACAAAAACGATAACCGATTAAAAATCCAATTTATCCTAGAGGAGAGCTCCCAAATCCGATAACTCGGCCGATAATATCGATTATCGGCCGATAATATCGATTATCGGCCGATAATATCGATTATCGGCCGATAATATCGATTATCGGCCGATATTTAAAACAGTGGTATGGACCTAACATGGTTGAACTAAAAACCATGAGAAACATAAGCATTTGACATAACGGTCAGAGAACCCATTATTTTGACTAAAAATGGAAATTTCTTCCCATTCTTTTGAGTAATTTCAGTGCATAGTCCTCTGATATACATAGCCAGTTAGCTAAAAAGGTAATGAAACGGAATAACCTCTTTGTACTTGCCTGGATTAAGGGCGGTAGTCAACTCTCGCATACTCTGGTAAATATATGCTAAAATGGGAGCAACTAATTTCCTTATTATTCTAGTTATTCGATCAATCATCACAAATGTCTCTGCCAATGTTACATTAAACGCTGGGCGCTTCTAGGCGTCGGACTTGGCGCCTAGCGCTTAGTCGCCTAGGCGGGCGCCTAAGCGGTTTCTGGACGTTATTTTTCTTTCTTCATTTAAGTGGTGGTCGATAAGGTTTTGCTGAAGGTCGGAGGAGGTAGTGGAGGTGTTCATATTTGGAGGTTAATGGAGTTTGAAGGACGTGTAGGCTACGACACATAAAATCACAATCAAGGCCTACAGGGTACAATCCACGTAAGCAGACAATGCTCTCCTAAACACTCGTAAAATCTAGATGGGCAGCTTAAATACCGTCTAGGCGCTAGGCGCTAGTTAGGCGGCCTAGGTACCGCCTAGGCTTAGGCGTACGCCTAAGCGAGCTAGGCGAAGGTTTTTTAAAACAGTGGTCTTTGCTCGTATATCTTTTCCACAAAAGAACAAATACCTAAGCTAGAGAACTATGAAGGTAATCAAGAAGGTCTGTTGACTCACATTTGGAAAAATAATCAACGTTGGATTAGTACCTTAGATAGTTCAAGATTAGAATAACTCTCTAGTCCCTCTTCAAAAGGATCTCATAAATCTACAAGAGGGGGTCTAATAAAGCAAGGGGTATGTAGAAAGGCTTTCATCTAAAGCTTAAAGTTAATATTAGCCCGTCATTCTCTTTCAAAAGCTTGTAATATATATTGCAAATTCATCGAAGCTCGTTCAAACTTCAAGAAGATCCCATGTATTTATATCCAAACAACTCTTGCTTGTTTGAAACAAATTCTTGAGATTCTTTATAGATCAGTAGTCTAGACATGTACTTCAAGTCCAATAATGCCAAAATAATGTTCATCTAAATTTTAGAACTTGGAGTTTTCTTAAGTTTGAGGATGTTGTGGTACTTTTTTCATTCCTTTAGAAATATTTGCATATTTGAAGTAGTTTGAGAGTTTGAAACATTTTTAGGGTTATTCGTAAAATTTGGGATCTTTTTAGATTGATGTGTAACATTGTGATCTTCTATGAATTGATTCGTAAATTAACAATCATTTTTTTGGGATTTTGAATTCAATTTTAGCCTTTTGTGCGGAGCCAACAACCAAGATGCCTTATGCACACATGTTGATCCAAGTATTTTTTGTCTTCACATTCTAAGCCCCACGTGAAACCTTGCATGGTTTTATAAAACTCAAATATTTATTGTCATCTTGTTCTTTCTGAAGTTATTTATTGTTATTTATTCGTATTGTAAGCAATATTTTTGTTTTTAGTAGTTTGCATTATTTTTTATTTTTTATTTTTCCATGCACATCGAATTGTTGTTTCAATTGTGTCAGTTGTACAAATCACAAAACAAAGTCCTTTTCTATCAGCCGGTCATGAGTACCGTAGGTCAAAGCAATTTTTCCTATTGTCTACCGTTCACGAGTACCATAGATGTTTGTCGATTTTGAGTACTATAGGTCGTAATTGTTTTTTGACTGACTGCTAGTAATGAGTATTATAGGTCTAAGCTGTATTCTGACTGCTTCCCGTCTATCTTACCCAGGGACTATCATGAAGTAGTACATGTACCCGACACATATCCGCCTCCAAACTTCATGGACACTCTTCAAATATATGCATACATTTATTCAGACATGTATTCAATTATATAATATATATTTTACTTTAAGACATGTTAAAAAATTATTTGACGTATATTCTACACTTCATATCCATTTCTTCAAACCCGTTAAACATGAGTCGGATTTGTTTCAGCCCATATCCAAGTTCATAACTATGATTTAAAAGGGTAGTTTGGGTGTCTAGTTCAAAAAGAAGCACTTTTCAATTTATAATAATCAACGCTATAAAAGAAACTTAGAATGTGATCGGAAAGTTTAGATATACCAACACATGAATTGAAAAAAATAATAATCTCATTCAAATTATTAAATTCGATATATGTATGTGTCTGTATAGCCGTATCCCTGTACCGTACATTTTATGAATTTGGTGCTCATACCCACACCTGTATCAATAATCATACTTGTTTCCATGCAACTTAACTTATCGCTCATGAGTACTATAAGTCGGATTCCTTTTCCTAAGTGTTTGTTGGTCACCAGTATCGTAGATCGGAGCCATTTGTGAGATCATAAAAGAAACTTGAAAGGTACTACTTTTCTTGCATTGGTATCTTCAAATTGCTTGCAGAAAGAAGAGTTTATAGAGGGTTTTTTGTGCTTACTTTTTGTTGAAGGAAGAGGTAAGCATTATTTTTGTTTACTAGTTATGGGATCCTTCTTTCTTTTCAAGGAAGGAATTTGAGGCTAATATATATATATAGGAAGTGCATAGGAATGAGATTGAAAGATTGTAGAGTGATTAAATGATTTTGTTTATGATTGTTATATGATATATGATTCAGCTTTGTTAGTTTGGAGTTTTGAGACTATCATGAGAAGTGTTTCGAGTAATTTTTTGTCACGGTTTTCTTATTAGGGAAAGATATAAGTATCTTGTTACACTGTTAGTAAAATGAGGAATGAGATACTAATGTAATGATAATGTGATTTTGTTAGGTAATTCAAGAGATTAGGATGATTTTTTTGGTTGTTTCGAAAAAAAAGTGTTAATTTATTTTTTGAGCTTTAACTGGTATTTTGTAAGCTATGCATTAACTGAAATTTTTATTTTCTTTCATTTGCTTTCTTTTCTTAGATTTATAGTTGGGGTTTTGTTGGGTTTGCTAGCAAGTTCCCCTTCTTTTAGTATTTCATTAGTTTTTTTTTTTTGGATCAATGAAGGACACAACCTCTTTTTTTGTTTCTTTTAACTGTATAAATTTTATTTTATTTTTGTTATTTCTTAGTTTTTTGTTCAATACTTTCACTTGCATTGATTTTTATTTACATTTGTAATATACATGTACATATTGTTTGGAAATTTTTGTATTATTAATTTTAAATCAGTATAAAAACATTCATCAATAGTAATCATTAGAATAATATACTTAAAAAATCAATTGCTATGTAAGTTTGGTAATTTTCCTATTGCTATTGTAGAACGGGTACGGTAATAAAATACAATACTTACATATGAGATTGATTTGGCTCATATGGGGAGAATTTGCAAGAAAATTCTTCATATTCAACTTCAATACTTCCTAATTCTTGCTATTCAAATTCAATGATAGGACCGTCAAGTTGAAAGTCCATGTTATTCACCTAGTCTATATCTTTTGATATGGGTAGAAACAGAATATGAAGTGTTTTTTTAGTTTTTTATACACCACCGAGACACAAAATGATAGAAATCCATGGAAAGTATATCCCAATAGAAAGAAACACATGATTGGATTTGGAGGATACTGATTGATTCTGGATGTATTATTTATTATTTTAGAGATTTTAATTGATAGGATTTTGTAAGTTTCTACTTTTGCTAAAATTTGAGAGTAATTTAGGGATTTGATTTTATTTTATTTACGTAACAAATAATGATGTAAGACCACAGTGGTAGGGAGCTACTTTAGTATGAGATTTTGAGATTTGATTACAACATGTAAGTTGCTTTTAATAGGTGCGAAAGCCCATTATTGAATCTCACCCCTCTATTTTAAAATCCAACTAATCTCACCCCTCATAACAATTAAACCATATTTGTAATTCTCAAAAGCCTCTGCCAGCCCCCTCAATCACTGTTTGTGTGAACAGTAATCCCGGTTACTATTCATCTCCTTCACTCCTAAACCTCACCTCCGTTATAGCCCCTCCACTTCTGGTCATCTCTGACCTCAACACCACCAGCAACCACCATCGCCTCCTCTCTTGATCTTCAATCAGTTTTCAAGCCCTCGTTGATGTCGCAGAGAATCCTAACCAGGCCCATGCTGGCTGTTTCAAATCATCTTAGCATCCATCAGCGTCAAGAGATCCTCGACAACAACTTCCCTGCTTCAGCTCTTTCCTCCGAGGCCATCACAAGCCCTCTTTGAAGCAAACAGTCCTCCCAATTCTCAACAAACATTCGATCTCTCTGTTTTAGATTAGTAAGATTTATTTGAAATCAAAATTGCTATTTTAGGGTGCTTCTTTGATTAACTGTTGTGAATGTTGCAGGTGAAAGCACCCAACAGCAGGCGCTTGATTTGGTGGAATCTGAGTTGTTGGATCTGGTTGATTTCACAATTCAGTGGTTTAGTCTCATTTGTTGCAACCGAACCTCTCAATTCAGTTCCGGATCTGGCTTGATACTATTTGGTGAGCTCAACACCTTTAGGTGAATTCCGAACTTGACCTTTATTGTTAATTTGTGCATCTCTAGAGAATTGTGGTGAACTGGTCATTATAATTGCTTATTACTATACCTGTGGATCTTGCTTGACTGATTATTGTATTGTGTTAGGATTGCATCCTTTTTTGGGTTTTGACTGTCAAACTTTTGTACCCACTGTCAGTTGCATACATTTAGTTTTTCTTTTCTAGGTTATCATCTATGTGATTGTTTGACTTCAATTACATTCGTATCTTCCCATATCCTATCCGGCGTCACAAAATGGTCAATCTACGTATCAAGTTGCTTGAAGTATCGGACATCACAAAATGCTCAATCTACGTATCAAGTTGCTTGAAGTATAATCTACAATATTACAATATCTGAGGACCTAAAAAATTCCTTTTGAGGGTTGTTAAACATTTGGATTATGAATCTATGATCAGATAATTGGATCTACAGCTTGTACACCTAAACTATATGCCTAACAAGCAAGCTACTCTTGGTTTCTGTTTGATTCAAGAGGGGGGGGCGATAATACATTCAAATTTTATTTTATTTTATTCTTTTTATGCACTTAAAATAATGTAAATAAACTTTAACGCACCAAGATGCTTCATTTGAATGGACTAATATCAACTTTTAATGAAAATAATAGAATTCAAATCCTTCTCAAGGAGCCATTTACACATACACAACATACATACATGAGTGAGGAGAGCATGCACGCTCACGCACGCACGCACACAAACAATCCTTTCATAAACAGATGAGTGCCCACACACATGATGCCACTATAAGTAATAGCAATCCTTTCATAAATAGACAAGTTCTCATACACATAAAAGGGACCTATGTGCAAGCAGTAGCCTGCAAAGGGTTCCCTTCCCGCCACTGAATTTGTATTGAAATTAATGAAAAAAAGTTCTCTAAGATGCTAGAAATTTTTACAATAGCCCGCTAAAACAATAAACTTGAATTAAGAAAACTTTTATAAAATTAGAAATTACATAACCAGTTCCAATATTTATACACATGATATGCATATGCCATAAAACTAGTAGCGGATAGCTCAAAACTAGTTAAGTGGTAAATTTTTTTTCAAAGCAATACTATCCGCTCAAAAGAATTATTTGAAAGAAAGCGAAAACACTCTTATTTAACAAGGTTAAGGCTTCCCAGATTTCTAAGAGTTCAAACTATAGTGACTTTAATAGGATTCTTTTGCCAGGACTAAAGATCAGAAAATAAGGAACTGAAAACATAATAAGGAACTAAAAACAAAAAATCACAAACAGCTGAATAACTTGAAGGTAAAGGACAGGAGAACTCACAATTCCCACTCATCTCTGAAGTAATTGTTGTAGGTCCACAAATGCAATTGTTCTACCTGCTTTAAATCAAATGCAAGTTTAGGTTAAAATTTCAGCAAGTTTAGGCTAAATTTTCTGCAAGTATTAGATCCTAAACCCTTTAAACTGGATGCCTCAATTCACATATTAAAGCAAGTGTTTTCACAAGCGTTTAATAACCTTCAACCAACTCCCAACATTTTTATACATGCAATGCATATGGCATAAAAACTAGTAAAGGAGAGTTTGAAGTAGGGCTCTCACAAGGGTCAAACTTAAGCCCTTCAAAAAAGTGGACGCTTGTATCAGTTGGAAGTTTCGGAGATTAAGCTCTCTCCTTGAAGTTTATGATGAGTGGCAAGCAATCAAAGATAATATGGATGGAGAAGTGATGAAGATTTGCCCGTGTACAGAGGCATTGAAAATATTCTATTGAATGCTTGTAGTTGATATTTAATAGAGCAGATTCGGTACAAGTTGATATGGATTGAGGGATTCGACTACTAGTAACACGGACTAAAAGATCTGGGGTCCACAAGCCAAGACGACCAGGGAAAAAAACAGAACAAACCTACAAAAACCTGCATCAAACTATAGTGTCCAATGTTACAGAATGCGCTAGGAATGTTAGGCGGACTAGGCGTTTGAGCCGGCACCTAGCGCTTAGGCAGCGCGTAGGCGTTTGGTTATTTTTTAAATTATTTAATTATAATAATTGATTTTCTTGCAACGATTAATCTTGCTAGGTTGGAATTTTTCAGGTCTGCAGCATGAAGATTTGTTTCGGTTGAACTGTTTCTATATTATATCAAAACTGGATTCTCAAACCCGCATAAAGGATCAACAATTTCATCAACAAGATCTCACTAAACTCTGTATGATTGTATTTCGAGCTGTAAAATAAGAAATTTTTTGGCAGAAAAGAGGTTCAATTTGCATCGTGTACATATTTGTTTACCAATAAGTCGGTCACAGTAGGAAAAAAATAATAAAAACGGTGGAAAAAAAAGATGAAATTTTTACCTTGAAAAGAGAAGAGGAGGGCTGGCGGTGAAGGGGGAGAGGCGGCGAAGAGGAGCCGAGGGGGTGGCTCGAGGAGGCGTAGTGATCAGCTCGAGGAGAAGGCGCCGGCGAAGAAGAGGAGGCGGCGAAGAGGATGAGGAGGAGAAGCAGTGATCGGGTTTTAGGGTTTTGGGGAAAGAGGATGCGCCGGCGAAGAACGGGAAGCGGCGAAGGGGAGGAGGCAGCGGCGACGAAGGGATTTTGGGCAAGAGATCGGGCGGAAAATTGGTAGGCTAGAGTACGGATTTGGGCTTTAATGAGTTAGCGGGTCAGTTTTGAGTTTGCTGGTCGGGTTTTAATTGAAAACGTTTTTTTTTCCACAAATGGGCTGGGCCGGTTTTAAATTTTTCTTTTTTGCTTAAAAGCTAGACGGCCCGCTTAGCCCTAAGCGCGCGCCAAGACGTCCTAGCCATCTAGCATGGCCGCTTAGGACAAAAGTGGAAAAATTCTAAAAATAGACCACTTTTGCTAAATATTTAGCAAAATCGACCATTTTGCTAAATATTTAGCAAAATCGACCTCTTTTTGGCCAACAGGCCAAAAAGAGGTCGGTTTTGGAAAATCGACCTTTTAGAAATATACGGGACTACTAGTCCCGTATATTTAGTGTCCGCTAATTGCACCCAAAAAAAACCTACGGGACTACTAGTCCCGTAGGTTGTGGGTGTCATTCTCTCTTCACCTCTCCAGTCATTCTCTCTTCACCTCTCCTCTCCCAAGCCTGTCACCCCTCTTTCTCCAATGGCCCTCCCCACCACCGTGAAGCCCTACTGCCACCTCCTCTCCCTCCTCCTTAAATGTCCCCGCAGAAACTTCCACCCCTTCCCAAAATGGCCACGCCGTGGCAAAACCCTCAATTCCTTCCCAAAATGCCATCGCCGGCAAAAATGGAAGCAAGACCAACCCCTTCAATCCTTCCTACATCAAGAAGCTCGCC
>BQKN01065921.1:384407-403274 GCA_022839385.1 Asparagus kiusianus | reverse complement strand
CAGGAGGATATGTATGGTGATAGTTATGAGGCTTATGATCAATTAAGATGGTAAATTTTACAGTTATTTTATTAAGTGTACAAATTTTTATCATAGCCGCTTATAGTACAATTGTTAGTTGTTGATTTATCATGCAATATCTTATCCTTAGATGTTTCATGTTAGTTTTCATTGATATGTTCCAACTGTCATTGTGGAATGTTATGTTTTATGAAAACTTGTGAGCTTTTATGTTAATATATTATCCTAATGTTCCAATGTATTATATTTACATGAGCAGAAGCTACATTGTTGTACAGGTATGAGCAAATGGTGAAGGAAACGAATCCAGTAAGCTACATATGCATTGACCAGAATGAAGGAAGGTTCAAAAGACTGTTTATATGTTATGCCGCTTGCATCGTTGGTTTCTTAAATGGGTGTAGACCCCTATTATTTTTGGATGTGACCTTTTTGAAAGACAGATACAAAGGCATGTTCCTGAGCGCCATAGCATACGACGGAGATCAAGGGATATTTCCGGTTGCGTATTGTATACGTGATCAGGAAAATGTTGATAATTGGAGATGGTTCCTTCAAGGCTTGTGGTCCATACTGTATGAAAGGTTAGACTCGTACAATCCTCCCCACTAATTGGTAATTATTTCTGATGCCGACAAGGGGATTCGAGAAGCCGTGAGAGAATATTTCTCTGAAGCAATTCACTCACGATGCGTTCTGCACCTAGTTGAAAATTTTAGAACAAAGCTAAAGGATTTGGGAATGAAAGCAAAGGACACATAAGTTTTGGGGAGTTTGCTCCAATCTGCTTGCTATAAATACACTATAGCGGAATGAAACGACTACATGAAGGAAATTTATGAGATGGCTCCAGTCGCATATGAGATTTTACTCTGTTATTCGCCAGAGAATTGGGCGAATGCATTCTTCCCTTACATCAGGTAATGCATTCATCTTAGATTATGACGTTTTGCAGTTGATGTTAACTATTATACATATATGTGAATTTTTCTTTCTATAGGTTAACTTTGTCTGATATATGTTAACTTTCAGCAATATATGTTAACACTGATGTTTTTATGTTAACTTGGAGCAGTAAAGGTTAAGTTTTGTGGTTACGTGTTAATTTTATTACATATTGGATGCCCATCATACTATTAATTATTTTGTGCTTTGCAGATATGGTCATGTAACCTCTAATGTTACAGAATCCTTTAATAGCTGGATTTACGTGAAGCTCGATTGTTACGTATCCTGCAAATGGTAGAGCATATCCGAAAACAAATTATGAGTCGCATGAACAATAGACGGATAATGGCTGATAAGTGGGCAAGCTATCTGTGCCCTAAAGCTGAGCAGATTGTTAGAGAAAATATGAAAAGAGGACGTACTTTAGAGATTAAACAATCTAGAGATGATATATTCGAAGTGCAGTCACATAGAACTACTCACGTTGATTTGGAGAAGAGGACGTGCACTTGCCGAGCTTGGGACGAAACCCGTATTCCTTGTGTGCATGCTTGTGCAGTCATTATTTATATGAAAAGAGACGTATATCAATATTGTGATTGGTTCGTGTCCGTAGAAGCGTTTAAGAAGAGCTACGACGAAATATTATATCCCATCCCAGATTATGAGAAGCGGAGTGTGTCCAGGGATGAAATACAGATTTTGCCACCAATTACCACTAAGAGGAGGGGAAGAAATAAAACAAGACGCATAAACAACAGAACCATTTACAAACGGCCAGTCAAATGTTCTCGGTGCAAAGTTGTTGGTCACAATCGAGCAACCTGTAACGAGCCCATCTGGTGACTAGTGTGTTTCTGCTTCTTACAACAATACTTTTGTATGAGACAGCAAAGGTTGTTTTTAAGTGGTTAAGTATATAGTGGTGGACTTTTGTAATCTGTGATAATGATCGACTAATCATTTTGTTCATGCTAGCAATATCTAAAAGCAAGGCTGAAAGATGTTTTCAGATTTGTGCTTGTTCATCTTAGATTTTATTAAAAGATTTTGAGTTTAAATTGGCCAAATGTCCAACATCTCATTCACTGTTCTAACGGCTAACTGCCCATCATACTGTGCTAACAGGTATATTACAACGGCTAGTTTCTTGTTCCTTATGCAATATATAATGTGCCCAAAGCAAAGCTAAATTTAAATGTATGTTCTATCTTCCCTGCATTCCCAGTTTGAGAGTGTGAGATGAGAACATCAGAGATATCTCAGTCACAAGAAGAGGTATGTTGTTTCTATCAAATTCCAACACCATGAGGCAGTGCAAAAATGGGAAGAATAAAGGAAGATACTTCTGGGGATGTGCAAATTTCCTAAATAGGCAATGCAAGTTTTTTGCTTGGGCTCACAAAGAGAATGCAATGCCCAGTAGATTATTCCATTTTGTCCAGAAGTCCCCGTTGAAGATGAGATAACGACCAAAACAAAGCAATTGAAGAAAGCACTGAAGCAATCGAACCGTGAAGTCGAAAAATGGAAACTTTGCTCATTCTTCCTATGTTGTTTTTGTATGGTACTAATTTTCTTCAACATTGTGATCTGTAAGATGAAAATCAACTGAAGAAACTTCAGTTTGTTATGCTTTTGCTGTAAGTGGTTAAATATTATGTGTCAACTTTCACTAAAAGTAGTCATATTTAGTGACATTTATGTTAATTTCCCAATTGAAAGGGGTGATGTATCAGAGTTATACATTTACTACTAAAAGTGGTTAATTATTAGACTTTTACGTTAGCGTTTACTGAAAGTGATTATTTATCTCAGTTATATGTTAACGTTTCCTGAAAGTGGTTCTGTTCTCGGAGTTATATGTTAACTTTTACTGAAAGTGGTTAACTATCAGAGTTATACGTTAACTTTTAGTGAAAGTGGGTTTTTTACTAATTTTTTGGCAAATTTGTTTACTTTCAGCGTAATAGGTTATCTGTGTGGTTGAGTACATGTCATCTTTTCTTATATTATGTTAACCCTTAGGAGGAATATGTAAATCAATGTTGGTTTTTTCTCAATATATCAGTAACATGTTCTATCAGTATAAGTCAACATGAACTGTGATGCATTTCAACCTGTTATTAGCAATGATTACAATAGCAACCAGTTTCACAACCAGATATGTGCATCTTCTCATCCACACTATCAACCAGTTACACAAACAGTGGAATAATTGTCAAAGAGAATGATACACAGCTGCAATAATGTTAACTAAATTTAAATGCCAGTTAGTTTTGTTCCCAATTCAATCTGTTCGTACACATCACTTTTTAGGATATCATTCACCCATCCTTTTCTACTGTCTCCCATTGATTTTTCTGTTCCCATCCTTCTATTAGGAATTCAGCTGCAAGCCTGGCACGGATGACTTCAGACTCGTCAGAGTGATTAGTTACTTGAGTGGTATCTACCCCATGAATTATAGCCTTTATATATATATAAAGGAACGAAAAGCCCACAATCAAAGCTGCATGATATAAGATGGAAAGATAGTTAGATATAACATACTGAATAAAATGAAAATGTTTAAATTTAGTTAACATACTAACACATGTTTAAATGCATGAAATACTAACATTCCAGTCTGTTGCTCGTAAGGGACGGCTTCATATCAGAACTTTCTCCAAAAATTATTCGGATCAAAACCAGACTTCATATGGTCCATGAAAGCAATTACTTTATTTACTGGCTCAATGTATGCACTATGGCCAGCCGAGCTATAATGCTTGACAACGTCCTCATCCAACCTTACTTCAGCCACATGCCAGTGGTCATGACGCACAAGCGGGATAAGGAGTACATTCTTCCTTGCGGCAACATGCTTTTGTATGAAAGAGGTGTATAGATGTGGAAAATCTGGGGTGACTGCATAAAGACTATGCTGTATTGCCAAAAAATAATGATAAGCCAATTGTAAACATGAGATAAAAATGGTAGGAGATTGAACCTAATGCTTACGCAGAAGAATGTCGATACAACCCCATATTGGTTGCCCATGGACTCCACATCTGGCCTCTCTAGCCATGTGACGAGCCTATCTACAAGAGCTTCCATCACCTGTAAATTTACCATGGAGCAGATACAAATTAAATTACACAACACCCAGTCATCTCATAAAATGCGTAAAAGATTAACATATCAAACTTGCATGGTCATCGATACGGCCGCCACGTAGAAGATTAAGAAGTTCCAATGAATCGACACTACTGTTGAATGTGTTAACAATAACACGTGACCTGAAACATAACAATAAGATCCAAACCTCGTTCAACCACTTACTATAGAAAAATATGGAAATATTAACATGATTTAGCAAACGTTAGCATAAATGGGTATAAGTTAACATAAATATGGAAACGTTAACACGTAACGATGAAAAGCTAACATTTTCTAGCAAACGTTAGCATAAATAGGTAATGATTAACATAAGTCTGGAAATGTTAACACGTAACAATGAAAGCTAACATGTCCTAGCAAACGTTATTCAGAATGACTAAACTTACTGATGGGCTTTTTGATTGCAAAACTCAGAGATCCTTCTATTCTCATCTGGTGTGAGCTTTGATAATACGTGTTGAGGTACTCTAAAGTTGTGAATGAAGGTTCCTTTACTATCAATCAAACGTATGCTAAAATCATCAAGGTTAGGAATACCCTCGTTCAGCAACTTCAAAAGAGCCTCCTCCTTCTTCTTGATTTTCCTCTTTGCCAAAAAATCCCAAGTGCATTCATCAGGCTTACAATAGAACCTGATTTTTTTCCCTCTCTTCCTCCTTGTGGTGTGATATGTTAATTATCTCTTGATGAACTTCCTTCTTCTTTTCTTGAGAGAAAGGGGTGCGGACTAGTTGTGAGCGCGTCCGCTTTCTGGTACTTGGTCCCCTAGTCCCCCTTGACACTAATCTCTTCAATCTCTTCTGAAAAACTTGCACCTGTTTTTTCTCCTCCATCTTTTCTTCAACTTTCTTCTCCTCAGCACATTCCCCCCCTCTGTTCTCCTTCACTTTTTCTTCATCTTTCTTCTTTCCTTTTTCCTCTTCCACTTTCTCCTCTTTCTCTTCCTCATTCTTCTCCTGCTCTCGCTCTTCCTCTTTCTTCTCATCCTCTCTCGCTTCCTCTTTCTTATCCTCCTCACTCTCTACAGCTTTCTCCAAATTATCATCCTCCATCTCTTGCCATTCACCTTTCTCTACCTCCTTCTCTGCTTCCTTGCCAATATTGGTTACATCGTCATAATCGAAGCAAATTCCATCATCACCCCTGTCCTTAGAATCAATACTCCTCCTTATTTTCTTTTGTGCAGACCCTGTATGCCCCTCTTTCTGTGACATAATCCCCTTCACATTCTTCTTCAGGTCTTCGGGGTCAATCAAGTCAGCGGTCCCTTCATAACGCTCCAATTTCTTGTTCAGCCTATGTATCTCCTTAGAGCATTCCTCCCATTGAAGGCGCTTACTACGCTTGACAGTGTGGAGCAATTTCCAATTAATTTTGGCCGTATTCCTTCAAAATTGAATTTGATCTTCGGTTGTCAACTTCTCTATTTCATCTTCACTCTCAAAAGCATCTCTGATATGCTGGGCCAAAATCTAAAAAGTAAACCATATACCCATTACCCATATGTATCCACAATATTAAAAAAAATAGTTATGAGAATCCACAATGTAATTTTCTTACCCAAAACATGTTAACATGAAACAATGAGTACATGGAAAATTAATTAATGATAAAGATAGAAAATTTAACTCAATATAAATATGCAAGAATGTGTAAAGAGTCATTGATGCTTATGTAACCTATGGATGAGCTCTTTGTCCTGCCCTTCACCTTATCTTGCTTCCCATCCTTTACCTTTTCTTCCTCATTCTTCTTTCTCACCCTAGTTTGCTCCATAACCTTACTCTTATATGAGACAATTGGGCTTCTTGTTTTCCCAAAGCGAGCGATTTCAATCTTCTTCCTGCTTGGCTCCCGTTGAGGGTATTTTTCACCCCATTCAATGCTGGGCGTAATTGGTTTCTCCATGATTTTAATGCTTGCTTTCTTGGCCTTAGAGACAATTGTCTCCATCCTCAACGATCCAGCGGTCCCTCCAACCCTTACCCAATTGGTCATCGGAGGCTTCCATCTCAAGTTTAGGGCTGGTTTTTTAATGCCAGTCATCTCATAGTGCATAGCTGTCAGAATCGAAGGAACGAATATCAAAATAGTTAACTTTCAGAACTCATTCTTCAACTACACTCTAAATAGCTAACTTTCACCAAAACATGTTAACATTAATGGGTACATGTTAACTTTCACCTATTAATGTTAACTTTAATAATTATATGTTAAAGTTCATGTTAACATGTTAACTTTCACCTATTAATGTTAACTTTAATTTTTATATGTTAAAGTTCATGTTAACATGTTAATTTTAACCATATTCTGTAAACATTTAATATTGTACATGTTTTCTAATGCCTGTTACTAAGACTAATGTTAACTAAAACAAATGTCAGACCAGTTGGTCATGCAACTTATAGGGATGAGCGGCATGCATCCAGGTACGTATGTAACCCCTGGCTTCCTCAACCCTTCAACGGCAATTTGAATGCCTCTCTTCGTCTCATTAAAAATAAATTTACCCCACGCAATGTTCTTCACTCTCTCAATACTATCTACATATTGAAACAACTATCTTGGAATGCCTTGTGAGCTGTTGGGGCACCAAATCATTGCACACTGGTACAAGATCTGAAGCAGCACAAAATCCTCAATGTCCTTATTATCAGAAGACTCAACCAGTGTTTTCAGTAACTCCTCAACATATCTCCTCATGCTACCAGCTTCTTGTGTGGCCTTGGCCTTCGCCTTTGACTTTGCCTTTTCTTTCTTCTCTTCAAAATATTCCCTCCAAAGCCGGTTGTGAGGGTCTCTATTCCCGTAGATCAATTCCCCATCAATAGGGAAGCCCGTGTGAGTTTGCACCCACTCTTCATCAAATTGGACTGGAAATATAGTCCCGCTTATGGGATCAGGAAAAGAGAATTCATCAGTTTCGCCAACATAATAGCTGAGCACATGCTCTAGTGCCCGTCGATCACGTGCTGGAGGTCTGAAGAATACATAGTGCTCAAAGTTACTGCCCTTGTAGGCATCCCAATGCCACTGCTTCAGTTTTGGTTGAAGTCTTTGCATGAAAGTACAATATGATCCAAGACAGGCACTAGGCCTTATATCACCTTCGGCTGTAGCTTTCCTACATAAACAACTATTTACTCTTAACAAGTCGTTCAACTGCAAATTAGGTAACAATTAACCGTAAAGGCATTAACTTCGTCAAAATTACATTTTATTAACATGAATAGCTAATACTTGACACTTATGCATAAACGTTAACAACAAACAAGATTTATTGACATGCATTGCAACTAGCTATCAACAAATGAGAATTATTCATATGCATTTGTTCCAAACCGATAACACTTCGTATTGTTCAGATCTTACTCCAAAATTACGAAACTGGTTCTACACTACAATAACCAGTCTCTCACCACCATTTTATTCAAAAAAAGAATCCATAAACCTCAATTAAAATCAAAATCACTCATTTAAACTAATTAAATTCAAAAACCCTCAATTGCTTGGGAACTTACTTCTTCTTTGAGATGGACACATCCTCCAGCGAGCGTCTCCTCTTGCTTTCTCGAATATCCAGACTTTTCATGCTCAATATGGTTTCCGTCGCCTCGTTACTCTCCTCATCCTCAGAGGATGTCGGAGCAGAATTGCTGGCGGGCGATATCAAGGCAGAGGCGGAGGCGGATAAGTTTGGCATTTCCTCCTGCGCTAATCGTGCCGACCGACGCCGGTGACGAACGTCCTGTTCCGTTTGAGTGTTGTCCACTTCATATTTGCTACGCTTACGGTTCTTAGCCATTTTACTTAAATTTTTTTTGGGCATTTTCAAAATAGATTTCTTAGCCGCTTGAGTGAAACTAGGGTTTTGAAAATGGGTTCGCAAGCTAATAGAGGTTTGCGGTGAAGAAGATAGAGAGAGAGAGAGAGAAGACGGCCAGGCTCGGGGGGAACGGGTACAAATGGGTATTTTGGTCTTATCGCCTCAACTTTTCTCTTAAAGTTGTCTTGGAAATGAAAAAAGGGCTGAATCATTATTAAGTTGAGTTTTGGGGGCTTTGTCACACCAAAAAAAATACAGGGGGGGCTACTCACATCCCATTTCTTTTTTTGGGGCCTTGAAACATTTTTCCCTAATTAATGCTTCACCGAGTATTTTCATATACTTGCCTATCTCCTTTTTGGGAGGATTGCTAGCAGTTGAGATTTCCCGTTAACCAGCAGTATTAATTAAGCGCAGAATAAATTAAGAGAGTGCTGAAATTGTACCTGTAGAATCGACGAGAAATTTGGTGAAGAACAGGTTTTGGAAGCGCAGGGGAACTATTTGGAAGCTGCGCGGTCGACCGCGGCGCAAGGCCGGTCGACCGCGAACGTGCACAGACTCAGGGTGTGATTTTGGATTCGTTGCGGTCGACCGTCGCGGTCAACCGCCAGACCCTGTAGGCGAATTTGGTCTTTGTTGCTGGATCGCGGTCGACCGCAAGTTTTGGACGGTCGACCGCCAATCGGGTCAAAGCCCAGTTTTGGTTTCCTGTTCTTATTGGGTTTGGTGTTTGCTATAAATAAAACCAACATACGAATTAGGGTTTCTTTGGCTTTGATTGGAGATTGGTTTGGGGATATTTGGAGCACAGAAAAATGAGAGTTTTTCTGAGCAATTGTTTGAGGGTTTATTTGGAGAGATTAAGAAATTTGTTGGTGAGATTAGTTTGTTCCTTCGAGTGTTTTGTAATCTCAGTTTGTACTCTTCTTCTCTATTAGTAAAAACCAAATCCCCTTCTTGTCCCGTGGACATAGGAAATTTGTCGAACCACGTAAAACTATTGTGTTTGGATTTGTGCCGTTGTTTGATTTATTTGGCCTTTATCTCGACGTTTGTTTGATTTGGTTCTCGAAGCACGCCCGTTTGGTTGTCCCGCTTCTGCGCCGCGCATAACAATTGGTATCAGAGCTCCAGATTTTAGATCTAGGGTTTTGTCTTGGTTGGAGGAGTAGATCAATTTGGAAGTTCGGTTAGGGCTTCGTTTGGTGAGAAATGTGAGATCTTTTTGGTAAAGACTCTATATTTTTCAGTTTGGATCTATTCTTCATTTGTTCTGTATTGGTTTGTTGGCGTTTGAGCTATTTGGAGGGGTAGATCGCTTTGGAGGCTCTTCGAGGGCTTCGTTTGGAGATAAAGGTGAGATTTTTCCTATTCATGGATCTCGTTGCTGTCGTGCAGGGTGAGATCGTTTGGAGACTCTTGTTAGGGTTTCATTTGGAGGTAAAATTCTTTCCTTTATCAGTTTGGATCTATTCTTCATTTGTTTGTGCTTTGAGATAGTTGGCCAAGATAGAAGGATTTGAGGCTGGGTTATTTGTTTATTGATACGGTGCATTGGACTATCGAGAAGTGCCATTGACCTGCATATTGAAGTCCTTTGAGCACGTTGGTATGAGCAAGGAGACCGAGGTGGAGTTTGGCACTTCTATTTGATGATTGAGAAGTCTTCTATTTGGTGTTCATTCAGGCATTTAGGAGCATTCCAAGGAGGCATCATTGGAAGGTAAATTGGTATTTTGGTTTCCTATATTGGGGATTGTACTAGGTATTTGTGGGTTGCAACCATGTCCCGTTGGTTTTGAAGTCCTAGTAGTCAACAACAGTTGAAGAAGTGTATTGAGAGTAATGTGAAGGTACTTTATTCTGGTTGTAGAAGAAGGTACAAGAGGGACCTACTGTATTTGTGCCGAACTCATGGCAGTTTGAGGCACTTCATTAGAGAGGAAACATTGGGGCGATGAGATGAGATGACAGTTTCGATTGGTCGTTCCTTTCTAGAGGGGGATCGGCGTTTGATGTCGAGCATTGACATTGGTGTGCGGGCTTCGACATGTTTGGGTCATCTTATGCATAGGTCGCTGACTGCTGCATTAGGAGTTATTGGATCTGGTGGAGCTGTTTCAGATTTTGGTTAGCGTCGGATATTTGATTACCCAGCATTTGGTCACATCGAGGATATGAGATTTGATCCAATTACGTGTTTAGGATTCAGAGGCTTATTTGATTATCGGTTGGGAGCTTCTGAGTTTGTTCTAAGCATGTATGCCACTTTCGACTCTCGGCTGGTAGAGAGTGTTGATCAGGTCGTTTGGATATCGTTGCAGGTCGAGGGTGATGCTACTCCACGTTGGGTGGAGTTTACTCCACATACTCCAGATCATACTACATCGTTTGGTATTCCAGCTGAGGTGACACAGATTGTGGATCATTTGGATTTGGATGCAGATGATATTAGTGAAGAGTTGCAGACTTTTCTATTTAATTGAGGGCCTTTGGAGGCCGTTTGGGTGAACTACGTGAATGCTTGATTCCGTGGGCAAGAGGATACATAGGCAGTCAGTTTTTGATACAACCGATTTGGTGTGAGTAGATACCGACGTTTGGGTAGTGTTCGCACTCCCATTTGGGTCTCGATTTGTTGTGGATGGAGTCCGTTGTCATGAGTCCGTTGCCATGGTGTACTGGACGCAACAAGTGAGACATTTGGTTTGGCCGGTATCGGCTCAGTTTTTAAAAGAAACTTCACCGAGGTGAAGAATTGTAGAATCGGCGAGAAATTTGGTGAAGAACAGGTTTTGAAAGCGCAGGGGAACTGTTTGGAAGCTGCGCGGTCGACCGCAGCGCAAGGCCGGTGGACCGCGAACGTGCACAGGCTTAGGGCGTGATTTTGGATTCGTTGCGGTCGACCGCCAGACCTTGTAGGCGAATTTGGTCTATGTCGCTGAATCGCGATCGACCGCGAGCTTTGGGCGGTCGACCGCCAATCGGGTCAAAGCCCAGTTTTGGTTTCTTGTTCTTATTGGGTTTGGTGTTTGCTATAAATACCAACATACGAATTAGGTTTTCTTTGGCTTTGATTGGAGATTGGTTTGGGGATATTTGGAGCACAGAAAAAAGGAGAGTTTTTCTGAGCAATTGTTTGAGGGTTTATTTGAAGAGATTAAGAGATTTGTTGGTGAGATTAGTTTGTTCATTCGAGTGTTTTGTAATCTCAGTTTATACACTTCTTCTCTATTAGTGAAAACCCAATCCCCTTCTTGCCCTATGGACGAAGACAATTTGCCGAACCACGTAAAACTATTGTGTTTGGATTTGTGCCGTTGTTTTGATTTGTTTGGCCTTTATCTCGACGTTTGTTTGATTTTGTTCTCGAAGCATGCCCGTTTGGTTGTCCCGCTTCCGTGCCGCGCACAACAGCACCCACTTTCTTAAACATAATACAAAAGATTGTTGTTATTTCTTGTATATCTAACTTCAGTGCGCGACATGCTTTAGCTGGAAACGGTATAATATGGGTATTCTGAGTATGGTTTGTCCAACGAGCACCCACGGGCACTCGTTAGTGGAAAAGAGAGAGAGAAATGAATAGCAAGTGGACCCCCCCTTGATTTGCACCAATTTCTCTCATCACCTCACCTCTCTATCTGTCTCATCCCCTAGTGAGTGCCTATGTCCACTTGCTAGAGAAACCCTTCAGGACCAACTGAAGGCATACGCAAGGGCAGAGGACAGATAAAGCTTCGTTTTCAACAGTAACATCAAACTTTAGGGAACATGTCAATCAACTTCTAACTCAGAGACACTGAAATTCTACAAGCTAATGGGAATCAAATGCGTAGATGTCACACATGGGAACTCCCTAGGTCGGAGCAAGTCCGTTTGCCTGCTGATCACCTAGGGATGTTCCCGTATATAGACGCACGTATGAAGTACGATACAAATACGCTTATGAATACTTGCACACACATATATACGGTGTTTTTTTTTCATTTTTGATAAGAAACTAATATGAAAATATGTATTCGTCCGACAATTGAAAATATTTTGATTCCAAAGTAATGACTGAGAGAAAAAAATTTTAGGGACGGGGAGAATTTACCTTAGATATGATTTTAAGACGTATCGAACTTATACTTTGGCTTCAGAAATGTTGTTTTATTTAAACATCTACCGTATCGAAGAAATGTTGTTTTATTTAAACATCTACCGTATCGAATGATTTATATAATTCTTTTATCTTACAGTTCCCCTCATATATAATGCTTCATACCAGAACCATCCTCGTGTTGGGCGGCTGCGAATCACAAAAAGTGGGCAAAATTAGAAAAGGGCGCTTAATTGTTCGCTCACATATTTTTACCCTATTTCACTTCAAAAAAAAAAAAAAAAAAAAAAAATTGTTCGCTCACATAGTCACATGTGAGCAGTACCTATAAGGCGCGTACTCCCTAGTATCTATTTTTTATCCATATAGGTTTTCCTCGTTGCGCCTTTTTGATGGTTACGAGCTATGAATTTTTCTTATTGAATTATATTCATATTTATATTCATTACTAAGCTAACATTTGGACAAAATGACCAGATTGGTATATGTTTTCAAGGTTTGGTGACATGTTGGTATATTTTCTTTTAGTTTTGTCAATTTGGTATATATTTTCGACTCCTGTGCCATATAAGCCTTAAATTTGGCCGGAGTTACTGTTCCGAACAGGGCTGATGTGATATTTTGTAAAAAAACCCTTCATCAAATACAATTTTCTGCTCCTAACCCCCCTCTCCCTCCTCCTCTTTATCCTCTTCAACCTCCCCCTCTCCCTCCTCCTCCTCTTCCTCTTCCTCTTCCTCCTCATCAAATACATTTCATCGTATATGGATTCAGGTGGCTCAGGGTGGGGTGCTCCTACAATATGCCAGAAACTACTATGAGGTCATCGTCCTCATCTCCGCTCGTTGTTCCTTCCTCATTAGGGCTATTCACCGGCTATGGCACAGCGGGGTCTTCCGGTTCTTCGTCGCCCGTCAACTGGAGCACTCGCGGGACGATACCTCAGTGTGACTGCACCAGCATAGATTGGAGCTTGGACTCGACGCCACCGCCACTGCCGTCATCATCTATAAAGGGTGAGCGGTTGTACGATAACTCATGGCAATCTTCATACACTCCGTCGTCGAAATCTTCGAGGCTGGTTTTCAACGATGGAGGCCTAATGGTTGAGCGTCCTGCTGCACCCTCTGCAGGATCCCCAGAGTGGACCTCCCCATTTTGTGGGAAGGACCTCTTTAGGGTTCCGAGGCAGTTTGTTACATCCCCATCTCCATAGTGGGAAAAATTAAGGGGGTCATTTGGAAAATGGTCATAAAAGAAAATGGACTCTATGGTTGAAAATTGTTTGCTGGTTGCTTCTGAAATCTTTGTGATGTCTAATTTTACAATATCTCAAGTGGTCTTGCTGGGGTTAGTTGTGTTTGGGATGCATGCTGTAATGCTGTCCTTTGCCATTATTCCTGATGCGTCGCTGAAATTGGTCTCTGAATCTCTCCTGATTGCAGGAATGACTCTTGAATTCTGCTGACTGAAGATTAAAAATGTCAAGTTGCCGAAGCTTGAATAATTATGTCTTTTACTTATTTACTTTGTTTTAATGGGTTATTCGTGAAACATTGTGATAGTACATAGGGGCTTATGTACTATCCAACAAAGACAATAATTAAAAGGAAATGGTAGATAACAAAGACAAAAATTAAAAGGAAAGACGGTGATGACATCGGAAATGAAGTTCTTTCATGTATGGACAAATTACCAAACTATACGTAATCTTCTTTTGGGTTTTACTCTTTCTCGGAAGAGGAGGAGGGGGAGGTTGAAGAGGATGAGGAGGAGGAAGAGGAGGAGGAGGAGGAGGAGGGAGAGGGGGAGGTTGAAGAGGATGAGGAGGAGGAGGGAGAGGGGGGTTATGAGCAGGAAATTGTATTTGATGAGGGATTTTTTGTAAAAAGTTACATCAGCCCTGGCCGGAACAGTAAGTCAGGCCAAATTTAAGGCCTATATGACGTCGGAGTCGAAAATATATATCAATCTGATAAAACTAAAAGAAAATATATCAACATGTCACCAAACCTCGAAAAAATATACCAATCTAGCCATTTTGCCTTAACATTTGTATCTATTTTTTATAGGTACATACCCGACCCACATGTCAATTTGTGCGCCCCCCCCCTCCCCCAATTGATGGGTCTGCAGCTGTCGTTATGGGCTAATGTTGGGCCACCGGAGAAATTAGTGCATCTTCGTTAATCATCACGTCATCCGCTACTCTTTGAGGGAATAATTCCTTTTGGACCCAAACCACGGGACCCAATAGAGGATAGCCAACACCGAAAATGTATTTGTTTAGGGTTTGTTTGTTTAAATTTTTTTGAGGGGAAAAGGGGAGGAAAGCTGCCAGTGTCAGAACTGTGGCAGCTTTCCCCTCACTTTCCCCTTAAAAAAAACAAAACAAACGGGGCCCTTAGTTATTCTATTTCTTTTTATTCCACGCTGGACAACCAACAAAACAAATGAGGGGACAGTTTCGGAAATTTAAAAATCTGAAGGCTTTCCTCTTCTTCTACCTTCTTCACCAAATAAAAACCCTCATTTAGCTTTATCTTTTCCTGCATGATTTGATCTAGAACTGTAGACCAAGGGCAGAAGGAATACCATTGATAAGATCTAGCTAGGTAGGTTTTTTAGGATGAAGGTGAAAAGAACAATCGTGAAATCCTGAAAAAATTATTTGTAATCAAGTCGTAACTCGCGAGAGAAAACTGAGATATTTTGAGAAAGTTTGAGGGATCATACATTTTATCCCTTGTGGTTTATATAATGGCCTGTTTGGATGGAGGGTAGAGAGGGGGAAGGGAAGGGAAATTTCATTTTAACCTTGTTTGGGAGTTTCATTTTGGAGGGTAAAGGAGGGGAATGGAGGGGAAATTTGGCCCAAATTCTTACACCCCAAATTGGGGTGTAATGGAGGGGAAGGGAAGGAAGGGGAATTTTTACCCTTCCTTCCCCTTCCTTCCCTTCCCTAAGTAAACTCCCAAACACAAAATTATTATTAACCAAGTTAATCCTTGATTGATTTTTTTGGTGGATTTCTATCATATACCTCTTAGTATATTTGGAATATTGCTTCTCAAATCTTAATATTTGTAGAACTATCCATCAAATCTCAATATTTGTAATAATCTTAAATCATCAACTTTGAGGAAAAAAACATTCCAAAATCAACATATCATTAACATTGATTGGTCAATTTGTAATTGAAATGCAAAAAAAAAAAAAAAAAAAAAAAAAACAGTCATGCTTAGTTATAATATCTAACAAATTTGTTTATTTGTTAATTTGGGGGTTAGTTTATACAATGTTGATAATTTGGATTAGTTTTGCAATTATTAAATATTTGGGATCATTTTGCACATATGCTTGCGTTAAAACATAAAGCCGAAGATAACATAGACAAAAGACATTCTTTCCATGGGAGTTAAGGCCCCTTTGGCTTTTACATGTTTTCATCCCTGTAACAAAATTATGTACAAATAAGTTAATGTCAAGATAAAGAAAAATAAGAAGAAATAAAGGAGATCTATAGATCACTGGCGGGATGAATCGCCAAATACTGCTGCCGGGGGGAAGCCATGCGGTGGACTGATGGAGAGAGTTGGCACAGCGGACAGAGGCAGCGGTGAAAAATTCGTGGGTGTAGTGTTCTTTTCAAGGTGAAGAAAAAAGAGAG
Source organism: Asparagus kiusianus (assembly GCA_022839385.1). NCBI lineage: Eukaryota > Viridiplantae > Streptophyta > Magnoliopsida > Asparagales > Asparagaceae > Asparagus > Asparagus kiusianus. Next base: position 387,539 of record BQKN01065921.1, on the reverse strand, counting down.
AAAAAAAAGGAAGGTCGCATTCGAGAATTTCACGTGGAGGAGAAAACAAAAATCACCTGACTGGTGCTTTGTCTTCATGTCGAACGGTCCAGATTGATTGGTTAGTAGATGGATAGTTGAAAGTAGATTTTGATGGTCTAGAAGTCGATTCATAAGTTTTGGAGTACTCTGAATGCGATGGAATGGTTTGATTTTTCATAATGCGCTCAAGTTGATCAGAAAGTGCTAAAAAGTTCTAATAATAGCGGTGAAACAAATCTGATAGCAGATGGAGCGAATGCGTATGTGATGAATGAGACTGATATAGAGAATCAAATATTATTCTAGTAGTGGAGTTGTCAGCGTGCATTTGCTCAGAGTTATCATAGGAGCAAGAGATGGTTGGTGTGTAGCCTCGATGAGATAGTGCCAAATTAGGTGGAGCATTCAAGCGGGGAGGACTAAGTGATACACATGATGATGGAGATAGTGGCATTGGACTATGGGAGGTGTAAAACAATGAGTGCTCATATTCGGTCTAAGCGAAATAATGAAGGAGATTGAGGCATCTGGCTCATTGTGTGGAGTAGAAAAGGTGCACCGATATGGTTCGAGATGAGTACGTGATGCAGGTGGAGCACGAGGACAGTAAGTAGGGGAAGGCTACTATCATGCTTAGTTCAAGAGAGAAGCATATTCAATTTGCTTCTAGTGTTGTGGCAAAGATCTCTTGGTGCGCATAAAAGTGGTGGAGGTACCATGGCAAGGCAAGTGATATAGAAACCTACGGGCATCCAGGTTGGAGTGCGGATATTCTGATTAGGAGTGTGGGAGCTTCAGATTGAAGTGCAAAAGAATAGAAGATGCTGGCAGGAGAGGCAAAGTTTTAAGATGATAATGATATATCTTCAAGGGGTTTTGGAAATAAAATCTTTGGTGGAGATTGTTGGAATTATATCTTTGATTCTTTATATAAATTCATAGGAATTAGATATGGTTAGAGGTCTATTGTGATTAAAAACTTGGGTTTCATCATGATTAGGAGTTTGTATCCTATTCTAATTAAAAATTTAGGTAAGAGATAGAGTTTTGATTTCTCTATAAATAGTCTTCTATTGTTGGAGGAAAAATTAAGGAGAGGAAGGAGAGTCTATGTTCTTGTAATCTTAGGTTAACAGGGGGCGTGGCCTGATTTAAGAATATTGTGCAAGACGCGAGGGTTCTGTAATATTTATCTATAAAAGATTATAATATTAGCGAAGGTTTCATGGTCTTTATCAGCGCAAACAATCCCAATATTGGGAGAGGATTTTATAGTCTTTGTTCCTCCAAAAGATTGCACGGAGAGGGTTTTTGGAGAGAATATGAGAGTTGATTATGTTAGTGAGGTTGAGAGATTGAGAGACGATAGTTGAGTGATTCCTCTTATAGTTCTTGTTGATACATAGTGAATTTCTCTTATTGTTGCCATGTGGATGTAGGTAAAGTTGATCGATCAAACCACATAATTCCAGGTATTCTTCTTCTTGATTATGATATTTCTATCTTATTGATTATGGGTTGGCTTCCGACTACAGATTACCTAAAATCCCTAACAGTTATCATAGTCAATTAACAGCACCACTTTAAAAAAGTAGTTATCACTTCCAGATTAGCCTCCTGATCCTGAATTGTAGATAAGCTTCCTTTCCCTCATGAATTAAGGGTAATAAGTACCAATAAAAGTGTTTGGATATCCTCTCAACTAAAAAGTAGTAATGGAGAGACCATTATTATATCACTATCGTTAATTTACTTAATGGTCGGTTATGATTTGACTTTGAGTGTACTTTAGGAGATGAGTGCAAATCGGGGGCGCGCGCGGGGTTGCTGAGTGTTAGATTTGGGTGAATTATAGTCACATACTAGACAAATCGATAGCTATGATTAATGTAAAGGTCCCTCTAAATCCATTAAATACTACTGAAGGTATAGATAAAAGGAATTATATATCTATAATTCAAAACAATAACAAAAACAAAGATCAATAAGAAACCTTGGACTTCAGAGTGAAGAGAGGCCTCTCAGCAACGTCTATAAATTTCTTGCTGCTAGATTTCTAAGGCTTCGGCATGAAGATGTCTCTTCCATAGACATCGAAGGCACTTACATAGATATCGAAGGTTGTTGAGTGTTAGATTTGGTATGAATTATAGTCACATACTAGACAAATTGACAGCTATGATTAATGTAAATGTCCCTCTAAATCCAGTAAATACTACTAAAGGTATAGATAAAAGGAATTATATATCTATAATTCAAAACAATAACAATAACAAATCTCAATAAGAAACCTTGGATTTCAAAGTGAAGAGAGGCCTCCGAGCATCGACCAGAAATTTCTTGCTACTGGATTTCAAAGGCTTCGTCATGAAGATGGCTCTTCTATAGACATCGAAGGCGACCATATCTGATCAGCACTAAACCCAGGAGAGTTGATAGAGAAGGTGAGATGAATTAGATAACAAGCAAAGAATCATGGATTAATAATGCTTAATAGATACATTATTCATTGATTATATCTGAACTGAGATTTACACTAAAGAGATTTTCATGACTAATTCGGTTGTCAATAATACCATGTCCTTTAGAATGACTCGCTAAAATAATGCGCAGAATGATGGCATGGGTTGGAAAATCTCTCCTTTTGCTGATGTTCCAACTGAAGGAGGACCATACACTAATCCTCGAGAAATAGGACCTAATTGAAAGTTTACAGCCTTAAATATATTGAGATTGGCTTTACTAGTTAACCCGAAAGCTTAAAAGTATTCTGAATTGGCTCTAAAAGTCTACTTAAAATCATCGCTCTTTCTTTACTATGCAGTACTATATATGTTTACAAAAAAATATGTGGAGAAAATTAGTTTTTCTCGTTTTTCAGCTCGTGAGTCGACTCATACATGCACATGAGTCGACTCATCAGGTTGAGTCAACTCATGCCTATCATGAGTCGACTCACGAAACCCAGCCATTTTGTCACAAGTTTCTGACGAGTCGACTCACCTCAGTCATGAGTCGACTCATCGAGATGGTTTCTGTTTTGTCAAGTTTCTGACGAGTCGACTCACCTCAGTCATGAGTCGACTCATCGACGGTTTCCTGGTTCGTTTG
>BQKN01065921.1:316652-363924 GCA_022839385.1 Asparagus kiusianus | reverse complement strand
GGGCACACCCTCTACCACACTCCCAGCCACACCACCTCTCTTGCTACAGTACACGTGGTCCCATATGGGCCTCGTGTACGGTAGCAAGAGAGGTGGTGTGGCTGGGAGTGTGGTAGAGGGTGTGCCCCTATCATTATTTAATGAGAAAAGCCCATGACTGAAATATTCAGTTCAAATCATGATTATAGGGTTAATTTCACAAAAACCCGCTGGACTTTAAATTATTTCACTGAACCCCCCAATCTGTAATTGGCAAATAAAAAGATGTCACTGAGAAAAATATGTAAATATTTGTTGCATTCTCAAGAACTAAATAGGTAAATATTTATTTTAGGATTACATTGTCTTTATGGTACAAAAGTGGTCCTAGCACTAACATGCAGTACACCCTGATCGGTGCGGACATTACCCAACCTAACATATGTGCCAAGTATTACATATTAAAATGTTACTGTATTTGCTTTTTCTTAAACTAGTATAGTGCATAATTAATAAGAATTTATATATAATTAGTAAATGATTAATTATAACTAATGATACATTTGAGAATTATCAAACTTAAAAGGGCAAAATTGAAAATCAAAAGTTTTGACAATGCAATCTTCTTTTATATGTAGTATAGATATAGATGGTTAGTTTTTAGTTCCCATTTGCAAGGGAAGAAGGAAGCCGCTGCATCGTCAGTAATAATTTTGAATATTCATGAAAATTTCCTATAATTAAGTTCATGATAATTTTCTGGAATGAAAATGGTATATAACAATTTTGCGCAGAACACCCGCAAAGTTCATGAATCATAGTACTTTTGTTTAAATTTACCATTTCCCCTTATTATTGACCCTACAAACATAAGCAAATCAATTTATGGGCCCTTTTAGCTGACCATACGCTCTTTAGATCTTCGTGTTATGTGAATATGAAAGCACATTAAATGAAAATAGAAGATGATAATCCCAAACTGAAGTAGCCCAAAAATGCAGCTATCAATAAATGAATCAACTTTCCAGTGTTGGACAATTTTGTTTATTTTTTTCTTAATCAATTCTAATATATAATATCTTCTCATAAAACTCAATGAAAACAAACATAGCAACCTTTAGTCTTTTTATTTTATTTTTGTTGGTGGCCGGGGAAAGAAGATGCAGGATTTGGGAGGGAAGATCATCGTAGTCTCTAGATACATCACCTTATAAAGCTCATTTTATAAAGTTTTTTTAACAGGACTTAAACTCAATTTCTGGTTTGATGGAGTACATCGTAAAGTAATCAATAGAGATGCAGTAAAAACCAGTAGAGGTACTTCTTTAAGCAAATAAATAATCTCCAAAGAAAATTAATATTCAATTCCAAAATAAGATTGTATCATCTTCCATTTTAAATTTGGAATGAACTTAATAAGAGAGAGCAAGTAGGCAACAAACTGATTTAGAAATACAGACACTTTTTTTCGCCAGATTGTTTGATCATTTGATTGGAGAGGCAAACGTTGTACGATCATCTTACTTTTAATATGACAATAATGTGTTGCAGCTTAATAGACAACTGGCTAGAAGCTATGTGACACTTTGATTCGAAAAATGATATTAATCTTTTAGATCTTATAATATTTCATATTGCTTATTATCGTAGCTCTTATTCTCCCTCTTTTGTATATGTATATTTTGTATCTATATTTTCTCTAGTCAATAAATTTCTAGACATCTTCTGCTTCGATTAATAAAAAACAGTGTTGAATTGGCCTCCATAGGAGAAGAGTCTAATTTCATTTGGAAAGTGAGTAGACCCCCATGTTTAAACACAAAGAAGATCGTCATCATTACAACTAGATTCTGCATGGAGGATGAGTATATCTTGAGGATTAAAATAAAACTTAATCGAGCTTTACAGAATGTCAAATGCTCGTGAGCCCATAATCTGATGTATTAACATCACACTAGTAATTTGTCTTGACTTTAAACATACTCATTACAGTCACTTAGATCTTGAGTGCTAATGGCTCCAATTAGAGCAAGACTAGTGCAAGTTCTTAAAAAATGGATTATATTAAGTGATGGAGTTAGTGCTGATTGAGCGTGCTATGGGTAGGATTAGTTTGGTGCAAGTAATCATTACTAGAAGGTAAGAATGCAAGCACTCAAAATTTTTATTCAAAATTTTCATACTTTTAGTAGACCTAAAAGGGCAAAATGGCCAGATTGGTATATTTTTAAGAGGCTTGGTGACATATTGGTATATTTTCTTTTATTTTGTCAGATTGGTATAAATTTTCGACTCCGGCGTCATATACGCCTTAAATTTGGCCGGAGTTACTGTTCCGGCCAGGGCTGATGAGATTTTTTATAAAAAACCCCCTCATCAAATACAATCTCCTGCTCCTAACCCCCCTCTCCCTCCTCCTCATCCTTTTCAACCTCCCCCTTTCCCTCCTCCTCCTCATCCTCTTCAACCTTCCCCTCTCCCTCCATGCCTAACCTACCACAAACACTCTAGCTTCTTAATGTCGGCAGTTGCACGCACCTTAAACCCCCGAATGAAAAATCAGAAACAACTTAATAAAAATCAGGAAGGACCAATTCAATCTCTGCCACATCCTTCCTAAAGGCAAGTAGAGCTGACCTACATATACCAACTTGATTGCTGTATATGAAATGTATATCATCACAATCAGTCAGCCAATAGATATCGTAAAGCTTCATACAATTGAAAGTATCAGTAAATCCTAAGATCAGGAACGAGAACATTCACAGGGAGTACAAAAGACGAATCGGGAAAAAAAAGAGCAAAGCAAATAGGTAAAATAGGCAATCCAGTTACCAAGTATATTGCTTCACACAATACAATGAGAGAATTCACAACAAAGCAACATAACTGGTAGCGTTAAGAGATCAAAAAATGTCTCAAACGATGTATAAAGCAATACCAAGATACATTGTCGACAAGTTCTTTCATCATGGCATTCAAAACAACATATCCCAAATCCCTACTACATAACCATCCATTTCACAGAAGTTTACTATAAATATTTTTTTTTAAATCTTACTTCTTTCTCATTCCATTGGGGAACTAAATCCCAAAGCAGAAGGGAAGTCGAAATTTACGCTACCTATGGCAACAACACAAAGCTGAAGCAAACTCCATACCTTACAATTGAAAAGACAACAAATTAAGAAGATATTTGGTGATTTATTATGGGAGGAAAGTACATCTACACGTGCGGAAACAGAACCAACACATATTATAAAGAGGATGAGGAGGAGGAAGAAGATGAGAAAGATGAGGAGGAGGAAGAGGATGAGGAGGAGGGAGAGGGGGAGGTTGAAGAGGATGAGGAGGAGAAGGGAGAGGGGGGTTAGGAACAGGAAATTGTATTTGATGAGGGGGGTTTTTTTTTTATAAAAAATCTCATCAGCCCTGGTCGGAACAGTAACTCCGGCCAAATTTAAGGCCTATATGATGCCGGAGTCAAAAATTTATACCAATCTGACAAAACTAAAAGAAAATATACCAACATGTCACTAAGCCTCTAAAAAATATATCAATCTGACCATTTTGCCGGCCTAAAAGTATGGAACTCCTGTTCCCTCCAATGCATCAACTGTATAAGCAAATTGAAAAGAACTATGAGAGACACATATACCTATGTTTCAGTACAAACTACGTTCATATATGTATATGTGCAAGGTTGTTAAAGATCATCTAACAAAAGATACCTAACATAAACCATTAGATTAGATGGTAAAAAAACATAGTCTAGACCTAGAAAATATCTCTAAGAATTGCATATTAGAAACCTAAGTAGCATTTACGAAAGCTTGAGAATCCTTTGGAGAGAATCCACCCGCTTTTTTGGGTAGATTTCACAGAAAATAAAAAATCCTTAAGTTTGACTACTTTTGAGATAAGCACCCTGTTAATGTCAGATATTTAATAAGAGAGTCTAGAGTGGATTATGGAGAGTTTAAGGTCCCTCAATCTTCTTTGATGGTTGATTATTGAGTAGAGAGTTCGATCCTGCACATAAACAATATGTAAGAGAATCGGAGTTAGGTCCTTTAGGGGTTCCACTGACGATCAAGTCAGTATTGATCTTAAGTGGAGGAAAAAAGTATACTTGATTTATTTTATATAGTAAAAATTTATGTACCTTCATGCAGTAGTCAATTTGCCAATTTGTAGGAGATCCAGAAGGGTAGTTGTGTGATTTTGGCTGAGTCTAAGCAATCAGCTTATTCAACTGATATTTTATAGGTGTCGACAATGGGTGGCATGAGTCACCTTTGTGATTAATACGACGGTGACAGAAGGAGTAAGGTGCTGACAAGGTCCGATAAGTCATAAATACTTTCGACCGTGGCATAATAATGATGAATACGACCGTACATTTGCGATGATGACTAGCTATCGCCAACGGGTTCGAAAAAGACCGCCTTTCATCTTGGTTTTTCAAGAGGCCAAGAAATGACGCCCTTTGACTTGGCTGCTTGAATAAGGGTGCCTCTCAACTCGATCGACCAAGTGATAATGCACTGTGTTTTAGCGATAAAGCCCGAGTGAGAACGACTTTCGATTCAGCCCTCTTGGGAGGGTCCTAGTGGAGGCATGTTTTGACTCGACGTTCATGATGTTGGTTTGAGTTGGCATGCAATTTATTTGAGACACGTGCCATCTTTTGGAATATGATTAACACTTAGCCATTGTAGGCTGTCTAAAAATTACTACGAATAGCTAATCCCCACAAAGCACGAATGATGGAGGTCATGATTTGATGATTTTCATATTAATCAATGAGAGTTACAATTTGACGATTCTCACAACAACTGATGATGGAAATTACAAATAAGAATTACAAACTAACGACTCTCACATCTCAAAGAGTCAAAGGCCAGGATTACAAGATGACAATCCTTGCAATACTCTAACAAAAGATATTACAAGTTGATGATCTCTTCAAATGATATACGCGGAAGTCATCATCGTGTTACAAGCTCAAAATGCGAAGCTCGCCAGTGTGTTCCAAGCTCAAAACACGGAGCTCGCCACCGCGTTCCAAGCTCAAAATGTGGAGTTCACCACTATGTTCAAAGTTCAAAACGCGAAGTTCACCACCGCATTCCAAGTTCAAACAAGGAGCTCACTACCGTGTTTTCAGTTCTAAACATGAGGGTCGTTTCTAGAATGCGAATCTCGTGTTTGACCCATTCAAACACATTTTAAACGGTTCAAAAACTGTTTTGCACGAATTAAGGGCATTAAACTCTCATTAAGGAGTAATTTAAGGGAGCGGTTACACTCTTTAAACCCCTATAAATAGCTGAGAAGTTAGCTACAAAAGGATCCTTTTTGGGGATCATCTTGAATTGGCTTTTGTTGGAGCTTTTGGATCTTTGAAAGCTTGGCTTTTGAACCATTTTCGGTTGAAGAACTGATCGGCTTATTCTAGTTAAAAAGGATCAGTTCCTTTTCTAAAATTAACTCTTTTACAAAGTTCTAAAACTCATTTAGAGTTCTAAAACTCATTTAGTGTTCTTAAACTCATTTAGAGTTCCAAACTTGCCTCGCAAGTTCTTGGAAGATATCAAGTTAAGAAGAGGATACAAAGTTCCACGAAGTTATGTGCTCGAATCGTCAACGGGATACAAGAATAAAACTCCCATTTGACACTAATAAGAACAAAGTATTAAACAAAGGGAAGGATCTCCGTCGATTCCTTCTCTCGTTTGTAAATCGGGAAACCGATAAGAGAAATTATAATTTTTTTCTAAGTCAGTTAGAGAGAGATTACTGTGAGAGATTGTATTTATTTTTTTCCTAAGCTAGTTAGGGAGATTAATAAAAATTTTATTCTTAATTTTCTTATAATTTTTTGACAAACAAAATATGACGACTCCGTTGGGGATAGGCACTGGAACGATGGTTGAAACTCTTACTGTAGAGTTCGATCAAGCTAAGTACACGGAGCTTCTCTCCTTCGAATCCCTTAGTCCCAAGGCTATGCGTAAGATCCGCAAAGTCTCTAAGGAGATTTCATCTCTTGACTCACAAAAGGAACGTCTTTTCTTTGGATGTCGCTGTTCATATATCCCATTCACAGAAGAGGGAGATTCAACTCCAATTGAACTCGTCAATTGAGTTAGAAGCTTTACACCCGTACCCAAATAAAAGGTATCGGGTCATAAGAGGCCTATTGCCATGACTAACTTGATCACTATAGATAGTGATGTCACTGCAAAAGCCTTAAATCAGGCTAAAAAGAACGCTGCTCGAAGAAGGAGAAGGTCTCTATGACGAGCACAACTCTGAGAAAGCCGATCCTCCAACCAACACGAGCCCCGCATTTGTGAGCCTCAACACGAGCTCCGTGCTTCTATTTTAGAATGCGAACCTCTCGTTTATGTGCCAGCACAAGCCTCACGTAAGCCATACTAAACACGGCCCTCAGTGGCGTGTTGTACAACCAAAACACGGACCTCAGGCCCACGTTGAACGCGAACCTCACCTTCGCGTTGATCAATCAAAATGTGAATCTTGTGTTCAGAAGGGGGTTGCACACGACCCTCGCATCCTCACTCTCAAACGTGACTCTCGCATTCAGTTGCTCAAACGCGACCCTCGCATTTAGATGCCCAAATGTGACCCCGCGTTCAGTTTCCCAAACGTGACCCTCGCGTCCCATTTCCTAAACGCAACCCTCGCGTTTTAGTGTTAAAACGTGACTCTTACGCAATGTGTCAAGTTGCGTTCAGGGTGACCGACATGGATTTCAAACAACAAATTTGGGCCCAAGTAATAAAACCAAATACAGAACCTAATGTATACTGTGGACTTTGGGATCACTACCCCAACCCCCACCGAGGGATTGTCGTCTCCCCTCGGACCCCCCCAGCCAGGGGCATGCCATCCCTTAGACCCACGACTTGCTGATCAGGCAGCGAGACCCCCGTATTGGGTTATTTGTAGTGTGACTAGACTGATGGGCGGACATAAGAAGTCCACGAACTCATAGGCATGAGGTTCTAATTCAAACCTCACGTTCAATGAGTAACTCATCCTGAGTCTCTGCAATAGACTTGAGAGAGTTCATATCGAGAAAAAGGCCGGTACAACAAGGTCGCTCGTTCGTGCCATTATGAACTACTGATTTCTGTGGTCCTCTCAGGATGTCAATGCTGCTCACATGCGGCCAAATCATCGATGTCCATTCGATTAACAAACATCACTTTACCCAGTAAACGACGATGTTCCTACAAGAAGATGACTTCAGAAGAAGAGTACTTTGGAGTCACTTCTAACAAGGTGAGTATAAGGAGATCATCAATCCCTAGCTTCAATGAGGCAACGACGGATCAAACCTCTGACTTGAAAGAGATCCTAAGTGAGTCTGATGGAATCTATCAACACACTCGGACTCGAAAAAGTCATACCTCCTGTCAACTACCAAAAGTTGGCTAAAGGAATTGAGTCTGATGATGAACACTCCGCCATCGTAGAATCTTAATCTTCTAGCTCTTTTGCAGAACACAAGAGCTCCATTTTTATGGCAGGACATCTTGATGATCTTATGAAAAGACTTGTTAAGTAGCAAGCCATGCTCAAAGTGTAGCAGGAGGCCAATGATGAACTCTGGGTCTTGATGGCTCAAATTGTCGCAAACATGGACAAGTCCCCGAAAACAAATTCGCCATCCCAGCACAAATCTTCTTGAAGAGCAAGATCATCTTCATCAAAGGGGAAGGAAAAAGCAATTGAAACTTCTGATTAAGAAGCTCACAACATAGAATCTTCCTCTAAAGAAGGAAGAGATGTCGAGGATGAGCATAATTCTTAGTTGGCTAAAATGGAAGAATTGGAAGCCCATCTTAATGCTATTACTAATAGATGCGAGCTCCAAGATGAGGGAGATGTTAGGCCTTATCATGCCGAATAGGATACAACCCCTTATCCTCCAAAGTTCGAAGTTCCAACCTTACAAGCTTTTGATGGCACGGGGTCACCGAACTAACATATCTACTATTTTAAGTCATAGGCTGGGAATGTGACATTAAATGATACCATACTGGCTCGTTTGTTCATTGGCACCCTCCAGGGGGTTGCCTTTGAATGGTTCATGAAACTGTCTGTGGGATATATCCAGAAGTGGGCGGATCTAGAGAGACTCTTCCTGTCAAGATTCTTTGAAGGCGGCACAAAAGTCTATGTCCATACCCTTCTTGCCACTAAGCAAAAGAAGGGAGAGCCTATCAAAGCCTTCGTCAAGAGGTTCCAAAGTGTGGCTCTACGATGTCCGACAGGTATGACACAATTTACTCTGTTGGAAACCTGTTGACACGACTTACAACCAACCTCCTAGCCCAAATAGGGGTTGCGGAATGCTGTTCTTGGAAACAGCTTGTCTCCCAAGGCGAACAGGCTGAAGAAATTATTGCCATGTTCAAAGCTGAAGCTAATGTAGAAAACATTGACCAGCAACATGGTGTCAATCCAACTCGGGAGTCCTCCACTAGTTCAAGCTCCAATCGGTATGATCTTGATCCCTAAAAGGGAGAATTACACCTGTAAAATACTAACCCGCATGGTAAAAAAGAGAAAGGATTGGTACCCCTTACTATTCTGAAGGGAGAGATAATATGGGTCCATCCCGATCTACTTGACGACCAGCAGTGGATAAATAAATCAGAAAAAGCTAGGCAAAAGAATGCCTAGCCTTGGTGTTCGTTACATCCAAGGTAAATCCCTTGAAGATGCTCATGACGAGACCGTCTTTATTGAACTGACATCTCACAAAATGGGCAATACTTCTATCGTAATATGATGTGATTTATGCCTCAAAGGCTATTAAAGGACAAGCCTTGACAGATTTCTTAGATGACCATTCAACACCAGATTCTCCTAAGACGAAGTGGGGGTTGGTTACTTGAAATTCACTAGATTAAGAGTAACGAATTTCCTAAGTTGTCATGTTCAACAAAACACCTTTGTCAATTGCAAAAATAATCCCCAATGGAGTTAATCCTAGATAGGAAGGACCCTTCGTAGTAGAGTTAGTCTGCTCGAGTGGATCTTACTGTTTTATTAATCACAGAGGTGATAGGCTCATGATGTCAATTAATAAAAAATTTCTCAAGAAATATTACCTATGTAAATCATGAAGCTCCATTCTTCACCTACTAAGCCTCAGTCAAGACTAGGGGTTGATTATTTGTTATTTCTAAAATAGAAAAACAAATTCTCAAACTGTCAAGTTAACACCATACCTCTGACATAATCAACTTATCAATCCTCTTCAATAGGATCAAATCGCAACACAATCCTATCAAGTTGACACAATACCTCTGACACAATAAATTTATCATTCCTCTTCAATAGGATTATAAGTCCACAAAGTTACTCAAATCGCAACAAATTTCTGTCATGTTAATATCACACATCTGACACAATCAACTTATAAATCCTCTTTAGTAGGATGATAAGTCCACAAAGTTGCTCAAATCACAACAAACTTCTATCAAGTTAATATCACACCTCTGATGCAATCAACTTATCAATCCTCTATAATAGGATGATAAGTCCATAAAGTTGCTCAAATCGCAACACAATCCTATCAAGTTAACATCATACCTCTGACACTATCAACTTATCAATCCTCTTCAATAGAATAATAAGTCCACAAAGTTGCTAAAATCGCAACACAATCCTGTCAAGTTAATATCCACCTCTGATATAATTAATTTATCAATCCTCTTCAATAGGATGATAAATCCACAAAGTTGCTCAAACCGTAACAGAACCCCGTCAAGTTAACAATACACCTCTGACAACTAAATTAACTTATCAACACTCTTCAATAGAGTGATAAGTCTACAAAAATCTTGTTCAAATCACAAGCACAAAAATTATCAAGTTAACACTCCACCTATGATGATAAACTTAACTTATCAACTCTCTTCAATAGAGTGATAAGTTCATAAAAATCTTGCTCAAATCACAAGTACCAAAAATCATCAACTTAACACTCCACCTTTGATGATAAAATCAACTTATCAACTCTCTTCAATAGAGTGACAAATTAACAAAAATCTTGATCAAATCACAAGTATAAAAAATCATCAAGTTAACACTTCACCTCTGATGATAAAATTAACTTATCAACTCTCTTTAATAGAGAGATAGATCCTCAAAATCTTATTCAAATCACCAGTATACAATCTCATCAAGTTAATATTACACTTCTGATGACAAAATCAATTTATCAATCATCTTTAACAGGATGATAAGCCCCCAAATCACTGTTATGTTAATATCACACCTCTAATAGTTAAACTCCCATGAACTTGGTCTTTTCAACAGAATGACAAGTGTTCATTATCAAAACGTGAAGGTCATTCTCGCGTTCCAAATTAAAAATGCGAGGGTCACCCCCGCGTTCCAATATCAAAACACGGAGGTCACCTCTGTGTTTCAAAGGCAATACGCGAGGCTCACTTTCACGTTTCACAAGACAAACACGAGGCTCACCTCCGCATTTTAGAAGCCAAAAGCGAGGCTCACCTCTGCATTTCAAATGTAAAAGCATGGTGCTCACCCTTGCACGCGTCTTGAGTAGCAAATCCCTTTAACCAAGTTCATGATACCTTTGAAACGGATGTAGTGAACAAGTCTTCCTTGATGAATAATCAACAACTCCAAGATCAAAATCGAGATCCAAAGTATTTCGAAAATTCATTAGAGTCAACCACAAGCTTTTGAAAATTTTGGAGGGGGTTCTGTAGGTGTTTGTGTCAAAAGTTGATTTCATTGCCAATAAACTCATTACAACCGTTTATCGATTACAAGTTTCAAAGAAAAGAGAAAAGTAGATCTTTTTATAAGATCAACTTATACAATAAAAATAAAAAGAATACAACTCTTGTCAAACCGCATAACAATAGCTTATCTCCTGTTGCTTGCGTGGGAACTTTGCCTGTGCCGGGGACGTGTTAGTCCATGGACCGTCACGGATTAGATTCGTTTGACAGATTAATAATCAATGCTCTTACTTTACCAAGGAAGTAATCGCAATAGTGGTAACCTTGACCAAGAGAGATTACGGCTCTTCTCGAGATTAAGACCAAGCTTAAATCCGGAGGAATAGGGGGTAAGGGTCTCAGATCTCTCGAAATCCACTCTTTATGCACAAGAGATCACCGAGATCTAGTTAACCCTCTCTGAAATTCATGGCTATGCACTCACAAAACCAGCATCACCTCCTCCTCTTGATTATTTTTTCACCTGAGAAATGAGCCCCCAGGCTTGTATTTATAGGCTTTGGTTGGAGGGTTTTCGGATAAGAATGATGGATTCAGCCTTATATTCAGTTAATAACCATGTAACCATGTTTGGAGATAATATCTAGGCAGTTAGGAACCTCTAGAACAGAAAAAATCCCGTGAAAACCCGTCAAAAACCTAAAAATGTGTTTTTGGCTTAAACCTGGCCGAACTGAATACAAAGCGAACTGAACCGGTTCAGGTCAAGCATGAACCACCATTAGGTGGCTCGGTTTTGGCCGAGCCTCCATTTGGTGGCTTGTCCATGGGCCAAGCCACTGGTTCTTGGTCGAGTCCTTTCGATGCGACTCGGTCGCCAATGACTATTTCAATCTTCCGAGTTTTGACTTGTTTTATCGTTACGTATATTTTATCTTTTCGTTGACTTGTATGCTTCACCGATTCGTTTCATATGTTTTGGTAACATGACGGTGACTGATGAGCGTGCAGGCCACTTGGTTTGCCATTTTGGTAGCCAGTGAGCGTGCGGACCACTTGGCAGTGGCCGGTGAGCACGTATGCCAAGCTGGCTAACGAGTGAGCGGGCCATTTGGAGGTGGTCGTTGAGTGCACGGGTCACTTGGTTCACCGTTTTGGTGGCCGATGAGCATGCGGACCACTAGGCGGTGGCCGGTGAGCACGCGGGCTACTTGGAGCTAGCCAACGAGTGCGCGGGCCACTTGGAGGTGGCCGGTGAGATCACTGATCACTTGGTTCTGGATGACGAGTGTGCGGGCCATTTAGAGGTGGCCGGTAAGCGCTTGGGCTAGTCGTTTTGCCATTCTGGTGGCTGATGATCGTGCTGGCCACTTGGCGGTGGCCGGTGAATACGCGGGCCACTCGAATAAACCTCCTCGACTTGGATGATGACGTTTATCGTCTCCTCTTCATCTTGAGCTACATGCAGGAATCTATAGGTATTTTTAGACACCTACAGATACCCCCTCCAAAGTATTTCAGCATCTTTCCTTTATAAGAGTCTGAAATACTTTGGATGTGATAGGCTCCCACCTTCAGTCGGTGTCAAAGGACTTGTAATTGGTTTTAGCTCTTGACTTCTTCAGTCTTTAATCTACTCAGTATTTTGTCGAATAGATGAAGTTCTTCTCTCTTTGCATTTATCGTCTGACCATTGTTAAAGTCTTGAACTGAAGTTGGTATGTAACTTTCTGAACTTAGCTCATGTCGTTGAGTTGACATTGAACGGATCGTCTTCGTCGGGAATTCATATCTGGATCGCAATTGAACTCCCTAGAATCATCCTTTAATTTAGAATTTTTCCTTAGTTTTATTTTGGAAAAATTCTCGATGCGTTGATCGGAATTAACCTTAATTGTAACGCATGTCCGACGTTGACATTTGTTGTAACGCGTTAACCGGCGTTAACACAGTTTACACTCGTACGTTTGCTGGAGTCTACACAATTTAAGTTCTTAAAGCATTGGAGCGTGGCGATCCCAACTGTTGGAGCTGCAGGACCAACTGTGAAAGCTGATTAATCTGCATGTATGGATCTTATCCTAAAGTTGTCGGATGCACAAGTCACGAGACCAACTAATAAAGCTGGTGCATCAATGACTCTCACATGTATAGGATTTTTAGCAAACCCTCAGCCCTCAATGGGTTTGATGAGCCTTTACCGACTACCGTTTGAGTCGGACTAGCATGCGCATCGTTTAAGTCCATTTCGTATGTAACGTTGTGCTAAAAGAGTTAACTCTTTTAATACTATAATATTAAATACGTAGACTTTATCTTTCTTACGGGAATAGACTACCTGGTAACACATGTTAGGCGCTAACTTATCCCTTCTTAGGATTTGGGATAAAAGTCCCCAGACTTGGATTCTGGTGTTTTTTACTCGGTAAAAGACTAAACCGGCAACGCTTGTTAGGCGTAGGCTTATCTCTATTTAAGAGTCGAGATAAAGTTCCCCGCGTGTGTAAGGCGCAGATTTTGGCGTTATTAATAACGGCCTGCCACAATGTCGAATATGTGGGCTTTTGTCCTTTTTATGGTGAATGACTAACTGGCAACGCGTGTTAGGTGCTGATTTATCCCTACTTAGGCTTCAGGATAAAATTCCCAGATTTGGATTCTGGTATCTTCTTTACTCGGTGAAAGACTAAATCGGCAATATGTGTTA
Source organism: Asparagus kiusianus (assembly GCA_022839385.1). NCBI lineage: Eukaryota > Viridiplantae > Streptophyta > Magnoliopsida > Asparagales > Asparagaceae > Asparagus > Asparagus kiusianus. The sequence goes on along the minus strand of BQKN01065921.1, from coordinate 350,475 downwards.
GGCGTTGACTTATCCCTTCTTAGGATTCGGGATAGAAATCACCGTGCGTGTAAGGCACGGATTATGGTGTTATTAATAACAACCTACCACAATATCAAATATGTGAGCTTTTATCCTTTTATGGTAAAAGACTAACCGGTAACACGTGTTAGGCGCCGACTTATCCCTTCTTAGGCTTCGGGACAAAATTCTCCAGACATGGATTTTGGTGTCTTCTTCACTCGGTGAAAGACTAAACCGGTAACGCGTGTCAGATGTTGACTTATCCCTTCTTAGGATTCAGGATAGAATTCCCCAGACTTGGATTCTAGTGTCTTCTTCACTCGGTGAAAGACTAAACCGACAATGTGTGTCAGACATTGACTTATCCCTTCTTAGGATTCAGGATAGAATTCCCCATGTGTGTGAAACACGGATTTTGAAGTTGAAAGATGGTGTTTTCTCTTGGGGCAAAGACAAAACCGATGCTGGAGAGGAAGAATTTTATATTCTATCCCCAGATCTTCTTTTGGGGTAAAGACAAACCCGATGTGGGAGAGGAAGAATTTTATATTCTATCTCTCAAAGCTAAAGAGAAAGAATTTTATATTTTATCTCCAGTTACAAAAGAAACTCAAAGTGGGATCTCTACTTTAAGAATCCGGAAAGGTAAACTTAAGAGTGGGATATCCGCTCCGAGAATCAAAAAGATTCGGATAGTCCTAACTGTCGAAAGGTTTAATTACCGAACTAAAGGTGAGTTTCTCATTTACCGAGAGTGAATTGCGGTTTTGGTCCTCACTGTAAGAATGTTTGACCGAGTGGGAGGTTTGAAACGACCCTAATTGTAGGAAGGTTTGATCGCTCTATTTGAAAGTGGACCTCTCATTCATGAAAGGAATTGAGAGAGGATTTTGGTTGTGGTCCTAACTGTAGGAAGGTTTGACCGAGGTGGGAGGTTTGAGACGATCCTAACTATAGGAAGATCTGATCGCTTAATTTGAAAGTAGATCTCTCGTTCATGAAGGAATAGAGCGAAGATTTTGGTCGTGGCCCTAACTGTAGGAAGGTTTGACCGAGATAAACAGTAGGAGTGGGAGCACAAATCACAGTGGGAGTATTGACTTGTACAAATCACTCAGTAGGGATTCTTAGTGTCAAGTGGTAAGGACTTAACACAAAGGGGTTTGACAATTATCAAATATTAGTAGACTAAAATTCCAAGCATTATATCTGAACTCTAATAGTGGGAGTGTTAAGTGCACAGACACAACGGGATTTTGAGTGGATTAAACCAGGAAGAATTTTAGTGAACCCACCGTTAATTAATTTTATCAGTGAGGGATTTTGTGGTGGAAGATTATAAATCGCCAACACTAATGGGAGTTTTTTGTGAGGGAAGATTGATCCAACGAAGTAAAAAAATCTCATCTCAGCAAAAGAGTACTTAAAAGTTGGTGGAATTGATCCCGACAATGAGACGTGTTTCACCCTTGAACATTCAGAGTCCGAGTGAGAGTTTCTCATTTATCACTTCTTTGTAGTGACCGGGTTATCCCTAAGAATACACCATATAACATTCTTCCGGGAACTTCCCGTTACATGAATCATCCACCCCCAGCTTTCTTTGCTAAATCGGGTCTAACATTGTACTTAGTTGGATGACCAGGTTATCCTTAAGAATACCAGGCATGGCACTCTCTAGGAACTTTCCATAAAAGAAATAAAATAGTTTAGACTCATATACCTATTGGAGTATTGAGAAGCAGTTTATACTCGTATACTCTTCGGAGTGTGCATTTGGCTCAATTTAGCATTATGACGTCAGTTTCAACCAATGTTTGCATGCTATTTTTGGTAGGATGAATGATCCTCCTGTGATATGCATAGTACTTTGAATCCGCAGTATTGTCAACTTCCTCCTGATTTACAATAGGTGGTAGCTTGATCTTGTTGTTCTCAAGGAGGGATTCAAAAATAGCTGGAACGTCTTCATCCTTGAAGGAGTACTCTTTTTGGAGTCTTGGTTTCAAAGTCTTTTACTGTCTTCAGGGTTGTTATTGTGATGTCTGATTAACATCAACAACTGCTGTAGGTACCTTCCCCTTACTATGGGAGACGAAGCTTGAGTTCGGAGGGTTAGCCGTCAGTTGGCTTCTTTAGGTTTTCTTCCTTCTGAGGAAGCGTTCGACCTTCTCTTCATGTACCTTCAACTCTTTCTAGGTATTGGACGGTGCTACTCCCGTAACTTCCAAAATATCAATGAATAGGTTGTTATGACAGGTTTGGAGGATGAAGTCTTCTGTGACTGGATCTTGACAATTCATCGCCTTATTTCGGAAGCGCTTGATGAAGTCGTCGATCGTCTCTTTGTATTCCTATTTCTCCTCAAAGAGTGTCCTGATGGACACCTCGGCATCTTCATCAAAGAAATTGCTGAGGAATGAGCTTTCTATGTCGTCCCAGCCGTTGATGCTTCCAGGCTTGTGAAAATGGTACCAATCGAAGACAGGCCCGTGAAGGGTGCTAACGAATGACCGGACCATCAAAGGCTCGTTGCCAGAGATCACTCCCAAGTGAGACTTAAAATAAATCAAGTGTTGAGTGGGGGAGTCATTCCCGTCGAACGACGTGAAGTTGATCAGGTTGAACTTCGCTGGATACGGGATTGACTCCCACTCTCTTGGATAGGAACACGAAATACCAATCTTCTTCACCTCTTGAACAGACATCAGAGCATTAATTTTGCTCTCGAGGTCCTTTATCTTCTCGTCCTCGTCTGTATCACGCTTTGGACGATTTCTGAGAGGAACAACACGGCCACCCCCCGTATTGTCATCTTCGGTAGGACCACCCCTAGCGTCGTTGTCTTTAGTGGGGACACTCTCAGTATTTTGGTCAACGGGATGTTTATCTGCATCGAGGTGTTCGTCCATATATGAATCGCCACCTGTCCGGTAGGCATTGTTGTGCCGACTAGATTCGATAATCTGATTAGACAGAACCTGAACCTGTTGGTCATGCATTTATCTCATCTGTTGCATAATCATTTTCATTTTAATTTTGACTTTTTTTCAGCTTGGCTAGAGCATCCTCGAGAATTTTGGCCATTTGCTCAGTGTTGATCATAAACACTTCCCGAGCTTGTCCTATGCTAGACATTGTGTCATCGGAGGCGATTGCGGAGCAAGGATCTGAAAGTTCATCCTCTGAAGATAGTCCTTCGTGCATCCTTAAGTCAACCTATGTTTGATGGCTTCTAGCTAGAGCCAAGACATCTGTTGGGCTATTCCTAAATTGACTTTTCTTCCCAGAGAAAAGTTAGGATTAGAGCCGTTTGAAGCAATTGCAGATTTTCCTCTATCAACCATGTTAATAGTGGCTTCAGGGAATTCGTTATCTTGACCGATTGACTTTCTTTTACGGAAACGCCTTGACTTACCCCCTGTCAACCATGGTTTTAATGCTTCAGGGGAAAGCCTTTGGAATACGAAGACCTTTTGTGGAGGGTTCTTAGGGCAGCTACATTCTAATAATACTGCCTGGATAAATCTCTCACATGGACTGTGAGAGTGTGTTTCTAGGGTATTCCTTTTGGGATTTGTTCACACCCCCAGCCTGATGGTGCAGCTCATTGGAACAATCCTTCGCTTGTTGGTATGATGCCCTAAGTACAACGTTATTTTTTGATGGACACATCTTCTTTTGGGGATTAAGAACCTTGTTAACATACTCAGAATGATTCGTTGTCAACTTTGAATGATCCAAGGTTACATCAGGAGTCACAAATTTATAACCACCCCCTTGCGAGCGTGAGGTCTTAACGAGCTCCTGGGCTTCAACACGAACCCCCAGGTGATCGATGCCAGGAGTCTTCTTGTGCACGGTGCACGAACATGTACAACGAGGTGCCCCGATTTGTTCAGAGGCAGCGGGACGCCTTTGAGTGGCCTTTGGCTTGAAGGGAGTGTTTGTACGACCCCCAGCCTGAGGAATTACTCGGGTTTTATTCACCGGAGCTGTCTCAATTTTTGTGTAGAGGATCCATGTGATCCTTCATCAGAATCTTAAATTTGGATAGGTCTATGCTGTCGTAGGGCTTTACCAGAGGTGTCGGAGCAAGAGGAGCGGGATCGGAGGCTTTCTAAGTTGATTTTGGCACTGTTTCGTCCTTCGGCACCTAGACTTATTTGGATTTTGGTGGTTTTTTGGCCACCTCTTCCTTCTGCATGCCTTAAGCTTTTCGTACAAAGGCATGCCCGTGTGTGGCACATGCACGTCGCTTTTGGATGCGCTCCTTCAAGGTTGAACAAGTTCTTTTGATAAGAACCCATTCTCCCGTCAATGGTTTGGAGGAAGTAACAACAGCTTGCCATTGAGGCAGCTGGATTAAATAACGCTTCCTAGATTCCAAGTCTGCGTAGTAGCGAACTCCATCTGCTTGTTCTAACACCTTGGCAATTTGACGAGCTTGGCGTTGGCGTCGCCTCTGATGAGCCCTCTTCGTCAGAATTGGCGTATCTTGATTGACCAACTCCTTGACTGGGGATGAGTTATGGTGAGCGGAGTCATTTGAAGCCTTCATCGGCGAATACGCCTCCTTCAAAGATGGGATCTTTCCGCACTTGTAGGGAGAGGAGGATTTTGATGAAGACAAGGAGAAATATTCCTCAAACTTGGCTTCGTCGAACTTGTACTCGACCTCTGAATCAACCAGGATCTTGATCTTCGATTACAACACGATAGCCTTGGCGACAAGGCTGTTGGCTCCCACTGTGGTCGCCAGCGTGTTTGTGTCAAAAGTTAATTTCATTGCCAACAAACTCCTTACAACCGTTTATCGATTACAAGTTCGAAGAAAAGAGAAAAGTAGATCTTTTTATAAGATCGACTTATACAATGAAAATAAAAAGAATACAATTCTTGTCAAACTGTACAATAGCAGTTTACCTTCTGTTGTTTACGTGGGAACTTTGCTTGTGCTGGGGACACATTAATCCGTGGAAAATCGCGAATCAAATCCGGTTGACAGATTGATAACAATGCTCTTACTTCACGAAGGAAGTAATCACAACAGCGGTAACCTCGACCAAGCGAGATTATGGCTTTTCTCAAGATTAAGACTAAACTTAAATCCGAAGGAATAGGGGGTAACGATCTCTGATCTCTCAAAATCCACTCTTTATGCACAAGAGATTGCCGAGATCTAGTTAACCCTCTCCGAAATTCATGGATATGCACTCACAAAACCAGCAGCACCTCCCCCTCTTGATTATTATTTTTCCCATGAGAAATGAGCCCCCAGGCTTGTATTTATAGGCTTCGATTGCAGAGTTTTTAGATAAGAATGATGGATTCAGTCTTATCTTCAGTTAATAACCGTGTAACCATGTTTGGAGATGATATATAGGTAGTTAGGAACCTCTGGAACAGAAAAAATCCGGTGAAAACCAGTCAAGAACCGAAAAATGCATTTTTGGCTTAAACCTGGCCGAACCGAATACAAAGTGAACCGAACAGATTTGGGTCAGGCGCAAACCACCATTTGGTGTTTCGACCATGGGCTGAGCCACTAGTTCTTGCCCGAGTCGTTTCGATGCAACTCGGCCGCCAGCGGCTATTTCAGTCTTCCGGGTTTTGACTTATTTTGTTGTTACATATATTTCGTTGTTTCGTTGACTTGTATGCCTCACCAATTTGTTTCATGTGTTTCGGTAACATGATGATGGCCGATGAGCATGCAGGCCACTTGGTTTGCTGTTTTGGTGACCGATGAGCATGCAGACCACTTGGCAGTGGCCGATGAGCATGCAGGCTACTTGGAGCTGGCTAATGAGTGCGTGAGCCACTTGGAGCTGGCTGACGAGTGCGCGGGCCACTTGGAGGTGGCTGATGAGCGCACGGGTCACTTGGTTCACCGTTTTGGTAGCCGATGAGTGTACGGACTACTTGGCGGTGTCCATGAGGACGTGGGTCACTTAGAATTGGTTGACGAGTGCGCGGACCACTTGGAAGTCGTCGGTGAGTGCACGGATCACTTGGTTCTGGCTGACGAGTACGCGGGCCACTTGGAGGTGGTCGGTAAGCATACGAGCCAGTCGTTTTGCCATTCTGGTAGCTGATGATTGTGTTGGCCATTTGGCGGTGGTCGGTGAGCACACGGGCCACTTGAATAAACATTCTCGACTTGGATGATGATGTTTATCATCTTTTCTTCATCTCGAGCTGCATGCGGTAACCTATAGGTATTTTAGATTCCTACAGTAGGCTGTCCAAAAATTATTGCGGATAGCTGATCCCCACAAAGCACAAATGATGGAGTTCACGATCTGACGACTTTCATATCAATCAATGAGAGTTACAATTTGACGATTCTCACAATAACTGATGATGGAAGTTATAATCTGACAACTTTCACAATAACAAAACGAGAGTTTTAAACTGACAACTCTCACATCTCAAAGAGCCAAAGGCCAGGATTATAAGATGACAATCCTTGCAATACTCTTTTAGAAGATTACAAGTTGATGATCTCTTCAAAAGATACACGCGGAAGTCATCATTGCATTTTCAAGCTCAAAACGCGGAGCTCACCACCGTGTTCCAAGCTCAAAACGCGGAGTTTACCATCGTGTTCAAAGTTAAAAATACGGAGTTCACCACCGCATTCCAAGTTCAAAACACGGAGCTTATTACTGCATTTTTAGTTCTAAACGTGAGGGTCATTTCTGTAGATGTTAAAAATTACCTATGGGTTCCCATATGTAGTTCAAGATAAAGTGAAGATGATAAACATTATCATCTGAGTCAAACAAGATCATCCGAGGCTGTAAAAAAGTTAACGAGCGCATGAAGCAAGTCATGGAAGCATATGAGTTAACAAAAAGATGAAATGCGCAAAACGACGGAACAAGACCAAACCAAAAAGTTTGAGAGAAGACCCTGGCAGCCGAGTCACATCAAAACGACTCGGCCAAGGCCAGTTGGCTCGGCCAAGGATGAGCCACCCTAGGGTGACTTGGCCAAAGACCGAGCCACCCTAGGGTGGCTCGCACAGTGCCGAGCCACCATAGAGTAGCTCGCACCCAGAAACACCCGAAACACTTTTGTTGATGGGTTTTCGCAGGATTTGTTTATTTCAAAGCCTCCCAACTACTTTGATAACTGCTGGAATATGGGGTTTTGCCGATGGAATAATAGCGACGGAAATTTCCGTCTCTATAACATGACTTATAGCGACGAAAATTTCCGTCGCTATTATTTCGTCGGCAAAATAATTTTGCCGACGAAAAAATCTTGTTTAGCGATAGAATTTTTCCGTCTCTATAATGTTTTTAGTGACGAAAAATTTTTGTCGCTAAAAAGCTTTTTAGCGACTGAAATTTTAGTCGCTAAAAAAATGATTGGGAAAAAAATTGGACGCGGGCATGCCCAAAAAATTTGGGCAGCCAGCGCCTAAGAGAGGGATTTATCCCAAATCCCTCTCTCATTTCCCATTTCCCCCTCTCTCTCTCTTCATTCCCCCTCTCACCCCTTCTCGTTCTCTTCTCCAGCACCGGACCCGCGCCGCCGCCCTACTGACGAGCCGACACCTACCTTTCTTTCTCTCTCTTAAGGTACTCTCTCCCCCCTCAATCTCTCTTTCTCTCTCCCCCTTAATCTCTCTTTCTCTCTCATCCTACATCTCTCCTCTCTGCCTCTCTCTCGTTGGCCGACGCTAGCGTCCAGCCGACCAAGGTAGCCAGCCGACCAACGGCCGCCGGCATCGGCGGACGAGAGAGAGGCAGAGAGGAGAAATGTAAGGGGAAAGAAAAAGAGAGATTTTTTTACTATGTAAACTACAAATTCTAGACTGGTTCTATATTTTAGAATTCTTTAGACTGATTTTTGCAAACTTTAAGGGAGGCTGTTTGCAAATGACTATTGGGAAATAGTTTGGCTGATTCAAATTTTCCTTTTATATTTTTTAGTTGGCTTATGATAACTTACTTGTAAGAATAACGGATGTGGTCGAAGAATTCGCTGGAGTTCTTGCATAGAGATTTGAATGAGGATAGAAGCTAAATCCATTTAGTTTGATGGCTTTCATGTATGTTTTGGTTAGGTTTTGCTCTAATGTTTCATATCATTAGAAAAATATTAACCACAAGTTATTCAACAATAACTAAAATTGTATAAATGGTTATTAATAAACAATAAGAAGTTAAAAAATATAAAAAATAGTTATATCATCAAAATGCACAAATTATATATGTTTTGATTATCACAAATTATCTTATGTTATTTTATCAAAATACTCCACTTCAAAAAACCGTTCTAAATTATCCCACTAAAATTCACTTTCAAAATATTGTTCCACTTTAGTAATTATCTTACTTAGTGTGAAAATGTTCCAATCAACTAACATTGCCTTAGATTTTTTTAGTTCACCTACATCCCTTAGAATCCTAATCAAACCTGAATTAGTCATCCTCTTTTTAATAGGATTCATCTTTACAAACCTAAATAAATTAGCATTGTGGCCTTTAGGTTTGAAACTTACCAGGATAAATATTGTATTGGAGCTAAGAGCGAGGGTTGTTCAGAGAGACTGTAGAGAATTATCAAAGTGTGAATTTAGGGTTAGGGTTAGGGTTAGGATTAGGGTTAGGGTGAGGGAGAGGGAGAGGGCGAGGGGTTATGGCGAGGGCGAGGGTTAGGGTTAGGGGTAGGGGTATGGCGAGGGTGAGGGTTAGGGGTTGGTGAGGGTTAGGGTGAGGGTGAGGTTTAGGGTTAGGGTTTGGGCAAAGGTGAGGGCGAGGGTGAGAGTTATGGCGATGGCGAGGGTTAGGGTTAGGTGAGGGTTACATTCAGGGTTATAGTGAGGGTTATGTTGAAGGTTAGCATGACTATTACATCGCTAATTACATAGAAACTGTACACACACATATTTTCGAGCCGTAGAATTCCATGTCTAATAAATACTATATATAATCTCTTTATTTACCGGTCACATACGCGTACGGGATGGTTGGCGGATACAAGACCATTGTGTTCGGTCCGAACAACCTTTTCGTACGTGTATATGATGGGGGGACTTATATATAAATATTTATTGAATCTGTCCAGTTTGGACAGGTTAGGTATGTAAACATGACGTGTATATGTATTTACGTGTATTTTTGTGTACTTTCATTTTGTCAGAGTTTCGATGGTGTTTACTCGTTGTTCTCTGTGTACAAATGTCGGAGGGATATGCAGGAATGTATCCTTCCTACTATAGTGTACTCGAAGAACAACGGGTAGGTGTTGCCAAAATTTTGATGAAATGATAGTACACTTGAACACACGTAAATACATATACATATCATGCTTACATACCTAATGAGATAGAAGCCTTCCTTTGACAGCCGGTCACACACATTTGTCCTAAATTAAAATGACATATGTAGGGATATGCTCACTTCCATTAATTTTTAAATTCTAGATGCAAATAGTTCCTGACAAATCGTTCATAAGCATACCACGTGATCGGAGGCATCTAGACTCCCGATACAAGGATGGAATAGAAGCCTTCTTAGCCTACTCTGACACCAGCCCTCTATGGTCGCTGAGCGAGTCGATTTTCTGTCCTTGTAAGAATTACAGGAATGGTAACATGCTCACTTGGAGTGATGTAAGTTTTGTCAATCAATTGATTTGATAGCTCTTATGTATTTTGGAGTCATCACAGTGAAGGCGTCCCGGTGATGCAATTAGAGGAAGAGTTCACTGATGTCTACAATCCGACAGTTGACACGACTGATATGTTGGAAGATATTCTTGTTGCGCCGTCTTCGAGTGATGTCAACACTACTGATATGTTTCAAGATGTAGATCGATTGATGAGACTTGTTGAAGAAAACGAGTCACCGTTATACGAGGGTTGTAAGGAGTTCATAAGGCTTTCTTTTATGCTGAGGCTTCGTCATATCCAAACACTCAGTGGAATGGTTGTTACAATTTTCGAGATGTTATTAGATTTGTTGCGGAAAGTTATTCCAGGCAGTGAGAAAAGCATCCCCACAACCTATTACGAAGCCCACAAGATTATTGATACGCTGGGGCTTAATTACAAGAAGATAGATGCATGCCCTAATGGCTGTATCCTATACAATAAGGGTAATGAAGCTTGCGAGGAATGTCCGACGTGTCATGTATCAAGCTGGTGTGAGCAGAAAAAGACAAGCACATCCGAAGGCGGTGCATCCAATAAGCAGAGAAGAATCCCTGCGAAGGTTCTTCGATATTTTCCAATCATTCCTAGGTTGCAGAGGTTTTATATGTCTGCTGAGCTGGCTGAGAATATACGATGGCACTCGACCGATCGTAAAGAGGACAGGAAACTGAGACATCCTACTGACGGTGAGGCATGGAAGCACATCGATCGTATATATCCTGACTTTGGTAAGGAGTCTTGGAATATTAGGCTGTGGCTTGCTAGCGACGGATTTAATCCATTTGGATTAATGAGCTCTGCTTGGTCTACCTGGCCAGTATTACTGACACCATACAACCTGTCGCCGTCGATGTGCATGAAGCAGCCGTACATGATACTATCACTCTTGATCCTAAGAAGATATTCTCCTGGAAATGACATCGATGTTTTCCTTCAACCATTAATTAATGACCTGAAGCTTCTCTGGGAAGAAAGTGACAACACTTATGATGCTTGTGGTAAGGAGTCTTTTCGTATGCGGGTAATGGTCATGTGGACAATTAATGACTTCCCGGCATATACGCTAATCTGTCTGGATAGTCGACGAAGGGTCAGATTGCTTGTACGGTTTGCATGTCAGACTATGAGGGAAAGTTCCTAAAATACAGCCATAAGTTCTGTTATTGGCAACACAGAAGATGGTTGCCTACAGGGCACAGGTTCAGAAAGTTAGTAGGAAAGTTCGATGGCAATCCAGAAGGCAGACCGACACCACCAAGGCTGACCGGAGAAGAAATATTTGAGCTTCTACATCCTTTACCTAGAAAAAATATTTGGAAAGAAAAGATTCAACAAAGAAAACTCATTTGGGGTTAGGAGAAAAATATTGAATCAAAAATGGAAGAGAAATGGAAAGGGTAAGCTATTTTTCCAGGGCAAATCAAAAGGAAATAAGCCTCGTAATGTCCAGTCGCATGGGCGTGTCTCCAAGGGCACTGAACTTCCGCATGGATGGTCAAAATTTAGCATATTTTATCAGCTGCCATATTGGAGAAGTTTAAAAATACGTCACAATTTGGATGTCATGCACATCGAGAAGAACATATGCAAGAATCTCTTGAACACTTTGTTGCAGGATGGGAAAAGTTAAAAGATGACTTAAGGGCACGTCGAGACCTAGCAGAATTGAACATTCGTCCAGAACTGCAAGCTATAGATAAGGGTGATGAAAAGTTTAAACTCCCAACCTCCCGTGTCACACTGTTGAAGGATAAGGTCCACAATATGTGTTTATTTCTAAAGTCAATGAAGACACCGGATGGTTATGCTTCAAACATTTCAGCAAATGTGCATATTGAGGATAGAAAGATTTTGGGACTCTAGACACATGACCATCATATTCTATTATATCAACTTCTCTCAGTTGCGTTGCGACATGCTGAGAAGGAACTCGTGATGGTGGTAATAGAACTCTGCGGTTTCTTCAAGCAACTGTGCTCTAAGGTGATTAATATTAGGGAGTTTGAAGAATTAGAGGGACGCGTTACCAATACACCGTGTAAAATGAAAATATTATTTCCACCCTCATTCTTCACGGTCATGGTGCATCTCATAATACATTTAGCATACGAAGCCTGCATCACAGGACCAGTTCAATATTACTGGATGTACCCCGTGAAGAGGTATTTATTATTATAATATTCATTTAATATTTGTCAAATTACGTTTCTCAGTTCTATATTGTCACAAATCATGAAACTATATGCTTGTAGGTATTTGGGTTTCACGAAACAACTGATGCATAACCGTGTACATCCTGAAGGATCGATCGCAGAGAACTACATAAGTAACGAGAGTTTGAATTTTATCTCTCGTTACTTGCGGGGTGTGGAGACAAGGCTAAACCATCCCTAACAAATAATTGACGGTACATTCTATAATAATCATGGGGAGGACACTAGATTCCCCAGAATAGAGCTAGATCAAACCCACACATATATCCTGAGCAATGATATTATATTTAACATATACGCGACGTAAGTATTTAACCGTTTGAATCAGATTATATCACCTCACAATAATTATCTCTATTTAATCATTATAAATGCTTCTTGTCTAGGCTTCACAACCGATATGTCTAGACTACTCTTAAATGCAGAACAAAAAATAAGAGAGTTATGGACACACATTCTAGATAATTCCCTGCATAGCTGAAGGGTGAAGTAAGATCTTTTTACATTTCTGATTCGTATATCAAATATATATGCCTGCCACCAGATATGTAAACTATTTGCTTCTTTTCTTAAAGGTTAACAAACAGATTACGAATGGGGTTAACCTGTCTGAGAAAGTTTGTTTATATGCCAGAGGTCCTTCTAATATGGTTAAGAATTATGGAGGCTACTGTGTCAACGACTTTAGGTTTAACACCGTCGGTCTTGAAGAGAGACGACAAACGCAAAACAACGGTGTGTTCTGGTCCTTCTCGTAACTGTCATACGCTAGTTCAAAAGATCTAAATTCGATACAAGAGGAAATCTATTGCTACGGTCAGGTAGAAGACATCGTGGAGATTTTCTATGGGATTAATAAGGAAGTCAGTCATGTGATGTTTAAGGTTCGTTGGTGTGAGCAGAAAAAGATGAAGGATGACTACGGTTACACACTCGTTAATTTTAACAAGGAAATATATCAGACTAAAAAATACATATTAGCTACTCATGCCAAACAGTGCTTTTATGCCAAAGATATAATAAAAAATGATGAATCGGTTATCCTTAAGAATCCACCTAGAGCCTACATTCATGAAGCCGTGTCTGACGAAGATCACGATGAGAAGGTTATCTTGGCCGACGAAGTAGTTACTGAGTTTTCTTTGACACAAAATAATAATATGGCCGATGAAATTGCACTAGCACGCTCTGATGTACCTGCAATTATATGTGAGCCAAGGCGTAAAGGTAAAAAAACCAGTCTGTGGCGGAGTCGATAAAACTATAAGAACAGTCCTTTCGTCAGCATGCACACGGTCGCAGGCTATCCTCACATGATCGCAGAGTAGAGCCTCAACATCATCATAATAATGTAATACTAGGTTATGAATTAAAAGAACATTTATTGTATTATATTATTGCCTTATATTATCTGTTTGACTGGTTATCATGTATCACAGTGTGTCATGTATTATATTATTACCTTTATATTATCTGTTTGACTGGTTATCATGTATCACTGTGTGTCATGTATTTTAGTATTGCCTTTATATTATCTGTTTGACTGGTTATCATGTATCACTGTGTGTCATGTATTTTAGTATTGCCTTTATATTATCTGTTTGACTGGACATCATGTACATGAGATTCTGTTGCCATGTGCTATTTTATTAATTATTTATATTATATGCTTTTGTTGGATATTCATTATGTTTTTAAAGTATAGATGATAAAAGATTACGTAAGAAAGCGTTTGAGAGACTTTTGGTAGACATTCTAGAGGCAACACACATGCCTCTACGTCAGGTATTTTTATTTATTTGTTATATATGTACATTTCTATAAACTATTAACATAAGCCTAATATTTTTTTTAATATTTACTACACAGGACGCGGAGATGCTACACCTGACTCGCAGCCACATGACACATCACGCGGAGATGCTCCACATGACGTGGAGACACAGGCTGATCCTACACAGCATGCAGAGATACCGTCACCATCGCATGCAGATGTATTGGAGGAAAGGTGATTTGAGCCGTATAGCGTAGCTGTAGAAGCTGCAGAACTACCGTTATATTCTATTACGGATCAGCGAGTCCATGGTCCGGCCAAGGTGAAGGGGGATTGGGATTCTTATCATGCTTTGCGCCCTATCGCGCAGCATAAGTACGAACAAGCAAGGCGTAGATGCCTAGAACTGAAAGGTATGAATAGATTTTTATAGTTTATCGGTTATTATTTTAAATTTTAATAGTAAATATAGATTGATTCATTGTTTCATCTGATTCATTGTTTCGCAGGTACCGGACGACCTCCTAGCACGACCGCAATGCTACCAGGGAACAGAGCCTCATCCCTGATATTCATCGGAGGGCCGTGATCCGATGGGAAAATGGAGTGCCTGTCGGGGCCTTTGCCAATGCTTTCAACAATTTCCTCGCCGCTTTAGCCAGGAGACATGATTTTTTTAATATTTTTTTGACGTGGAAGTCGTAGCGGATTGATGTGCTGGTGGCTTGTTGGAGATATATATGTGTGAGTCATTTATTTTAATTTTCATTATTATTAGTTATTAGTTTATTATTATGTTTAATACACTGATTTGTATCTATTTTTTCTTTATATGCTGAAGCGATTTTTCTTTCTTGATGATAATATTTGTGTCTGGACTTATTGCTTCACGCTAATAAATTTATCGTTCAAGAGATAGCGATTTGAGGTGAAGAAAAAAATATTTTGTTCAAATAACAGAAGATTAGGAGCGATTCTGGCATCTTGACGAGCATGTAGATGAAGTAGATTTTTTTGCACTTTACGATTACTGGGACACGGTAAAATTCAGGTATTATTAAAGTATATATTTTTAATTTATTGTTTGAATTTCTATATTGTTTTTATTTAACATTGTTTTGCAGGCTCAAGCTGAAATAGCAAGGAGGAATTGCAACGCGCCCCGTAGTTACGAGCATCACGGGGGCTCCAGGTCCTTCAGCCAGCATTACCATCAATTGGAGTTTGAGGTATATAATATATTAGCTTTTAATTTTTGTGTTATGGGTTGATGATATATTTGAATAAAATAGGGAAGGGGAGATCTCGGACATTTTGCAGATCGTTTCTGACTTCCTGGAGCCCGAATTACGCCGATGAAGAGAAGAAAGCAAAGAATAAGGATCTAGCTGTAAGTAGCAGTTCATTTATATATTCAGTTTCATAACAATGCATCATTAGTAAGTCGACTTGCCCTGGTTGTTTTGATATATCGCAGGAGAAATTACATGCCAAGGTACAAGAGCAAATATCTCAGTCTCAGGTCGGTTCTAACACTCCTACCCGGCTAAGTAGAGAGGAGGAGGACTCCATCATCGAGACGATCATTGAACCGAGTAGGAAAAACAGATACCAATGGAGAGGATCCGAGTAGAGGCCGCATGAGTCTAGTAGCACCTACGAGTCTGCAGCACCACCAGAAACACCAAGAAGCAGTTCATATCAAGACTAGATGGAGCAGCGGTTGAAAGTGGTTGAATATTGGCATTCACATTAAACAACATATCAGCGGATTATAGAGGAAGAACGGAGGCGCCGGGAGCAGAGAGAATTGGAGTTCACACAATTCATGTCGACTCTGCCTCAGGAGGCTCAAGAGGTATATAGGAGACGGTTTATAGCGGGTCAAGTAATATATATACTTTTCTTTTTTAATTAAATAAATTAAATATATAATTCTTACTTAGTTATGAATTTTCTTCGTGACTAAATGATATCATACACACCGATACACATTGATACAAACTGTTACACACAACCCTAACTCTAACCCTAACACAAAGCCCAAAATATATACTTATAATGTTTTTATGTGATGGTTGTATTAATGGTGCGTGTGTGTGTAGTGGTGGTGGTATTGGTTGGTGGGTTGGTTGGTTGGTTGTGGTGCTTTGTTGTGGTGATCGTTATGTGATTGGTTTGCGGGGGGTTTGGTCGTGATGGGGGAGGGGGAGGAGTGGGGATTGGGTGGTGATGGTGGTGATGGAGGGGGAGGGTTTGTGTGGAGTGTGGTTGGTTAGTGGGTGGTTGGTTGTGTTGTTTTGAGGGGGATTGTGGTGTTGTTGTTGTTTTTGTTGTGGTTCGTTATTGTGTTTTGTTGTAGTGTTGTGTTATGTTGTGTAGTATTGTGTTGTGTTGTGTTGTGAAGTGTTGTGTTGTGGTGTTGTGGTGTTGTGGTGTTATGTTATGGTGTTTTGGTGTTGTGTTGTGGTGTTGGGAGAATTATATTTATATTTTCACACTCTTATTAACGGTTACACACCCTTGTTAACGTTTGATTTATATTTGCAGGCCGGGACTTCTTCACAAGGTGCAGTCGGGGGTAGTCATAATGCAGCTGGTGTTGAGGATGATGATGATGATCAAGAGGATTGATTGTAATTAATTTAACTTTAAAAATAATTTCTTGTGTTGTATAACCAATATTTGTTATGTACGTGTCGGGAAACTTTTATTTATTTTTATTGAAATAAATATGTGATATATGCGTGGGATTGAATATTATATTGCTGATTAAACAAGGCTTTTAAAATTATTATCGATATTGTACAAGTTTTTTCAATTTTCAAAATATTTTTTTAAAAAATAGTTGTTATTTTTAGTGACGGATTTTCTGTCCCTAATAAAGTTTTTAGCAACGGATTTTTATATATTTAGCAACGAAAAACTGACACGAGGAAAAAATTTAAATAATAAGTACAACCTTTAGCAACGGAATTTCCGTCGCTAAAAATTAGCGACGGGATTTTCGTCGCTAAAAAACTTATTAGCAACGGAATTTTCGTCGCTAATGTTATTTTTATTTTTTATTTTTAAAAATTTTGATGACGAAAAAACCGTCACTAATAACACGTCGTTAAAAATTAGCAACGGAAATTCCATCGCTAAAGATCAAATTACCGACTGTGAATGTAGGGTCAGACCTTTAGCGACGGAATTTTTTTTTCCGTCGCTAAAACTTTTAGCAACGGAATTTAGACGTTTAGCGACGGAATTGTCCGTTGCTTAGAGGTATAAATCTAGTAGTGGATATCATCCCTAAACGTGGTTAGGCTGTTATTAACTGAAGATAATGTCAAATTACTTGTTTCTATCCAGAAACACTGCATCCGAAGTCTATAAATACAAGCCTAAGGCCCTATACACGGGGTATCTGAAATTTAGACGAGGTGTTGTCCCTATGAAGAGTGATCCACGAATTTTAGAGATGCTAGCGAGATCTTGGTGAACTCCAGTATAAAGAGGGAGCTTTTCAAAAGATCTGAGGCTCGTTTCATCATTCCTTGAGATTAGACTTTGTTTTGATCTCGAGAAGAGTAGTAATCTCACTTCGTTTAGATTATTTACTTCTACGATTGTTTCCTTTGTGAAGCAAGAACATTGAACTTTTGTTCTGTGAATCGGATCTGATCCGCGGTGGTCCACGGATAAAAACATCCCTAGCATAGGTAAATATTCCACGCAAGCAGCGACCGATAAACGATCTCTGCGTGTGTTTTAAGCAGATTTCTGTTTATTTCTTTTGTGTAGAGAAGTCTTATAAAAAAGCTCACTCTTTTTAATTTTGTAATTCGATAAAATAGTTGTAATAGATTCCACTAAGAAATTGATTTTTGATACAAACACGCTGGCGACCATAGTGGGAGTCAACAGTCTCGCTGTCGAGAATGTCGTGTCGCAACCGAAGATTAAGATCCCGATTGATTCAGCGATCGAGTACGAGTTTGACGAAGCCAAGTTCGAGGAATATTTCTCCTCATCTTCATCAAAATCCTCCTCTCCCAGCAAATACGGAAAGATATTATCTTTGAAGAAGGCGTATTCGCTGATGAAGGCTACAAGTGACTCCTCTCCAATCAAGGAGTAATCTAATCAAAGTACGCCAACTCTAACGAAGAGAGCTCGTCAGAGACGACGCCAACGCCAAGCTTGTCAAATTGCTAAGGCATTGGGATAAGTCGATAGGGTTCGATATTATGCAAACTTTGAGTCCAGGAGGCATCAAGCAACTGAATCACTTCAACAGTGTGTTGCTGACAAATCCTCTAAGCCATCGATGGAAGAATGGAGTAAAAAGAAATCGTTCAACCCGGAAGGAGTGTGTCCGAAGGTGTCGTGCACGTGCCGCACATGCTCGTGCCCTTTTGCAAAAGGCACAAGGCATGAAGAAGGATGAGGTGGCCAAAAAACCATCAAAACCACACTAAGTCTGAAGGCTAAAGTCCAAAACGACATTAAAAACAACTCTGATAGCGGCTGAAAAGATCAGAAATCCCGAGTCACTTCAGGGTGACTCGGCCAAGTGCGGGTCACTCCAGGTTGACTCGGCCAAGTGCGTATCACTCCAGGGTGACTCGCGCTAAGCCCGAGTCACCTTAAGGTGTCTCATGCCTAATTCGCCTCCTGTAGTCGTTTCTCTACTTCTGTCAAACCTCGTTCCTATTTCAGTTGATCCCATACCTTCGAAGAAGTCTCACGATAATGTTGACCTGTCAAAATTTAAGGTTACGATGGCGGATCATCTTAGTCCCTCGCACGAAGATCGAGGCAAAGCTTTGGTGAACAAAACCCGAGTAGTTCCACAGGCTAGGGGTCATACAAACACTCCCATCAAGCCGAAGGCTGCTCAAAGGTGTCCCTCCGCCTCCAAACAAACCGGTGCACCTTATTGTACATGTTCGTGCCTCGTGCACAAGAGGACTCCTGGCATAGATTGCCTGGGGGTTCGTATTAAAACCCAGGAGCCCGTTAAAGTTCCACACTCGTAAGTGGGTAGTCCTAAATATGCGACTTTTGATGTGACCTTGGATCGTTCAAAGGCGACAACAAATCATCCTAATAATATCAACAAAGTTTTTCATCTCCAAAAGAAGATGTGTCCGTCAAAAGACAATGTTATACTTGGGGCATCACACGAACAAGTGATGGATTACTCCAATGAGCTGCACTATTAGACTATGGGTATGAACAAATCCCAAAAGGAGGGTGTCCGAGAAACTAGCTCTTACTGTCCATGTAGGAGATCTATCAAGGTAGTATTATCAAAATATAGTTGTCCCAAGACCATTACACAAAGGGTCTCGATATTCAAGAAACTTGCCACTGAAGCATCGAAGCCCAAGCCAAGATGTTACCATGAGAGAAAATCCGCCGTCCAGGATAATGAATTCCTTGAAGTCACTATTAACATGATTGACAAAGGAAAGTCTGTGATTGCCTCCAACGACTCTAATCCTAACTTTTCTCCCGGAAGAAAACTAAATTTAGGAATAGCTCAACGAATGTATCGGCTCCAGCTAGAATCCATCGGACATAGGGATTACCCAAGGATGCACGAAGGATTATCTTCAGAAAATGAACTGTTAGATACTTACTCCCCAATCGCCTCCAACGATATAATATCCAGCATGGGGGAAGCAAGGGAGTCATTCACAATCACTCCTGACCTAGTGGCTCAAATACTTCAAGAGGCTTTAGCTCGATAGCGAGAGGAACTCAGAGCTAAAATGAAGATAGAAATGGAGTTGACCATACACCGGATAAGAGGGCAACAAGATCAACAACTCCTGACCATGTCAAATCAGTGAGCTAAATCTAGCCGTTGTACTCAGAACGTCACATATGATAGTGATCCAGAAGTGGACAAGGTCATCAAGGCTGATATACCCCTCAATAACACTGGGGGTAGTTTAAATGCACCCCCTAAAGATAAAAACGTTGGGGGTGGTTCAACTCATTCTCCTCAACGTCCTTCGAAGGAAGATGTAGACAACAACAAGATGATGAAAGAGATGGAGAATAAGGTCAATGCCTTAATGTTCGCTCAAGAAGTGAGGAAAACGAGCATTCCGTGTCCATATCCAGGAGAGTAGGATTCAATCTTGTACCTAACAAAGTTCAATCTAATTAACTTCATGCTGTTTGACGGGAAATGTTCACCCACGCAGCACCTAATGTATTTTAAGTCCCACCTGGGAGTAATCTTCGGGAATGAACCCCTGATGATTCGGTCATTCGTGAGTACCCTTCGCGGGGTGGCCTTCAATTGGTATCGACGTCTCAAGCCGAGGAACATCAACTACTGGGATGATAAGAAAAGCTCGTTCCTCAACAACTTCTTCGACGATGACACCAAAGTGTTGATCAGAGCTTTTCTAGATGAGAAGCAGAAGGACGATGAGTCAGTTGATAGTTTTATCGAACGCTTACGCAACCAAGCGATGAACTACCAAGATCCGATCATGGAGGAATTCATCCTACAAACCTGCCACAATAACCTTTTTCTGGATGTCCTAGTGGTCATGGGAGTTGTACCTTCAACCACCTAGAAAGAGTTAAAACTACGCGATGAATTGGCCGAACGCTTTCTCAAAAAGAAGAAAGCTGAGAGAGGCTAACCGACGACTAAGGCATCAACAACTGCTATTGACATTCACCAAATGTCACAAAGGACTCCTAATCCGAGGTTCTAGGAGGACTATTCTTTTGAAGATGATGAAGTACTAGCCATCTTTAAATACCTCCTCGCCAACAACAAAATTAAGCTACCACTGATTACAAATTAGGAGGAAGCAAACAAGACTTCAGATCTGAAGTATTGTGCATATCATAGGAGGGTCCATCACCCCACCAAGACTTGTATTACTCTGAAAAATAGCATTCAATCCTTGGTTGACACTAGTATCATGACGGAAAAAAAAGCCAAATGAGAACGGCATCCTCTGACTAGTATATCAGGCTAAACTGCTCCCCAAACTCCAAAGAGTATACGAGTATAAACTGCTTCTCCATGGACTCCGACGAGTATAAGAGTATAAGCTGCTTCTTCCTTTCCTCCGACTAATATATAAGACTAAACTGCTCCCCAAGCTCCAAAGAGTATACGAGTATAAACTGCTTCTCCATAGACTCTGACGAATATAAGAGTATAAACTACTTCTCCCTTTCCTCCAACTGGTATATGAGGCTAAACTGCTCCCCCAACCTCTAACGGGTATACGAGTTTAAACTGCTTCCCTTATTTCTTATGGGAAGTTCCTGGAGAACATTACACATAATATTCTTAAGGATAACCCAACGACGTGGCTAAAAATAATACACTCCCTATTGGGCTTAGTTTCACCAAAGAGCTGGGGGTCAATACAAAGTTCGAGAGGAATACAAAGTCAAGAACCAAGACCTAAATCTGTATCAAGAACAACAGAATTGCCCACAAACGAGAAGTTCTTGAAAAAGTACTATCTGTAGTATATTTAGGATAACCTACTTGACAGGAAGTTTCTGGAAGAATACTATGCCTGATATTCTTAAGGGTAACCCGAAATCATCTTGTTACTCCAGATGAAAGCTAACCATCTGAGTAATCCATTCTTGATCATTACAAAAAAATGATGAGCAAGAAACTCTCACTATAATTTTCCAAGCATTCTTTCGTTGAGACGAGATTTAATGACTTCATCAAGTCAGTCTTCCCTCGCAAAATCCCCACAGTGTACTTGTGGAATGCTTGATGATTCATAGGCCTCTACCTTCAGATTAGGTAATCAAACATCTGACGAATAGGGTTATCCAGATCTTTTTGATTCTCGGAGTGGAGGTCCCACTCGGAGTTTTACCATCCTGGATTTTCTAAGTGAAGATCCTACCTTGAGTTTTCTTTGCAGCAATAGATAGAATATAAAATTCTTTCTCTCTAGCACCGGGTTCGTCTTTGCCCTAAGAGAAGACACAATCTTTCAACAACACCAAAATCCATGCCTTACGCGTATGTGGGACTTTATCTTGATCCCTAAATAGAGATAAGTATACATCTAACACATGCTGCTGGATGGTCTGTTCCCACGAAAATGACCAAGTCTATGTATTCAACATCGTAGTGATGAAAATCCATACCTTTCATACATGCAGGATTTTATCTCAATCCCTAAATAGAGATAAGTTTGTATTTAACACATGCTGTCGGGTAGTTCGTTCCCACGAAAAGGACAAAAGCCCACATATTTGACATCATGAAAAGTTGTTATTATTAACACCAGAATCCATGACTTACACGTATGAAGGATTTTATCTTGATCCCTAATTAGAGATAAATCTACGCCTAACACGCGTTGCCGGTTAGTCTTTTCCCATAAAAATGACAGTCTACGTATTCAGTATCATAGCACCAAGTCTAAGAGAGTTCATTCTTTTAGCCAATGTTATATGTGAAATAGACTTAGATAATTCACATGCTCCCGATTCAAACAAAAATTGGTAAAGGCACATCAAATCCATTAATGGCTGATGGTTTGCCAAAAATCCTATGAGTATTATGGTTAATTTTTCCAAGCAGAATAAGAAATCATAATAAAATACAATGAGCAAAAAAATATATTTTATTAATAAAATTGAGTCTATAGATGCAACAATTTGCAATCATTCTACATGAATATGACTAAGGACTTGTTGTTCTAATTTAAACAACTATTCTGCATAAAGCTTGTTCTGCAATTCACCCTTGAAGGATTCCTCAATGGTGGATAATGTTTTCATGCCTCTTTCTCTATCTTAGCTAGTTTCTATTCCAAGAGTTCTAACTTTTCGGATATCACGACTCGAGCGCGCTCATCATCAGCCCTTGTCAATTCCAAGATGGTCTGAGCTTCCTCCTCTGCTTGAAGCTCCTGCTTGAGCCGTGCTATCTTAGCATCACTTAATGCAAGAGAGGAATCAAGATCACGTAGAGCCGCCAGCTTCTCAGTAAGGGTTGTTCTCATCCGATCTACCCGACCTCGTTGTGTTTGAACCTCGAGCCCAGCATATACTTGGGTATCGTGCTACATTTGCAATCGAGATTCCATCTGAGCGGCTATGTAAGTAGGAGCACCTGCAGCTTGGAACTCCTGTAGCTTTTGAAATTTGTGTTCCAGACGGTTCAAGTCGTCAGCAATAGCCTTTGCTAGATCTGGGGAGCCTGCATTCTTTATCGAGACCATCTTGTGCTCGAGAAACAACCTAAATTGTTCGAAAGAAAGACTTTTCTAGAGAACATTGTCGATCATCGTGCTCACAAAGGAGTAAAAGTGGCTGACTTCCATGCAAAGAATGGTTTGATCTGAGTCATCATCTGATAGCAGCGCCTTGACGAGATCGTGAAGATGAGGCGAGAGCTTTATGAGGAAAAGAAGAGATACATATTTTGAAATATAAAATATCTCTAAGTCAAATAACAGGATGAAACGTACCAATGCCTGCAGAGCTTTACTCAGTTGAACACCACACACCCGGTTCCGCCTGCCCAACCTAATGAACCGGTGGAATTACTATAGGTGTAACAGCCGTTGACGCTCTAACTTCTTCAGTTGGTCTCACGACTGGTTCAATAAGGCTGCTACCCACAGTTGTGGTGGTCGCTATGGTCATCGGTTCTGAAGGGATGATGAGCTGAGTCTAAGGAACCGGTGACTGAGCCTCGATAATAGTCCTTGCTAACAGTAAGAAATTGAGACTCTCAGGTTCATCAGACTTTCTGACAAGAGTAGTTATATCAATCTCAACGACTGGTCCTACGATTGAAACTCCCCTATGGTTAAGTAAAAACCGACAAATGAATAATTACAACACATGGATAAAACTCATACCTGCTGGTGAACCAGTTATAATAATTGGTTCGGCGGCCTCGCGATGGACTTGTTCTGACAACATGTCGTCGAACAGCCTTTTGTCAGATCCTAAAGGGCCTTGTGTCGGGTCAAATGAGGGTGCATCCGAATCTCCGAGGGCCGCGTCACAAAAAGTGTCTTCTTCATCTGAACCCTCCATCGAAATACCTATAGAAAACCTAAGTGTTAAAATGGAAGAAAGAAAAGTTGAGAATTTACAACGAGTAGAAATTAAACTCACCTCCAGCAGCTGCACCAGGTTCCGCAGCCCTAGCATTTGTGCCCACTCCTTGTAATTTTTGTAAAAGAGCAAAAAGCACAGAAACAATTAGTAGATGCACGAATTCTGAATCGTTCAATTTCCGTAGTCACCACCTGAATAGTGTACCATCGGTGTTAAATGTACCTGAGCTTAGAACCCTTGTGGTTATATCAGGTCCGGCACCGGCACCCTTGCTAATACCAATAGCTACACCCACTTTAATTCTTGCGGGCTCCTCGGCCATGGCCTTACGCATTTGTTGTGAGAAGCCAAGTTCCTCGGGAAAAAAAAGGCCGGGAGAAGGAGGGTTGTATCGCATTTCACCTTCTTCGTGATCTTCGAAGAAACATGGAATATTTTTAGTCTAAAAAATTAATGACTAGGAGAATTGGAAGGCTATGCAAAGGTGAGAGGTTACCTCCTCTCCCGATAGGCGCGTCGCCAATTGGTTCTGACTCGAAACCACGCGGATTGACATGTAACTTGTGTGCCACCTTCTTCCTCTTCGCGGATCGAGCCTCTTCAGGAATGTCAGATCTCTCTTGCCTGAGCTTGGTCCGCGACTCGACCCGCGAAGCAGCCTGAGCTATAGTTTAAGATCTTGTGCAGTGGATAAGGGGAGATCGTTCTTCTTCTTTTTTCCTTCTCAGAAGCCCAACCTGGAAGTGCAACAGTCATCCTGTTAGGATAGGTTAATAAAACTTGCAACCTCGGCTTCTTTAGAGCCGGTGGAGGCTTAGGCAAGTTGGATCGGCGAATCTGATCAGCAATCGCCAGACCTAATATTTCGTTGAGAAAAGAGTCCGACAGACTTCCTCTTTGTTGTTGCTAGCTCCTATGCCTTCACCACTTACGATATCTGCTTCAGAGGTCTCTTCCTCAGAAGAAAAAGATTTCTTCTTCTTCCTCCTCTATTACTTGTTTGCACTTACCGGAAGGACCGACGGGCTCTTTTCCTTGTCTCCTTTGATACTCAGCCTCTTGAACCATCCTGGTAGCAATCCAGGCTTCTTCTTCAACCGCCAACTCTGCAATCAGCCTCACTTGGATGAGTTCATTAGCCACTAGTAACCACCTGTAGGATAAGAATGTAATCTCCAACCGGCGTTCAGCACTTGGAAGACTGAACCTAGCACCGGTGCAACCCGTTATGCTCCATAGCCATGCTCGAGCGCTGTCTACTAGTCTGCCACAAGTCTGAAGTTGCCGATTCGGGTTCCCAATATATAGTTAATCATATTTGAGCTCACGAGCAAACCAACAAGGCAAATACAACTCTATGTAGCAGTGATCCCTCACCCGAAAGATCAGATAACCCGGTTTAATGTTTATTAACCAATTGAAGCAGCCGACGTCAAGACAGGTCCGATTCATCCTTGGCCTTTCCTCATCGACCAACGAATCGCCGTATTAGCCCAGAAACCATATGAAGCATGTGGAGAAAACCCAACACTTATGATTCTTCAACTGCTTCTTTATTTCCAGGAATCCCCGTCCTTTCCACCTGTAATTTTCTAGCAATCGCAGTAGGGGAATGGATTGATCCGTAGTGCTCAGTGTTAACATCATATCTGAGCGATGAAGGACGAGCCACACCATCAGATAAGTGTAGGGGAGCTCCACCTTAGCGAGAGGAATATGATTCGATAGCTTGCCTTCTCCTTGTGTGAAAACACTGACTATTTGTCAGAGTCCATGGTGAATATCGGCAACCATCGCCGGAAGAAGGGAAAGAATTATTTCGTGGGCGAGCTGAACCGCTGGATAAAGCTTTTCTATTGGCAAAGTATCAGTAGACTGATACGACACCACACATTTTTTAACCAGAGAGTGAGGTAACCGACTAAGAGAGTCATCGGCTGAATTGGCTTCACCGCCTGTCATAGGAATGTTCTGAATTTAGTTCCTGTAGGAAAATTACTATCAGTACCAGCGGTGGTATAAGATTGGGCACTGGATTTCTCGATCAACTCATTAACCTCTAAGGGAGTTAGCGACGCCAACTCATTGATCGCCTCGCTAGAGCTGCTATCCAAATGTTTGAATAAATAATCTGCAAATTACTTCAAACTTATTTGCGGTCGCGTCCTCTTTGCCAGTGGATCAATGCCTGCCAGAGCTATCTGATAGTGAGAAGTGAGATCCTACAAAGTGTTGTAGTGACCGGGCATGCATACCTTTAGCTAATGCAGCTCCTGATTGGAAGAAAAGTACTCCTGGTACGACATGTTTCCCATCAGCAGATTGGAAACTTTATGCATCTTATGGAGAGCTAACCCTAGTTCTCCGTGCTTGGTCAAAAAGGTGTTTGTGTCCGGATCATAAAGCTCCAACAATGTAAGAAAATAAGGGTTGCTGATTGGCAACCCATACATGGTAGCACAAACAGTTGCATACAAACCATTGGCCTTCAGCTCCCCACTCCATCAGCTGAGAACGTAGTTAGTCATACGAGCCTACCAAAGCTTGTCTGAAGAATGAACCCAGCCGTAACACCTGTGACCCATCATAGGCATTTCTCATCCCAATCTCGTAAGACGATTCTTTAAAGTATTGGCGACTGTAAATAACTCACCTCGAGGCAGGTCATTTAGTCCCAATACACCAGGATGTAATCCGGTGATGCGGTTTCTGTCACTTGAGCCTGAAATAGTTTGCTGGGTGATGTATCCGCAATGGATGTGGTTGTGTTCCTCTGTCAAGCCCCACAACATCTCATGTGTCACAGCTTGACACTACAACTCAGTTTACGAACGGTAGCGAGGAATTTGAGAGAGATATAGGAAGCCTCCGTCATCTCTATGCAGCCATGCTCAGCTTCGAGAGATACAACGGTTAGGTCTTCAACAGAGTCGCCGAACAGAGTCAATCATCTTGTGTAAAGAAGAAAAAGAGGCCACACGGTGAGCATCAAACTGTTGACGTCAGAAATTTAACAGGAGAGTTTAGTATGGATTATGAAGAGGTTAAGGTCTCTCAATCTTCTTTAATGGTTGATTATTGAGTAGAGCGTTTGATCCTGCACACAAACAATATGTGAAAGGATCAGAGTTAGGTTCTCTCGGGGTTTCTCCGATGGTCAAGTCAGTATTAATCTTAAGTAAAAAAAGTATGATTGATGTGTGTTATATTACAAAAAAATGCGTAACTTCATGTAGTAGGAAATGTGTCTATTTATAGCAGATCCAGAAGAGTAATTATGTAACTTCAGCTGAGTCCAAGCAATTAGCTTATTCGGCTAATATTTTACGGGTGTTGATAGTGGGTGGTATGAATCACCTTTGTGATCAATGTTACAGTGATAGGGGAACTAAGATGCTGACAATGTTCGATAAGTCATTAAAAGTTTCAGCGGGGGTGTAATGATGACTCCAACCGTGCATTTAATGTGATGGTGACTAGCTATTGCTAACGGGTTCGAGCAAGCCTGCTTTTCATCTCGGCTTTTCGAGGGGGCTGAGAAATGACATCTTTTGACTCGACTACATGAACGAGGGTGCCTATCGACTTGATTGGCCGAGTGATAATGCACTGAGTTTTAGTAGCAGGGCCCGAGTTAGAACGTCTTTCGATTCATCCCTCTTGGGAGGGCCCGAGTGGAGGCAACCTTTGGCTCGGCCTTCATGACGTCGGTTTGAGTTGGCATACAGTTTATTTGAGACACGTGTCATCTCCTAGAATAAGATTAACACTTAGGCATTTCTATGGTACAACACACCCTTAACTATTTTAATAGATATAACAGGGTTACCTTTGATGTGTTTTCACAGAGCCCCTCTAAACTTGTTCTATTCCACTATACTCATTGAAGATTGTTCACTTGAATATTCTAAATTAAGGGCGTGTTTGACAACACTTAATGGGACTTAATTCAAACCTAGTCTCATTTTGAGGGGAACCCCCCCCCCCCCCCCCAACCCGGTTGGGTCAAGATTGACCTAAATTTTCTAATGCCAAATTTAGCTTTTAGATGCGTTTTGTTTTGGACCACCTTCCCCTTGGTCTAAAACAAAACTAGCTTTCTTTCAAAGAGGGCTAGGATTTTAGAGTGGTTGGCAAAAAACATCTAACACTCAAATCTAACATGTCATATTCTAAGCACATGACAAAAAATAGAAAAATGCCACTTAGAGCTATAAATAATAGTAGTGATAAAAAAAAGATAAAGAGAGCCTTCTTGAAAATTTTCACCCGATCATAGTCGTGGCACGTGAGACATTAGACTTCATGGTATTACTTTAGAGAATATTTAAAGTAAAAAAAAAAAAAACACTCCAACAGTTTATTAAAAGGAAAAAGTCAAGCGGGTTATATGAAAAACCATTAAAGATAAAGGATTTTTTTACTTATTAAAATAGTGAATAGGGGATATTTGAAAAAAGGTCAAACTAAAGGGAATTTTGCACAATTTACCCTTTTCTTTGTATAACCAAAGAACAACAGGAGAAGGTAGGAATAATAAGTGGAAGCAAAAATAGAATCAACTTTTCAAACCTTAAGAGGAACATCATTCTTCAAAAAATCAACCAAAAGAGGAAAAAAAAGAATCGCAAAATCAATCTTCTACAATTCTATGTGTGTTTTGTCTGTAAGTGCGCCTTAGCATAGTCTATTGATGAATAATAATTAGCCCTAAGGGCCCGTTTGACAACCAAGTCTAAAACCAAACTAAAGTGATATACACCCTTATCCATGTTAGTATTAAACCAGGGAGGGCCTGATCCAATTCAAGTCTGGTTTAAGGTCGAAAAATGAACTTAAAAACTGGGCCAAAGTTGGCCCAGCTCTTTCCCAACCATAAAACATCTAAAAACTATGTCAGGACCAGATCTGGCCCAATTTTATGGGTTTGCCCAACAGACCCTAAAACTATGGTCTATTTATGAATAAAACTTAGTCTTAAAACTATGTTTTTTAACTGAAAAAAGATATTTTTTAAGACTAGTTTTTATTTTAATTGATAAAAGTTGAGCATAATAATCTTTCCTTATAAAAATGTATTTGTTATGGGCTAAAAGTGGGCTGAAAGTAACATTATAGCCAAAGCCTGCTAAGACTTGGACGTTTACGTCAGATACGAAATTTCAAGCCTGGCCCATTCTATTAACACTTCGCTTTGTCCCGTAATTTATAACATCCACCGTTTGATTCCTTAAAAAAGACTTAATTTTTTTTAAAGTTGCCTGAACCTATATTAATAATTATTATTATTATCCAGTATTTGCAGCGATGAATTACATAAGTTTGAGGCCATAAAAATAAACCATAAACAGGTTTTCTATTTTTATGCCTCAGTGTTGGGAAATTACTCAGATTCTTCTAGTGCCAGATTTAAGAGAAAGCGAAAATAAATGCGCAAAATTGGGGGACACGCAAGATTTACGTGGTTCGACATAAAATTGCCTACGTCCACGGGCTGCTGCAGATCTTATACTGAAAGGGGGAAAATTACAAGCACTCTGAATATTACTCTGATATTCTCACTGAGTGCTCTCTTTCTCTCTCTGTTTTTCACTCACTGAGTTCTCTCTGGCTCAGTACTCTCTCTTAGCCTCTCTACACATTTTCTCACTGCCTTGGATTTTCTTTTTCTTAGCAGTTGAAGGATGGTTAAACAAGGGAAGAGGGGTGGGGGTTTTATAGCCTGAGTACCCCCCTTTTTTTTTCTTCCTGCCATTTGACAAATGGCCTCGTCATTTTCTTCCTCTTTCAAAAATTGCGGCTACTGAAAGTCCTCCTCCCTTTTTGATCACCAAAGGTCCTCCTCCCCTTTTTGATCACCGAAGGACCTCCTCTCCTTTTTGACTAACAATCTCCCACTTGAAGACTGATTTCAATCTGTCTTCACACCTCGATCTATGCAGCAGCTCTTCCCTGATCTTGATATTATTGCAGGCCAACTGAAGCTGAACACAGCTTCAGTTTGTCAGTAGTCACCGTCTTTGTCAGCATGTCTGCCGGATTTTGAGCTCCACTGATCTTTTCAAGCTTCAAAATTCCATCTTCCAGAAGTGACCGGATAAAATGATACCGCATCTGTATGTGCTTCGTTCTGAAATGGAAAGACGGATTCTTCGCTAGATGAATAGCACTTTGACTGTCGCAATATAAGACATTGTCTTCTTGTTTCTTGCCTAATTCATCCAAGAAATTTTGAAGCTACACCATTTCCTTGCTGGCTTCTGTAACAGCGACATATTCTGCTTCAGTTGTGGAGAGAGCAACTATCTTCTGTAGTTGAGAAGCCCAACTCACTACAGTACCTCCTAGAGTATATACATACCCTGTAGTGCTCTTTCTGATATCAACATTTCCTGCTAAATCAGCATCCACATATCCTTTTAGTATTATATCTCCACCTTTAAAGCAAAGTGCTTTACCTGCGGTGCCCCGTAGATATCTGAGGATCCATTTGACTGCTTCCCAGTGTACCTTGCCCGGATCATTCATGTACCTGCTAACAGCTCCCACTGCTTGAGCAATATCCGGTCTTGTACAGACCATGGCATACATCAGACTTCCAATTGCTGAGGCGTACGGGACCTTCGCCATGTGTGCATGCACTTCCTCTGTCTTCGGTGACTGTTCTTTAGAAAGTCTGAAATGAACACCTAAAGGTGTACCCACTGGTTTCGCATCTTGCATGTTGAACCTGGAGAGTACTTTGTTGATGTACTCAGCCTGTGATAACATCAAAGTCCCAGACTTCGTGTCTCTCTTGATCCTCATTCCAAGAATCTGCTTTGCGGCTCCAAGATCTTTCATTGCGAACTGCTTTGACAATTTCTGCTTCAAATTTATAATCTCTTGCAGATTTGATCCTGCAACGAGCATGTCATCAACATATAACAATAAAATAATGAAGCTATTGTCAAACCTCTTGATATAGCAACAATGATCTGCTTGGCATCTAGTGAAACCGTCGCTGGCCATAAAGTTGTCAAATTTATTGTACTACTGTCTGGGAGCTTGTTTCAATCCATACAAGCTCTTTTTCAACCTGCATACTAGATTTTCCTTGCCTGCCTTCATGAAGCCTTTTGGTTGCTTCATATAGATCTCCTCCTCCAAATCACCATGAAGGAAAGCTGTTTTTACATCTAACTGCTCAAGATGTAAATTCTCAGCAGCTACAATTTTTAACACCAATCTGATTGTAGTCAGTTTCACAACCGGGGAGAAAATTTCATTGTAGTCAATACCTTCCTTTTGATGAAAGCCTTTGACAACCAATCTTGCCTTGTAGCGCTTGTTCCCATCATGCTCTTCTTTGATCCTGTAAATCCATTTGTTATGCAGAGCTTTCTTACCTTGTGGTAATTCAGCTAAGTCCCACGTTTGATTTGACATGAGCGAGTCCATCTCATCTTGCATAGCAGACTCCCACTTGACTGAATCCTTCACATGTATTGCTTCATCATAACACTCTGGTTCACCACTGTCAGTCAGCAACAGGTAGTGCAAAGAAGGCGAATAACGCTGGGTTGGCTTAGGAATTCTGGAGGAGCGTCTCACTTCTGGCGTGCTTGGTTCTTCTTGAACTGCTTCAGGGCTTGTCTGAACATCCTTTTCAGAAATCTCCTCAAATTCAGCAAATTCCTTTGTTTCAGCTTTTGTACTGGAGCTACTTGATTCTGCAGTTGATCTGTCTTTGTACATCACATTCTCATTGAATATGACATCTCTGCTTCTGATGATCTTCCGATTTTCATAGTCCCAAAATCGGTAACCAAACTCATCACCACCATAACCAACAAAAACACATTTGTTAGATTTGGCATCAAGTTTACTTCTTTCAGCAGAATCTATGTGTACATAAGAGATACAACCAAAGATTCTTAAATATGAAAGGTTTACCTCTTTTCTGCTCCAAGCTTCTTCCGGTATTCCACCATCCAAGGGCACTGAGGGTCCGCGGTTGATTAGGTAGGCTGCGGTATTGATTGCTTCAGCCCATAGGAACTTGGGCAAGCCGGCATGTAACCTCATGCTTCTGGCACGTTCATTCAAAGTTCTGTTCATGCGCTCCGCTACGCCATTTTGCTGCGGTGTCATGGGAACTGTTTTCTCCATCTTGATCCCGCTGTTTGCGCAAAACTCTTTGAATCTACTGTCTTTATACTCTCCTCCATTGTCTGACCTCAACCTCTTTATCTTCAAACCAGTTTCATTTTCCACCATGGCCTTCCATTTTCTGAAGGTATCAAAGACTTCTGATTTCTTCTTTAGAAAATAGACCCACACCTTCCTTGTAGAATCATCAATGAAGGTGACATAGTACAGTGAGCCTGCAAGAGATGAAACTGGAGATGGTCCCCATACATCGGTATGAATCAATTCTAACCTTTCTGTCTTGGGTGTCTTGCCAATCTTTGCAAAACTGACTTTCTTCTGTTTGTCAAAGATGCAATCCTCGCATAGGCCGACATCTACATTCTTTAGATCCGGCAGCTTCCCTTTTGACAGAAGTGTCTTCATCCCTTTCTCGCTCATATGGCCAAGTCTTTGGTGCCATAGGTTTGATTTTTCATCTGCATCTGTTACTGCAATGATATTCTCTAAGTTAGAGGTTATATAGAGAGTACCACTTTTCTTACCTCGAGCAATGACGAGTGCTCCTTTGGTAATCTTCCATTCATGACCCGAGAAGGTTGTACAATAACCCTCTCCATCAAGCTGTCCTACAGAGATCAAATTTCTTCTAAGGCCAGGAATATGTCTCACTCCTTGCAGCTTCAATGTGGTCTGATTTGGAAATTTTAATCGGATGTCTCCCTTGCCAACAATCTTCAAGGTTTCATCATCTGCTAGATGTACCTTTCCGAAATCACCGCTGACGTAGTTCTCCATGATTTCTCGGCATGGGGTGGAATGGAATGATGCCCCTTAATTAAGAATCCATGATTCAATCGTACTATTGACGCTTAGAATCATAGCATCACCTCCTTCCTCGGTCACGTTGGCAGACTCCTGTGCGCCGGTGTTTTTCTTTGGTGCCCGACACTCCCTCTTGAAATGACCCTTCTTGCCACAATTGTAGCACTTGAAGTCTTTCTTTCCTGATCTAGATTTGCTCCTTCTAGATTTTGATCTGCCGTGATTTGAACTTCTTTTTGAAGTTCTTCCCCTAGACTCCGTGTGTAAAGCTGAGGAGGTTGAAGCTTCACCTGATTCTCTCCGCCGAATTTCTTCACTAAGAACCAGATCACGAACGTCATCGAACTTCAACTTGTTACTTCCCGATGAGCTACTCACAGCTGTGACTGTAGCGTTCCAGCTTTCTGGTAGAGAAGAAAGAAGTATCAATGCTCGTACTTCTTCATCAAATTCAATCCTAACTGAACTCAACTAGGTTGTGACTATGTTGAGTTCATTAAGATGTTGAGCTGTCGATGCGCCTTCCGTCATTCGCAAATTGAACAGTCGCCTCATCAAGTGAACTTTGTTTGAGGCAGAGGGCTTCTCGTACATGCTGCAGAGAGCCGCCATAAGACCCGCCGTGGTCTTTTCCTTTGCTATGTTGAAGGCAACGTTGAGGGATAGCATCAATCGGATAACTCCAAGGGCTTGTCTGTCGAGGAGAGCCCACTCTCCATCCTTCATATCATCTGGCTTCTTTCCCGAGAGAGGTTGATACAGCTTCTTCTGGTACAGATAGTCTTCGATCTGCATCTTCCAAAAACCAAAGTCCGCACCATCGAACTTTTCAATTTTCACCTTCCCTTCATCTGCAGCCATCGCTCCCACTTGAATCTGACTTCCTCTGGATCGTTTCTGATAATTTCTGCGAACCACCGTGCACTAAGACA
The DNA here is from genome assembly GCA_022839385.1 of Asparagus kiusianus. NCBI lineage: Eukaryota > Viridiplantae > Streptophyta > Magnoliopsida > Asparagales > Asparagaceae > Asparagus > Asparagus kiusianus. Next base: position 316,842 of record BQKN01065921.1, on the reverse strand, counting down.
CCTCTGTCGACAAGTCGGTACCACCGGCAAAATTACACTATTCAGGAAATTTACTATTCATGTGAATAGTAACCTTGCAGAAATTTGACAGACGTCACAACCAGAGCTCTGATACCAGTTGTTGGAAAATTACTCAGATTCCCCTAGTGCCAGATTTAAGAGAAAGCGAAAATAAATGCGCAAAATTGGG
>BQKN01065921.1:258813-306652 GCA_022839385.1 Asparagus kiusianus | reverse complement strand
TATGTTTAAATTTGCATATTAGAGCCTTTTGACCCTAATCACCCCCCTCTAGGGTCCAACAAAACATAACTACAATAGACAGCTAAACACTAGGGTGTGTCGCCATCAACCTGCGACTCTCCGGGTTCCTGGCTCGTGACCTGAAAGGGGGGACAACGAGCGTCAAAGCACTAGCGAACAACATCACAACCAACCCCAATGGAACAGGGCTCGTTGTATAAGAAAATACAGATAATACATAATAGATCTAAAATCATTGATCTTACTAAATAGGATTTTAGTATTTAGAAATTTATAACACGAGCATAGGTACGTCGAGTGAAATAATCCAAACAAGGAAACCCTCATGTATATACCTTGTATCTCAAATTGTAAATCCCTAAACACCAAACCCGAGGTTCTAGTACAGGAACAATAATAAAAGAAATATAACTAATCTCAGAGCATGTATACAGTGCCATGTCATAGCCTACATGAGTATCATGTTATTACTTACATGAATATCATGTCATAATCTACATAAGTGTCATGTCATAAACTCCTGTGAGAAAGTCATATACAGGGTTAAGAAATATGCCCGATACAGGAACTAGATATTGTGGTTTCCAAACTCATGAAACAAGTGGCAAATGTCTAACACGAGGACAAAAATGGATTATAGTCCAACACGAGGACTTCTATGGATTATAGTCCAACACGAGGACTGTGTAACTGTGAAAAGTATATGCGGACTGATATACATATTCTAAACTCACACGCGTCTCGGTGTACATGTCTAAACTTGTGTCAAAAGTCATCATTAACATGGTGAACTAGTGTCAGGTCATCGAGGCGACCCCGAAAAACAACTCAAACAGATCAGGAATCTGTAAAACATCTCATCAGTCGACTGATGTGTCGACTGATGACGTCAGTCGACTCATATGTCGACCGATAAGCTCAGGCAGCATAGCCTCAGCTCACCAGTCGACCGATCTGTTGACTGCGGAGCTGAGAAAACAAAATCAACCCGTCAATCGACTGATCAGTCGACTGATGCTAAAAAATTTTGCCCGTCGGTCGACTGATCAGTCGACTGATTGACTGCAGAAATTCTGTACAGGTTGATTTCTACTAAAAATTTCTCTAAACTCATCCCCATCAATCCCAAGCATGAAAAATACTGATATTAACATGTATGAACTAAACTGAAACATAACTTTCATGTACAAATACATAAACAAAACCCTAAACATGTGTATTTATGTTTTAAAACATTTAAAAAAAACTCATGTTAAATCTGTTATAAAAACATTTTAGATCTAGATCTTCGATTCACAAAACGTTGGTGGGTTTTTAACATTCTAAAATAACGTATCTTCCCTTTATATGCTATAAAAATCAATCCTTTGTACAAAAATATAATTTTGGCCTCATCAAAACTCATGAAAACCATTTGAAAATATTTAGAAAATAGGACAAGATTGGGCGAGATGTTACTCGTCTCTGGGGTGATGAGAAACTCCTAGATTTGAAAGAGACTGGTTCCCCTTCGCTGCAACGTGAAGATTTTGACGAAAATCCTCCAAGTTCTTGCCCAAATCACCAAGAACAAAGCTAGGGTTTGAGATGGGGGAGAGGGGCTAGGGTTTTTCTCTGATCTGAAGATGAGAGGGGATGATTTCGGGTGAAGGAGAATATATATGAACAGCTAAACCCGACCCAAACCCAAACCAAATCAAAACAGACCCGAAACCTGTAAATACTGTGTCGACTGATACAGTCAGTCGACTGATGTGTTGACTGATCTGGAAAATTTTAGTTTTGTGCCTGTTTTGCTTATTTGTAAAACCAACGCACAAAACTCTACACCCATACTCTCATATCATCTCAAATAACTTGTTATCATGTACATCAATGGCCTCAAGCTATTTATCATAAAAGAATTATTTATTTACTAATAATTCACATATATTCATATAAAAATTATAGGGTTCTACATTCTTTCCCCCTTAGAAGAATTTCGTCCTCGAAATTCGAAAACCATACGCATCTCACAATATGAACTTCCAGATGAACATATAGAGATATTTATAATTAACGATCTAAAATGGTTATATTCCCGCTCGAACCCTAATCTAGTGGAACTAGTACATCGGGTGAAAAATCCAAACAAGGAACCCCTCATATATATACCATGTGTTCTGAAAGATTAAGAATTAAGCGCGAATATTCCCATCCTAGTGTTAAGTGTAAATATAACCAAAGATATAAACATCATACAAGATACACATCATAAAAATTTTAATTTACCTGTTTGTAGACAGTAAAAATTACCGTGGCGGACTAACAAACAAATTCGCGCGCAAGTCAAGGCCGCCCTCTTAGATGAAGAATGGGTGTAGCCGTGAAACAGGTTCGATGGTACGCCTAGGCTCTCACACGCCAAGTCACATGGTTCCAAATCCGCCCTATGAACCAAATCCGCTTGCAGAGGGCCAAGCCCACCTACGCGAGTCGAAAGCCGGGTTTCCAGGGGGCACGCCTCCCCTACTCCCCGTGATGTGAAGGAAAAGAGCACAGTGCTCCAGACCCGTTAGACGGCCGTCCGCAATTCAAGCAAACTAGACAGGCGTCGGACCGGCCTGCATACTCATAAATGCGGGTCACCTCACCCATCAGAGCCGAAGCCGTCGGCATGCAGCAAGCTGCCCAAACCCACTCGGGTACGAAACATCCGTTCTCCCGCTCCCATTGAGGCATGGGGAGAGGGCACAGTGTCCCAGGACCGTCAAGCGGTCGCCCAATGGCTCAAGATGTAAGTGAGCGGACAGGCATCAGAGCGGCCTGCACCCTCATAAATGCGGCTTACCTCACTCGTTCAAACCGAGAGCAAGAGCCGCCGGCGCTCGATGGGCTGGCCAGATCCACTCGAGTATCTGGCAGCCGCTGTCACAGATACGAGGAGGGGCCTTCCAACTCCTACGCGATGTGATGTAACATGTGGTCCCTTGAATGACCATTTGTAGTACAGGGGGACAGTATGATATCTTTGAACAGTGTATGGTCACATTCCATAATTCAAGGAGCAGCCAAACTGTCTTTCTCTCCCATTTAAGAGCTTCTTTCAACAACCTGAAAAGGGGATCGGCCAATAGATCAATAGCTTGATTCATCAACCGGGAGATTGATCAAAGGAAGAGGATCGACAACGAGCTCTTTGCATACTCTTGCACCGCAGCACCGTCTCCTCATTCCGAGCTCCGATCGCCGACGAACTAGAGGATTCGAACTCCATCAACCTGAGCTTCTACTGAGTACTGAAGCTCTCTCCAGCAACCTCGGTCGAACCGTCCAAGGGAAGCAGACTCGGCATGAGCACCAAGCGAAGCATCCTGTAGCTACCTTAAAGTCCCCACGATTAAACAAAGAGGGCCTTCCCTCTGCTTCTGTTGTAATTCAGATTGATTTAGTTTGTAATAAGCTTTCTTATAAATACAAACAAAATCCCCTATTTTCGGGAAAATCAGAAATTTACACCTACAGAAGATGACGACCACAGTGGGAGAAGCTGTTTCTTCAAGCGAAATGGTGGTAGCTCAGTTCGACGAGGTTGCTGCTGGGACGACAGTGGAGTCCCTAGAGATCGAGTTCGACCAGGCCAAGTACGAAGAGTACTTGTCTTCTTCCTCTTCCGGTGGCGAAGCGTCCTGCAAGTGCCACAGAGTCGCGCGCAGGAGCCGGCCTCAGACGGTCAAAGCTCCCGCGCCCGAAGGCTCTGCCCAAGTCTCAACAGGGAAACCCACCCCAAGTTCTCTCAAGGCTAAGTCCCAGATCGAGAGCATGGGGGGAAGGTCTACTAAGTGGGTCGCCAAACGACCCTCGGTAACACCCATCCCAAAAGAGACACCAGTTCGTTCCGGCACAAGCCACACTGCCACAGCCCGCGCAGACGCTCTCTCCGCTGGAAGAGCCGGCCGACAGCGACGGCAGACGCTTGTCGGGCAGAAAGCCCAAACCTCCGCTTCACGCGACGGCCTGAATCACCATACAGGCCCGAGGAGCGAGAGGCGAGAGGACGAATCGCCCAATATCGGGAGGCCCTCCAAATCAGGAGCGCCAACCAAGAAGGATGAGGCCGCCCGCTCAGGTGGACTTCGCTTCTCAGGTCACATCCCTGACGCGAATAAACCACCCCAAGCGAGTGGGCCTATCAGAATAGGTGAATCCTCAAAGGTTTGCGAGCGTCGCCATAATCTTTTGGCGGATAAACGCAAAGGCAAGGAAGTAGGTGACACTTCGCGAACCCGCTCGTTCAAACGAAGAGTTGAAACTCGCCTACACGCTGGAGTTCGCCCAAACGCGAAAACTCGCCTGTCAAGGCAAGATCGCCTAACTCTAGCGCCACAGCGTTCCACCCAGCGTGCACCAGAGAGCACATCCAAAGATCTCTCGTGTACTCACTCAAACGATCCTTCCGATACTGGAGGTTGTCACCAACCACCTACAGAAGATGGTGACCACAGTGGGAGAAGCTGTTCCTTCAAGCGAAATGGTGGTAGCTCAGTTCGACGAGGTTGCTGCTGGGACGACAGTGGAGTCCCTAGAGATCGAGTTCGACCAGGCCAAGTACGAAGAGTACTTGTCTTCTTCCTCTTCCGGTGGCAAAACGTCCCGCAAGCGCCACAGAGTCGCGCGCAGGAGCCGGCCTCAGACGGTCAAAGCTCCCGCGCCCGAAGGCTTTGCCCAAGTCTCAACGGGGAAACCCGCCCCAAGTTCTCTCAAGGCCAAGTCCCAGATCGAGAGCATGGGGGGAAGGTCTACTAAGTGGGTCGACAAACGACCCTCGGTAACACCCGTCCCAAAAGAGACACCAGTTCGTTCCGACACAAGCCACACTGCCACAGCCCGCGCAGATGCTCTCTCCGCTGGAAGAGCCGGCCGACAGTGACGGCAGACGCTTGTCGGGCAGAAAGCCCAAACCTCCGCTTCACGCGACGGCCTGAATCACCATACAGGCCCGAGGAGCGAGAGGCGAGAGGACGACTCGCCCAATATCGGGAGGCCCTCCAAATCAGGAGCGCCAACCAAGAAGGATGAGGCCGCCCGTTCAGGTGGACTTCGCTTCTCAGGTCACATCCCTGACGCGAATAAACCACCCCAAGCGAGTGGGCCTATCAGAATAGGCGAATCCTCGAAGGCTGGCGAGCGTCGCCATAATCTTTTGGCGGATAAACGCAAAGGCAAGGAAGTAGGTGACACTTCGCGAACCCGCTCGTTCAAACGAAGAGTTGAAACTCGCCTACACGCTGGAGTTCGCCCAAACGCGAAAACTCGCCTGTCAAGGCAAGATCGCCTAACTCCAGCGCCACAGCGTTCCACCCAGCGTGCACCAGAGAGCACATCCAAAGATCTCTTGTGTACTCACTCAAACGATCCTTCCGATACTGGAGGTTATCACCAACCACCCACAGGAGATCTCCGAGTATATTTAACTCACAAACGCACTATACATGGGGCGAGTCCTCAGTGCCATTGCGAAAGGCTCATCCACACGGTACTAGCCGATTGTCAATGCATAGGAACGGCGAAGCCTTCGGTGTTTGAGAGACTTTCTCAACAAACTTCTCAGCAGAGGACCTCCCGTCGAAAGCGTCGTCACCAAAAACGACGCGCTACCGACGACCTAGAACTCCCGTCCGCCACAGTCAACATGACAGACAGGGGTAAGAGGGTACTCTCCGACTCTCCGGATTCGGACTCCGTCCTGAGGCCCAACCCTCGGTTCGCCCGATCCCGACAAGAGGGCATATACCAACGGACCCGTAGCCGTAAGGGGGTAAGCATTGGGTTTGATTATTCCACCATGGCACCCTCCTCCCACGACGAAGACGAGGGTCATTCGGCGGCAGCCACGTCCCAGACCTCACACTCGAGTCAGGAAGTACCTACGAGGGTACACATGACGGAACTCACCCACGAGCAGACAATGGCTCAAAAGCTAGAGGAACAGCAGGCGACCATCGACTCGCTGAGAGAGATGATGGAACAACTTCTAAACAAGAAGAAGAAGAAGAAGAGAGCGCAACGTCCCTTACCCCGACGAACTGGGGATAAGGAGTGGGTACCTCCCCGCCGTCCGGCAACGGAAACGGAAGACAATAGTAATCCACAGTCTGATTACTCTTCCAAGATGTCGTTAGGAACGTCACATACCGGTGATAGCACCCGTGACAAAAGGTTCGACGAGTTCCAAGATCAACTCAACGCGCTGAAGCTTCAGCAAAATATGAATAAGCTGGGGGTGGTCCGCCCCTACCCTATCGAGTGGGACACGGTCCCATACCCAGCGAAATTCAAACCGATCAGCCTGGTGCAGTTTGATGGCAAAGGTGTAGACGGTAAGAATTACCACGGCGGATTAGCAAGCGAGTTCGCCCACAGTACAGGACCACCCCCTCTTAGGCCACTAAGCGGATTCGCTGGCACGCGAATACCCCACGTTGGCCGCATACTCCAAATCGCATGGATCCGCCAGCAAGGCGAATTCGCCTTCACTAATTGAATCCGCCCGCAAGGGAGATACTCAAATCCGCCTTCGTGCGCCGAAGCCACTTGCAGGGAGCCACGTCTGCCTACGTAAGCCGAAAGCCAGGTTTCCAGGGATAAGCCTTCCCTGCTGCCCACGATGCGACAGGAAAGGGGAACAGTGTCCCAGGTTCGTCCGACGTCCGCCCGCAACTCAAGCGAATGAGACAGGCGCCGGACCGGCCTGCATACTCATAAATGCAGGTCACCTCACCCATCAGAGTGGAGGGCCGAAGCCGTCGACGCACCGTAAGCCGTCTGGAGCTCACTCAGACACGCAATGTCCGTTCTCCAACTTCTGTCAAGGCCACTTGCCAAGAGCCACGTCTGCCTACGTGAGCCAGAGACCAGGTTTCCAGGGACAAGCCTTCTCTGCCTCCCACGATGCAAGGTAAGGAGGCACAGTGCCCCAAGTTCGTCAGACGGCAGTCCGTAATTCAAGCGAACGAGACGGGTGCCGAACCGGCCTGTAGACTCATAAATGCAGGTCACCTCACCCGTCAGAATGGGAGGCCAAAGCCATGACGTGCCGAAAGCTATCCGGAGCTTGCTCAGGCACGCAACGTCCATTCTCCCGCCCCTATTCAGACATAGGGTGAGGGGAGGAAGGGTACAGCACCTCAGGACCGCCGGATGGTCACTCGGTACCTCGCCGCACAAGTGAGCGGACGGTTGCCAGAGCCATCTGCGTCCACATACCGCGCTCCAAGCGAAAGGTGAGAGCCACCAGCATTCGACGAGCTGTCCAGGTCCACTCAAGTGTCTGGCAGTCGCCGTCACGAGTGCGAGGAAGGGCTTTCCCGCTCCTACACGACGTGACACGACATGTAACCCCAAAAGACAACCGTTTGTTGTACAGGGGACAATAGGATGTCCTTGAACAGTGTATGGTCACATCCCATGGTTCAAGGGACAGCCAAACGGTCCCCCTCCCACTTAAAAAAGCTCCTTGCAGCAGCCAAGGGAAGGGGGATCAATCAGAGAATCGATCAACCAAAGGGAAAATCTCCAAAACTCCGAGCTCCGATCGCCGGCGAACTAGAGGATCCGAACTCCTTTACCTAGAGCTTCTACTGAGTACTGAAGCTCTCCCCAACAACCTCGGTCGAACCGTCCAAGGGAAGCAGACCCGGCGCGAGCACCGGGCGAAGCATCCTGTAGCTACCTCAAAGTCCCCACAAATTTAAACAAAGAGGGCATTCCCTCTGCTTCTGTTGTAATTCAGATTGATTTAGTTTGTAATAAGCTTTCTTATAAATACAAATAAAATCTCTCCCCTTTCCCGGGAAAATCAGAAATTTACACCTACAAAAGGTTCGCCTTCGCAGCACATCTACTACTTTATGGCGCAGACTGGGTTCCTTACGGGGAATGACGCCATTCTCACGCGACTATTCATCGGCACCCTAAAGGGGGTGGCTTTTGAATGGTTCCGTAAGCTGGAACCCGACACGATCAAGTCATGGGCCGATGTCGAGAGGCTCTTTTTGGCCCGCTTCTTCGACGACGACACGGAAGTGTCGATGGCCACCCTCCTTGCTGAAAAGCAACGAAAGTCGGAGTCGGTCAATGACTTTGTGAAAAGATTTCGGAACCGATCAGTCCACTGCTGGGACCAAGTCTCCGAGTCGACACTGATCGAGATGTGTCGCAACAATCTGTCGATCTACATCCTGTCCAAAATAGGCGCGGTGGAAACCCAGACGTGGAAAGAGCTTGTGCGTCAGGGTGAACAGGTGGAGAACATGATCAAGAGGCTAGAGGCCGAAGAGCCGCAGCCTAAGAAAGGGGCCGCAGAGCCGGCTGCACCAAAGAACCCCCCTCGAACAAGAGGAAAGGAGATCATGGCAGTCGATTCCGCCCCAGTGCTAAAGAATGCTCAGAGGCCAAAGCCCAGACAATTTGAGCAATGTCCCCCGCGGCAGTATGACTTCAAAGAAGACCAGGTGGTGGCAACGTTCGATACGCTGCTCAAAAGCGGTCGAATCAAACTGCCAGAAGCCACGAAGCCTGAGGAGGCAGACAAAACCAGTGACCCAACCTACTGTGCTTATCATAGGTTCCTTGGTCACCACACGACCAAGTGCTACGTCCTCAAGGACAAGCTCTAGGCTCTCTACGATGCAGGGGTCTTGAAGAAGGAGAAGGTTCAAAAGCAGGTGACCACGAACATGATCACGTTGAGCTTTGGAACAGATCTCCCAGAGGTTCATGCTCCGGCGGGGGTGATTCCCATCCCCAAGGCGGTCTTGAAGATCACCAACGACGATCCTCATAACCAGCGGGGGAAGGGTTTGGTCCCGCAAACTCTGCCGTCAGGACAAGTGATGTGGGTCCATCCAGACCTCCTCAATGATGAGCAATGGACCGCAAGGCCTCCGAAAGGGGTTAAGGGAAAACATTGCAATGTCGTCTCCGCCATCCTAGAGAGAGATAACACGGCGACAACTACCCTGACCGACTCTGAAGAAGACACCAACGTCTTCGCCACGAGAGCAGGAAAGGAATTCGCGAAGGAATATCCCGCGAGGGCGGAGAACACGGCAAGACCACCCGCGAGGCCAGCCGCAACAACCCCTCCCAATCCAGATGCACTCAGCTCAAGCCGTCAACCTTTCCGGTTCAACGTGCTCGCACAACTAAAAAGCATTCCCACGCGAATTACCATGTACGACCTCCTTAGACTATCCAGGTCTACACGGGAGGCCCTACAGGAGGCGTTGGCGGATTCAGAGGCATTCTCGACCTACTTCTCGAAAGAGACAGAGGCAGAACAGGAATGTGCGAATTGTTGCCAGGTCTCAGAGAGACGAGTCCCGTGCATCACTTTCACTCCTGAGGACATGCTCATCAAAAGCACGTCCCATGACTGACCACTGTACTTCATGGGATACGTCGGGTCGGCGAGAGTGGATCGGATCCAAGTCGACCCGGGTTCTGTGCTGAGCATCGTACCCCTGAAGTTGATCAAGCAATTGGGGATACCACCAAAGCGTCTGTCCTCGACCACCACAACCATCTTTGGTTTCAACGCCACGGGGACGCGACCGCTGGGTAAAATCCGCCTGAAATGCCGAATAGGCGACATGAAGACGGAGGTGACCTGTTACGTCATCGATGCCAAGCCTTCCTATAACGTGCTCTTAGGGCGCCCATGGATCCATGGCAATCGGATAGTCCCATCCACCCTTCACCAATGCTTGAAGTACGTGGATGACTACGAACGAGTGAAAACGGTAGTGGCCGACAGGCAACCATTCAAAGGCGTAGAGAATTACTTCACAGATTCTCTATTGTACCAGGACCCCGTCAAGCCGCCAGTTAAAGAGCCGGAGAGCGGCAACGAGGCGGACAGCGAACCTGAGTACGGCGACAGTCTAATCCTGAACGACTTCGAGTCAATTGTAATCGGTTACGAGAGTCACAATATAACCAATGTTGTTCAGGCGGAGGAAATTATCATGAATGAGAAGTCAAACTTTGCTTATGTGTCATCTTGTTCTACGTCTGAGGATGATGAACCCAACGGCCTATGGGCAGAACTCTACAGTGACCCTTCCCTATATTTGCCAGTATGCTCGTCATACGTCGCCAAAGGACAGCCGATCAAATCATCACAAGCCGTGTTCGTTGTGCCAGCCCGAGATAAATATAAAAAAGACATTATTTTCGGCCGAATCGATAGTCCCCTACGCACTATGTGGGACGAGTCGGAAGACGAGGACCCAGCGCCTCAATTTTCACAATACAGCCAAGTTGCCAAACGCATGATGAGCGACATGGGGTATGATCTCGCGTGTTTAGAGGGCCTGAATTACGGCCGAGGACGCAAAACGGTCATCCGACCTGCCCACGTGCCTAAGGGTAAGCCCTCAAAGTACTTCAACAGGACTCGGAGAGGCTTAGGCTACTCCTCTTCCTCGTCAGACCTGTGCTATTACGTCAACGAGGACTCCGACTACGCGTGCTAAGGAGATCGATCGTCGGTAACCGCGGCGTGGGACTCAGATGTTAGCATGAGAGATCTTTTCGATGGCTTTACAGTCAACATGGCCACGATGGATCCCGTTGAGCTTGCGGAGGATGGACAACTTCCACTTTATGACGAGACATAGGATCGCCATGTTAACGCCCAGTGGAGTAGTCGCTTTGAGCAGCGGGAACCACCGACTGAAGATGAAATCCTCCAGGTGAACATGGGCACTGAGGCGAATCCCAAGCCCATATTCATCAGCGGCAGTCTGCCTCCTCAAGAAAAGGAAGATCTCATCGCCCTTATACGGGAATACATTGACGTCTTCGCATGGAACTACGAAGACATGCCTGGTTTGGATCCACGGATCGCCACACACCGCCTCAACATCAGCTCAGACGCCAAGCCAGTCAAGCAGCAGCAGAGGTGCTTTCGCCCTCAGATTATGGAGGCGATTGAGGCTGAAGTAAAGAAGCTCATCGAATCCGGCTTCATCAGAGAGGAACAGCACCCTGATTGGGTGGCAAATATTGTTCCGGTCTTAAAGAAAAACGGTAAAATCTGCATCTGCATTGACTTTAGGGACCTCAACGCGGCGTGCCCCAAAGACGAATTTCCCTTGCCTATCACGGATGTCATCATTGACAACACGTGCGGATTCGAGAGGATGTCCTTCATGGACGGTTTCTCAGGGTACAATCAAATCAAAATGCACCCCAAGGACGAGAAACACACTTCATTCAGAACTCCTATGGGGGTGTACTGCTACACGGTCATGCCCTTCGGGCTCAAGAACACTGGCGCAACCTACCAACGCCCCATGAGCACGATCTTTCGAGAGCACCTGCGGAAGACGGTGGAGTGCTACGTAGACGACCTAGTCGTAAAGAGTCGCCACAAAGACGACCACCTCCAGGACTTGAGGATGATGTTCGAACTCATGAGGACTCACCAACTCAAGATGAATCCCACGAAATCATTTCTAGGGATGTCTAGTGGTAAATTCCTCGGCTTTGTCGTCTCGACGAAAGGGATCCGAATCGATCCAGACAAGGTGCGAGCCATCCAAGAGCTCCAACCGCCCCGGAACCTCAAAGAGTTAAGAGGTCTCCAAGGACGATTGGCTTACATCCGAAGGTTCATTTCAAACCTTTCGGGCAAATGTCAGCCGTTCTCCAAGCTTATGAAGAAAGACACTTCCTTTATATGGGACGAGTCTTGCCAAAAGGCCTTCGAGGACATCAAGGCTTACCTTTCGAATCCGCCAGTCCTAGCTGTGCTGATTTCAGGGAAACCATTTCTCATCTATATACGGGCCATGGAGCATTCTCTAGGTGCTCTCTTGGCACAAAACGATGACGCAGGCCATGAGCAAGGTATCTACTACCTAAGTAGGACCCTGCAAGGGGCGGAACATTGGTACCCAATGGTCGAAAAAGAATGCTTGGCCTTGGTATTCGCCATCCAAAAGATGCGACACTACCTGGTCGGCTAGACAATCCATGTCATCTCCCGGATGAACCCTATTCGAGTCTTCATGACGCAACCTGCAGCGCTGAATTAGCGTCTAGCCAGGTGGGCACTTCTGCTCTCCTAATATGACATCCACTTCATGCCGCAAAAATCCGTCAAGGGACAGGCCATCTGCGATCTCATGGCCAGTCATCCACTGGGGTCAAAGACCGACCTATTCGAAGATTTGCCAGATGAACCGCCCGAGGCTAACGTAACTTCGTTACCAGAGGTGTGGCAGATGTTCTTCAACGGCGCGTCTCGCGCGGCTGCGGATGGCTCTATAGTTGCAGGAGTGGGGGTAGTCCTTGCTTCTCCACATAACCACGTGCTACCCCGAGCCTTCTCTTTGACAGAACCATGTACCAACAATGTGGCTGAGTACAATGTGTTACTCATCGGACTCGAGTTAGCAAGAGAGCTAGGGATAAAGCATCTCGAGGCTTACGGCGATTCCCAACTTATCGTCAAACAGATGACCGGCGAATACGAAGTTAGGAACGATGACTTAATCCCACTCCACAAGGCGGCTGTCCGACTAGTGGAATCATTCGAGAGCTTCCGCATTGAGCATGTGCTACGTTCCAAGAACACACATGCGGATGCCCTCGCTTCCCTAGCGGCCAACTTGGCTCAACCATTCGGGACAACCCAATGGGTCACAATGGCGAGCAGAAAGCTCTTTCGACTGAAGGATGCTCCAGAAGCGAACGCCACCCATCAAGTCTCAGATCAGCCCAGTGCTGAGGATTGGCACCTCCCGATCATCGATTACGTCCTATACGGCGTATTGCCCGAAGATGCAAAGGAGCGGGAGTCTATTCGGAGACGTGCTACAAGATTCTACTATGATTCGACCACCAAGATGTTGTATCGAAGATCTTACGACGGCTTGTTGCTCCGATACCTTTCAAAAACAGAGGCACAAGAGGCTCTGCACGAGGCCCACAACGGCGTTTGTGGAGCTCACCAACCCGGACCCAAACTTTGGGATCGCCTGCGAAGGATAGGCTATTTCTGGCCTGGGATGGTTCACGACGCAGTCGTCTACGCAAAGCGCTGCCATGAGTGCCAAGTCCACGCTAACTACATGCATCAGCCTCCAGAGGACCTACACCCGAGAAAGGCTTCCTGGCCCTTCGAAGCATGGGGAATGGACATAGTTGGCCCAATATCCCCGCCGTCGGCGAAAGGTCATCGCTTCATCCTCGCGATCACTGACTACTTTTCTAAATGGTCAGAGGCCATCCCTTTAAGAGAAGTCAAGACTAATGATGTGGTGAAATTCATCAAACACCATGTCATCTACCGATACGGCGTACCCCGACGTATCATTCATAACAATGGCATGCAATTTATTAGCCATGCATTCACCAGGTTCTGCGACAAGTTCCGAATATAGAACCTCTCTTGCACAGCCTATAACCCATCTGCGAATGGTTTAGCCGAGGCCTTCAACAAAACAATCATCAAGATCTTGACCAAGTTAACCTCAACCAGCAAACGCGACTGGAATGAGAAACTGGGCGAGAGTCTGTGGGCGTATCGCATGACGGTTCGCACACCGACTGGCCACACGCCTTACTCGTTGGTATACGGCTGTGAGGCCGTGTTACCATTAGAAATTCAAATTCCATCTCTCCGCGTCGCCTTGGCAACGGGGATGACGGTGGAAGACAACCACCGACAACGACTCGCCGAGCTCGAAGCGTTAGACGACAAACGGCTGGAGGCTCAACAACACATTGAGTTCTATCAAGCCCGAATGGCCAAAGCGTTCGACAAAAAAGTCAAGCGCAGGGCCTTCAAGGAGGGAGAACTGGTACTGGCCGTTCGCCGACCAATGATTCTCACCTCCAAGAAGAAAGGCAAATTCTAATCCAAATGGGAAGGGTCATTCGTAATAGAAACAGTCTATTCGAATGGAGCTTACCGCCTTGTCAAGCCAAACGGTGACAAGATCATGATGCCTATCAACGGCAAATACTTAAAGAAGTACTACCCTTAGTTCTTCTTCGCCAACTCCTACGAGTGCATGAGTCTAAACTGGTTCTTACACCCTCCAACTGGTATACGAGGCTAAACTATCCCTACTTTACCCACTCTGGCGATAGACCCCACTCAGAGTTCAGTTCGCCAATCTTCCCCAATAAGATGGCGGATTTACCAAGTCGCTCATATCGCGACAGACTCAATTCAATTCGCCAATCTTCCCCAATAAGATGGCGGATTCACCAAGTCGCTCGTATCGCGACAGACTCAATTCAATTCGCCAATCTTCCCCAATGAGATGGCGGATCCACTCTAGTCGCTCATATCACGGCAGGATCGAAAGTCAGTTCGCCAACCCTCCCCAATAGGATGGCATATTCACCAAAGTCGCTCATATCGCGGCAAACAACTCGGTTATGTTAACTGTCACCTCTAACCGAACTGACTTATCAGTCTCCCTCAACGAGATGGTAAGACCCCATAGTTGCTCCGATCGCAACAAAGCTTCATCAGGTTAATGATTACCTCCGATGATTGGCGCCGCTATTCCTACGAATAGCATAGCCTAAGTGATAACCTACCACGTGACGTGTTATTGCTTTGGTCGATAGTCACACTCCTACGTCCCTGAACTATTTGACCTATTCCAGCTATCCTAAGATTCCCTTAGGGTAACTGATGGGTAGCAGCCTACCACACGAGGGCTCTTACAACGATCGATCGTCATATTCCTACATCCCTGAACGACTCGATTATCACTGGCGTCATCACCCTCGCAGACGATGACAGCTATCAAGGGCGGCTCGACAGGCGTCACGCCCTACAGTGCCTCCAAATGACAACCCACCGAGTGGAGAGTCAAGCTTTGGAGAAATCAGGTGGTCGCACGCACAAGCAACCACGCTTGATCTAGGGCTAAGTGTTGCCCTCTTAGTTCTACCAAGGCTGCAACGCGAAAGACAGGTCTGACCTAACCTCACGCCGCAGACAGCAAAAAGAAAAAAAGGGGGGGCCAAATGGCCAAGTCCAGGGCATGAACATCCTCACCCCAATGCTAAGTGGCACAGGTGGACTCGACTGGAAAGCAAGGCAAGCCAAGCACATATCCACATCAGAAAAGAGATGAAATGGTGCACGCAAAGCGGAAAATAACCAACACACAGGGCCATTACAGGCCAAAGTTACACATATAGTGTTCAAGGTTGCGATGCAACCATCATCAACCAAATTACAAAAAAAAAGAGAAGGAAAGACTTAAACAAGCACGGGCATTACAAGAATTTCAGCAAGCTGAAGGAGCCAATCTTGGCCTTGGCTTTCGCGCGATCCGCCTCACGTTGGATCCTCACCTTTTCCTTTTGCTTTTGTTGCCGCCTGATTAAATCCGTCTTGCTGTCTTCCTCCTCCTGGCGAAGAAGTTGGAGCGCCCTCTCCACCGCTTCGGCAGCCTCGCCGAGCCTCCTCGCCTCACGCTCGCGCTCCCGCAGCTTTGCCTCACCGCGAAGAGAGCCAGCATCCTCGAAGAAAGTCCTGTCCAGGTAAGCGTCCATCCGGTCCAGTACCGCCTGGTGTCGCTTCCGCAGACGTCTGAGCTCGGCCTCTTTCGCCCGAATCTGCTTCGTCCGCTCTTCGCGCTCGAGCAGGAGGCGCAGGGAGAGAGGCGGTGGCACGTCGGAGGGATCTTCGTAGGCCAGCTCTTCGAGGCGGTACATCCACTCCTGCACTCGGTGGATCTCCTGCTCGCATTGACGTGCGAGCGAGATATCGCCCGCTCGACGAATCTCCCTTAAGCCCGCTTCCACGAGGGGAAGCGCATCGAAGTACCGCCCGTCGCCCACACCGACCGATATGGCGATCCCCCGCACCAAATCCTCCAACCTGTGGAGGGGCACGAATATGGGGTGAGCCACGGGGTCTGGAGCAGAGGTCCTCCGGACTGAGCTCGCAGGGGAAGCGGGCTAAGCGCCAACATCGATGACGGTGGCGGAAGAGCCTACGCCCTCAGAAGCACTATGGTCGGAGTCGGAGGCCATGAAACAGAAGGAGTTACTGCAGCGGTCTTTCACCTTGTGAATTTTTCTCGAAGAAGAAGGAACGTGGTTGAAAAGATGGCGAGTACGGGAGATATAGCCGAAGATACAACGGTCGAGATCTCTTCCCTCGAGCAATCGGACGGCCCAGATGCCCTGCGGCGCTTCGAGGTCAACGCCATTCAAGGCCATGCTTCTCGAGACCTGAACCGACCAATCGGATGAAGCCCAAGAGGCGAGGCGTTCTGTCACTTCGCCATTGACACGTCTTTAAAGCCCTAGCTGGCAAGCATTTGGGCCCGCTGAGAGGCGCGTGGCACAAGGTTTCGCCTGCGACCTAAGCTCGCCGGAGGCTGAGTTGGGTCTACAACGCAAACTCGCCCTTTCGAAAGTCTCGCTTGCATTCTAAACTCGCCAGCAATCAGGGTTATCCTCAACACGAGTTCGCCAACACAAAGGTTTCGCCTACGGTTCGAATTCGCCAAACAGTCAAAGTTAACCTTCAAGCGAACTCGCCGGCGGTTTAATACGACACTCCCAGCGAATTCACCATCATTTGGACCGACCCGCACTCGAGTTGAGTCTTCGCCCAAAGGGTGCCATCTGAAATCGCTGATGGCCATGCCAAAGAAACACTGGAGAGTGATACATCCAAAGGAAGCATGAAAAAGAAAAACACAAACTTCATCAGATGCTTCTAGACAGTACATTTGAACAAAGTTATGATTTAATAGCTAAGAAAGTCATAATGTTACGTTCGAAACATGGAACACACACCAGCTTTTCACCAAGACAATGTAGTTGCACAAAGTCATGACTTCACGAGTCATGGCATAGTTTCAAAAGCGAAACAAACAAACAAAGTGTCTTAAGCACAGATACATGATTGAAATCTCAATTAAGCACACTAAAAGAAGAAATCTCTTCCTTGGCCATTGCCACCCTCCTCGCGTGGTCCTCCCGAGCCTTGTCCTCGGCCGCTTTCCTGATTCGTTCCTCAGAGCTCGACCTGGCGGCAGCGTCTTTTTGACGCAAGGCTAAAAGGGTTCGAGTTTTCGCCTCCGCTGTCTTACCGACCTCCACGACATCGGATTGGAGCCTCTTCAAATTCGTCTCCGCCCGTCCCATTTCGGCCCTCAGGCGAGCTATTGTGCGATGGAGGTCGACAATTTGCTCCTCCAACGAGTCTTGTTGACCCACCCAGGAGTCGACGATAGATTCCAAATCAGCGATTTCTTTGGAATGGACCTCCTGTTCCTGAGCTTCCAGACGCCTGAAATAAGCCAAACAAGACTCCATGAGGACTTCCGGGCCTTCCCGCAGCAATGTCTGTAGCCCTATCATGCGTGACTCCAGAAGACGGATCTCTTGCATGCAACGTGTGGCAAACCGATTTTCGCCCAACCATCGAAAGTCGACCACACGGTCCAGGAGAGATTGCCTGAAGCCGTAAAAACTGCCCATGCCAAGACTGACGAGGGAAATCACTTACCTCACCGCATTCTCGAACTCCTCGACGCGAGCCTATAGGGGCAAGGAGCCGGGAGGAGCGGGCTCTTGACCTGGGGTGAGCATCACGATAGGCGGAACCTCGAGGCAAGGCTCAGTTTCTGGCTGCGGAGCGGGGCCGTGGGCAGGAGAAGTCGCCGGGCTCTCAGGTTCATCATCAGATATCAAAATAGGATCGGTCTCATGTTCCTCGCGAAGCGGCGCATCGTCACGAGCTGTAGAGCACGACGACGGCGTGAAAGGGGGAGCCTAATGAGAAATACGAACCCATGCCTGAGTGGGGGTTGAATTAAAAGACATACCTTCGGTAGCAGCAGCCTCGGCAACGCCCGAAGAAGAAACCTCCTTCCTCTTCTTCGAAGTAGTGCTCCTCGTCCTCGGTGCCATCTGGAAGATGCTAGGGAAATTCGGAACTTCTGTGAAAAAGATGATAAGGAAACTGTAGTCTTTCTTGGCAAAGGGGAGGGGTACTAAAATACCCTGACCCTAGACAGATTGGACCTTTCAGGCCCAAACAGTTGAGAGGAAGGCCGAACAGTCCGAATCCCCCATAAACGGCCAGGATTCGGCAGTTCCTAGGCACGATCTCTAGCCAACGGTCCGGATCGGGCACGAAGGACGAAGAGACCCATCGCACCACAATTAATGCGAGGCAGCGCACCCATGTCTCCGTAACCGACGTGCACGTGGGTAAACACACGACCCGCTAAAAGCGGAGCCCACCCGTAACTGAAGTCGCGGTTAGTGTGACGACTGCGGGTTCGCCCTCGGGTAAAACTCGCCTGCAGGCGAAACGAGTTTGTAATTGAAATCCGCCAATGAGAGTTTCCCGCGACCAAACGCCAACTAGTGCACAAAAATATATATATATATATGTATAGTATGCACACAAGCAATAATCGCCCGAAACAAAAGGATAATTTCATTCATGAAAAGGAAGTCCTATTACAACCAAAAATCAAAGGCGAGTTACAAGGCTCTCAATCGCAGCTCTGCCTCACGAATTTCCCCAGTGTGGCGAAGCTCAAGCCTCCTTAGGACCTCTCGACGAAGATCTTCCTCTGTACGCGAGATTAAGTCCTGAATGGTAACTTTGACATCCTTGAGAGCTCGAGCCTTCCCTTCGACGGAATCAGCGGCCAATTGCCGACGAGACTCGATGCCCTCCAGCTCCTTCGCCACCTGTTCACGAGCCTTCTCTTGAACGGCCAAGG
The DNA here is from genome assembly GCA_022839385.1 of Asparagus kiusianus. Taxonomy (NCBI): domain Eukaryota; kingdom Viridiplantae; phylum Streptophyta; class Magnoliopsida; order Asparagales; family Asparagaceae; genus Asparagus; species Asparagus kiusianus. The sequence goes on along the minus strand of BQKN01065921.1, from coordinate 287,855 downwards.
AAGCCTGTGCATTAGCTATAACCTGTTTGAGCCTCTCTACTTCAAAGGAAAGTCGGGAGAGCCGATTATCGGCCACCTGTTGCTCGTGGGCCACTCGTTCATCCTCGGTCTTGGCCTGCTCCAACTCTGCTGACAACTTTATCTCCAGCGACATAGTCTCATTTAGGCGGCGATCATGCTCTGCCATGGCTACTCGAACTTCGCGGGAGGCGAGATCAACAAGAGTGGAACTTTCCGCGCAAAGGGCGAGCAGATGCTGAACAGCCCCCTCCACTTCGTTCAGACGCCGAAAGTAGGGCCTCACCGCGGTAGCGCCAAGCCTCTTGAGCAAAAAGGACGCATCGTGTTCAAGATCCTCCTTGAATTCCTCGAAGGGACAGCTCTCCTCCAAGACCAGCCGGGTGCAGTGGGCCAAAGTATCTTCGAAGTTGGCCAGAGCTCGCGCCACCTGCGTCTTTCGCCAGCGTTCCAAGGGAGAGAGAGCGGCATCTTCGGCCGAGGATGAAGTCACAATCGGGGTACTGGTAGTCATGATCGCGGAAGCAGCAATCGGCGCCGCCAGAGCCGGAACGACCGCTGGTGCCACCAGAGTGGCAGTGGTAGAATCGCAGGTCACCACCGACAAGGAAGTGGCCATCAGCCCAGTGGGGGTTCCCCCTGGAGCTGGAGACTCTCGCACCGAACGCTCACCCCCGACCGATACTCCCTCGAAGGAGGAGGTTTCCCCTGGTTGACCCGTAGGGGCCGACATTTCCTCCTCGCTCGATAGCGCTTCATGAATTGAGGCATCGTCGTCCGCCTCTGATTCGCCTGAATGACCCTCCCAAGAGGGAGGATCCTCCTTGCCAGCAACTTCATGAGAAGGGCCAACTGCGGATACAAAAAGAAGACTGATAAATGCCCCCTTGGCTTAGAAGGATCAACAGCACTAAAACTCATGCTTACCTGAACCCCCTAGTTCTCCTTTGTCTCCACTCCCCTCCTCCTCGTCAGAAGGAATGAGGATCGCTTTCTCGACTGCACCTGCACAAATTTAGTATGAACGGTCAGAGAATATGAGCCCAATTTCGTACACAAGAGTACCGTTCCAGGAAAATTACCACTTGGTACAGATGCAGGAGTCGTTGAGAACCCTGCCTGTGGCCCCACATCAGATGAAGGAAGGGTGTCCTTCGAAGTCACCAGAGCCGCCCACGATACGGCAGAAGGGGTAGGTTGAACAGCTCCCGCCTCAGAGACAGTATCGTCCTGACTATCCGCCGCTCTAGTGGTCCCCACAGTCTCTTCACCACGAGCCTTCTTGGCCGCTTCCGCTCTGGAACCCTCCGCCGCTTCTCGCTGCCGTTTTGTGAGCAACGAACTGCTTGGAGACAACAGGGGCATCCCCATCCGCCCAGCGATCATGCTCCGGGCTTGCTCCAGACATTCACCCGCTCGGGTCAACTCGACAGGCTCCCTACGCTCACCTTAGGGATCCGAGGGAAGACTAGGAGAAGGAGCTCGCGTCTCTGGCGCCTCGGATTCGTTTGGACCCATGTCACCGCCTTCGGTGTCTCCAGTCGGGTCCTCGGACAACCACTCCTTAACGGTTTGGCGGCCCCTCCGTTTCGAAGTACGTAGAGGCCTTCGGGGAGGACGCCCTTGCTCCGCCAAATACGAGCCACCAAACCAAAAGCCTTCGGGATCAGCACTGGCACCCCGATACCACCTGCAGTATAGAAGAGTGTGATGCAAATCACGATCCTTCGCAGGCAGTTCAAAGCAGGCATAGGTACCGCCAGCGTGAGTCCAGAACCACCCCCGAGCTCCGTCCACCAACCCTCCTTCGAAGTGCAGAAGGGGATTGGCGTTGCCAACATACAGTTGGTCATACCCAAGCTGGCGAGCGAACCTGCAAGGGACATACGGCTCAAGATAGCACACGGAGCCCGTTCGTAGGATGTGATACCCCGGCCGGATGTTCACCAACCAGCGGAAGGCGCCGCGCGAAAGAGCCGTGTGATGATCCGCCGTTGGCACATCTTTGAGAGACTCCCCGTATCCTCCTCCACTGAAATAGGGGAAGAAACGGCGGAAATTGTAGTGGACGAAATGGGAGAGCGTCTTCTGCGTGTCAGGAATGTCCCTACATTTCCAAGAGCACCTCTCTAAGCGCTCGACGAACGGATTAAACTTATCTCCTTGAAGAGTTGCAGGGGCGCTCATCAAACACTCACAATGGCAAACAAACCATGCCATCAAATAAGTATATGGCAGCCCCACCCGAGGATTGGGGGTCCTGATAATCTCTCCTGCCCCCTCATCGATGGTCGATACACGGCAGAATTGGGCCGTCAGGGTGCGGAGCCCCCGGTGAATGCACGCTATCGTCGCCGACACCAAGGCATAGGACTTCCCGTAGGCTAAGCAGGCTGCGGGATACACGACCTCCACAGGAATCGCCTCGAAAGAGTGAGTGAGGACTACGCACCTCTTCAGCCATAACATGAGGTACCCCGCGAGTAGAGCCTTCCCAGATATGGGGGACTTCGCTTGATGATGGAACGAGTGAAGGACCGTACCAGATTTAACTCCGCCCTCGTCACGGTCGAGAGTAATGGTGCTTCCCTCTTCAGCTGTCCTCGCCTCCACTTCGGACTGGTCGCATTCGCCTAACGGGAGAGCTGGCTTCCCCTTGACATCGTTCCCTGGGAACAGATAATCAGCTCAATTCTTGTGACTGATACCGGGGGTCCTCTTCTTCTTTCCTTTATGATCCGATGCTCCTAAAGTACTGAGGTAGATGTGGTAGTGGCAGAGTAACTCCCACAGAGTTTCAACCGCCAAGGGGGAATGGTTCGAAAGCTGATCAATCTCGTCTTGGACCGGGACGTACTCTTCATAGGGAAAATCTCCCAGAGGCAGCCTTGACACGTCATACATCTCGTGAGGGGTAATGCTAAGCTCCTCGTTGGGGGTGAAGAACGTGCCGCTTTCCGAACAGTACAGTTCCAGGATGCTGTGGAACTAGGAAGCGTTGATCCGCAAACCATGTCGAGTGGCTTGAATGGCCACATACAGCTCCGAGTGCTTGAGGTCAGAATTCTCGGCCAGAACATAATTGGTGATCTTGGACCACCAAGTGTCGCTACCAGGCGCCGAGTATACCCACCCCGGGGCTCTGAAGTCTTTTGGAGGAAATTTCCCACCAACGTGGAAGAAGCGGTGGCGAAAAGTCTCCGCTACCGCCGCCGTCTCCCCTGTCGGCAGCTCATTGGACAGCAGACCAGGGCGTAGCCCAGTCACGCGCTTGTAGGAACTCTCCACCCCATACCCAGCCGAAGAGCCCGTAAAGACACCGCAGGTGACCCCGTCCTGAGTTGGAGTCAAATCCTAGTTCATCACGCGGGGGACCGCGAGAGACCGCAGCTCGACGATCGAAAACCCTCTCGGCATACTGGGAAGGTAATAGTGAGTCCCTTCCACCGTGCGGAACCACCTGCTCTCCTTGAGCAACAGAACGGAAGGATCGGTCGCTGCATCGCCGAACAGAAATTGAGGCTTTGGCAGCTCCGTTCTGGCATCGTCTGTCAGCACCGCATCAGTCGTCAACTCGCGCAATGTCAGGTGATACCCGTCCGAGACCCTCTTCACCAAGCCATGAGGCTTATCAACAGTGAACGCGGGTACCGGAGCCAGAGAGGGAAACCGAGGAGGTGCCGTATAACCCGCACCCCCGGCGTGGCCAACGGCCACACCCTCCGGAAAAGCCTCATCAGAAAAAGTTGCTGCGAAAAGAAAAAAAAATCAGTTAAGACAAAATCCGCTGTAAGAGCGAAGTCGCCCATCGAACAGGTATGGACGAATTCGCTTGTCGAAAGGGGAAACCCGCTTCGAACAAGGTCTATCCGCACAGACGATACTCCCCTCTTCCCGCTAAAAGATTGAGTTCGCTCGAGGAGACAGAAATCACCCTCTGAAGGCAAATAGGGCTAACTTAGCCCCAAATCGGGGAGACTACCAAGGGACGGCGGAATTTCAGAAGGATGAGCGACACCCATTCCCCCAAACCCAACACCAGGAGGATCTCGCGACTTACCTGAACGCGGCTCCGGCATGCGGAGGGGCGCACCGGCGGAGAGACGGTCGGAAAAGCGTCCGGGCCCCTTTCCCTTTGCAATACACTTCTTGGATCGTGGCGCCATTGAAGGATGGAGCAGGACTCTATCTCCTTGAAAAAGTTTTCGGTTTTTGAACACGGCAGCTCTCGAGGGAAGAAGATAGCTCGTTTAAAAAGACCTAGCTTCCCACGTGGCCACGACCACCCCTGAAAGGCAAAACCCCCATGAACGGGAGACATGGCCACGATTGAGATCAACGGCCCAGATCACCTCCAGTATATCGAAAAGACCGAAATTGGCGGCTACATCCGACGGTTGGATTTGAAAATCACGGCCACGATCCAAACGAGGCGCACGAAGTTAACGTCGGACTGTCAAATCATAAAAAAAGGGGGGGACAAGACGGGACCCCACCGCCTTGGTGAACACGTGGTCCGCTCTCACTGAGCTTACTTTCGCCCGAATAAGGGGTCTCATCAGCGAAAGCGCTGATAAAATCCGCAGGTCGGGGGAAATTTCGCCATCGAAGCCTAAACTTCGCCTGCATGGTTCACCCACCTTAGGGAAATAAGCGACTTGCCCAAAATCTTGGAACCGACAAGGCGACCTCGTCTAGACCCGCGCCCCAGGCAGCTAGGGGTCGGAGTAGAAATCTTAGCTCGAAGCCTAAGAGAAACTACTCGACAACTCATCATACTGAGGGGAATAGTATGGCTAGCCCGATTCAAACGGTAATTGGTAAAGGCAAATCAAATCCGTTGATAGCTTAGGATTTGCTAAAAATCCTAAGACACTTGGACTAACCAAAACTTCTTTATTCAAAGTATTCCAGACCACGCGTAAGCCGGCTTTGGTCTGAAAACTTTGAAGGGGGTCTTGTAGATGGTAAAAATTACCGCGGCGGACTAACAAACAAATTCGCCTGCAAGTCAAGGCCGCCCTCTTAGATGAAGAATGTGTGTAGCCGTGAAACAGGTTTGATGGTACGCCTAGGCTCTCACACGCCAAGTCACATGGTTCCAAATCCGCCCTATGAACCAAATCCGCTTGCAGAGGGCCAAGCCCACCTACGCGAGTCGAAAGCCGGGTTTCCAGGGGGCACGCCTCCCCTACTCCCCGCGATGTGAAGGGAAAGAGCACAGTGCTCCAGACCCGTTAGACGGCCGTCCGCAATTCAAGCAAACTAGACAGGCGCCGGACCGGCCTGCATACTCATAAATGCGAGTCACCTCACCCATCAGAGCCGAAGCCGTCGGCATGCAGCAAGCTGCTCAAACCCACTCGGGTACAAAACATCCATTCTCCTGCTCCCATTGAGGCATGGGGAGAGGGCATAGTGTCCCAGGACCGTCAAGCGGTCGCCCAATGGCTCGAGATGTAAGTGAGCGGACAGGCATCAGAGCGGCCTGCACCCTCATAAATACGGCTTACCTCACTAGTTCAAACCGAGAGCAAGAGCCGCCAGCGCTCGATGGGCTGGCCAGATCCACTCGAGTATCTGGTAGCCGCTGTCACAGATACGAGGAGGGGCCTTTCCACTCCTACGCGATGTGATGTAACATGCGGTCCCTTGAATGACCATTTGTAGTACAGGGGGGCAGTATGATGTCTTTGAATAGTGTATGGTCACATCCCATAATTCAAGAAGCAGCCAAACTGTCTCTCTCTCCCATTTAAGAGCTTCTTTCAGCAACCTGAAAAGGGGATCGGCCAATAGATCAATAGCTCGATTCATCAATCGGGAGATTGATCAAAGGAAGAGGATCGACGACGAGCTCTTTGCATACTCTTGCACCGTAGCACCGTCTCCTTGTTCCAAGCTCCGATCGCCGACGAACTAGAGGATTCGAACTCCATCAACCTGAGCTTCTACTGAGTACTGAAGCTCTCTCCAGCAACCTCGGTCGAACCGTCCAAGGGAAGCAGACTCGGCACGAGCACCGAGCGAAGCATCTTGTAGCTACCTTAAAGTCCCCACGATTAAACAAAGAGGGCCTTCCCTCTACTTCTGTTGTAATTCAGATTGATTTAGTTTGTAATAAGCTTTTCTTATAAATACAAACAAAATCCCCCATTTTCGGGAAAATCAGAAATTTACACCTACACTGTTCAAACAGGTGTGGGTAGTCGCGACGCAAATCCTCTTCGTGCTCCCAAGAAATCTCCTCAATGCCTCCTCGGTTCTACTGAACTTTTACCTAGGGAATTACCTTATTTCTATGTCTCTTGTCCTCTCTGGCAAGAATACGAACCAGAATCTTGACAGTAGTCAAATCCTCCTGAAGTTCAATCTCTGGTGTATCCAATACTCGCTGCTGCTCCTCATCATGCAAGTGTTTTTTGAGCATAGAAACATGAAATACATTGTATATACTAGACATCGATGTTGGAAGATCTAGTTTGTATGACACAACTCTAATGCGCTCCAAAATCTGGAATGGTCCAATATATCTCGGCGCAAGCTTCCCCCGTTGTCCGAATCGCTGCACGCCCTTCATAAGCGATACCTTCAACATAACTGAATGCCCAACCTGAAACTCCAAGGGTCTTCGCCTCTTATCTGCATAGCTCTTCTGCCGACTCTGAACGGCTAGAATCTGCTCCCTGATCAATGCTACCTTCTCTGTAGTCTGCCTCATCAGCTACGGTCCAAGCATCAAGCTATCCTCCGGCTCTGTCCAACATCGGTGATCTACAGGATCTCCCGTACAATACCTCATACGGAGCCATACCGATTGTCGCTTGATAACTGTTGTTATAAGGGAACTCTATCAATGAAATATGATCCTCCCAGCTGTCTTGGAAGTCAATGACACATGCCCGTAACATGTCCTCCAACACCTGATTCACCCTCTCCGTCTGACCATCCGTCTGTGGGTGGAATACACTGCTATAAGATAGTCTACTGCTAAAAGAGTCCTGAAAACTCCTCCAAAAGTACGAAGTGAACACCGAGCCTCGATCCGATACAATCGTGTTTGGAACTCCATGAAGTCAAACTACCTCCCAGATAAATATCCTCGTATACGCCTTGACGGTATAGGTAGTCCTCACTGGAATGAAATGTGCTGACTTCGTCAACCGGTCCACAATCACCCAAACTGAATCATTCCCCTTCTTCGACTTCGGCAACCCTACAATGAAGTCCATAGAAATGTCTGCCCACTTCCACTCTGGAATGGGTAAATGTTGAAGTGTTCCTGTCGGTCTCTGATGCTCTGCCTTCACCTGCTGACAGGTAAAACACTTAGCCACATACTCTGAAATCTCCCTTTGCATACCATTCCACCAAAAGTGTCTCTTCAGGTCCTTGTACATCTTGGTGGTTCCTGGATGCACTGTGTACCGAGTATGGTGTGCCTCATCAAATAACTCCCTCTTCAGCTCTGCACTGGCTGGCATAACCAATCTACCCTTCATCCGTAGACCTCCATCTACTCCAATGGCCCAATCAGTCTTAGGCTCTTTAGAAATCTCCTCCTTTCGGATTTGGATCCAAGAGTCTTCTAACTGAGCTCTGACAACTCTGGTACTCCAAGATGGCTACACTGATACAGCTCCCAAAAACGCACTGGTTCCTCTAATCTCGGGTCTAAAATCAAACTGGCTAAGAGTAAGAAGATCTTTGTACAATGAACACCTCAAAGCCACAACCTGATGTCGACGCTTCCTACTCAAAGCATCTGCTATAATGTTCGCCTTCCCCGGATGATACTGAATCGCGAACTCGTAGTCCTTGATAAACTCAATCCATCTCCTCTGTCTCTGGTTGAGTTCCTTCTGAGAAAAGAGATACTTCAGACTCTGATGGTCTATGAATAACTCAAACTGTAATCCATATAGGTAGTGCCTCCATGACTTCAGTGCAAATACCACTACTGCCAACTCCAAGTCATGAGTGGGATAGTTCTGTTCATGCACCCTCAACTGCCGCGAGATATAAGCTACTACTCTCTGAGTCTACATCAATACGCCTCCTAGGCCTGCCAATGATGCATCTGTATATACGACGAATGTCCTATCGCTACTCGGAATAGTCAAAATCGGTGATGTAGTCAACTTAGCCTTCAATGTATCAAAGGCCTTCTGGCACTCCGCACTCCAAATGAACTGTACACCCTTCTTTGTAAGGCATGTAATCGGTGCCGAAATCTTCGAGAAGTCCTGGATGAACTTCTTGTAGTAGCCAGCTAGACCCAAAAAACTGCGAATCTCGGTCACTATCTTCGGCGGCTCCCAATCAAGGATTGCTGAAACCTTAGCTGGATCAACTGCTATGCCCTCTCTACTGATGACGTGGCTGAGAAATCTAACTTTTGAAGCCAAAATTCACACTTGCTGAACTTGGCATACAACTGATGCTCCTGTAGAGTCCTCAAAGCTATCCGTAGATGCTCCTCGTGTTCTGCCTCCAATCTCGAGTAAATGAGTATATCATCGATAAAAACGATCACAAACTGATCCAAGAAGGGACAAAAAATCCGGTTCATCAAATCCATGAATACCACGGGTGCATTGGTCAACCCAAATGGCATGACCAAAAACTCGAAAGATCCGTATCGAGTAAGAAAAGCGGTCTTGGGAATATCCATCTCCCGAACCCACAACTGATGATAGCCAGAATGAAGATCAATCTTCAAGAAATACTGCGCTCCCTACAACTGGTCAAACAAGTCATCAATCCTAGGTAGTGGGTACCTATTCCGGATAGTGACCTTATTCAACTCTCTATAATCTATGCACAATCTTATACTATTGTCATTCTTCTTCACGAAAAGGACCAGTACGCCCCACGGAGAATGACTCTGACGAATAAAATCCTAAACTAACAACTCGTCCAACTGGGTCTGAAGCTCTCGCATCTCAGCTGGTGCCATGCGATAGGATGCGCGGGATATCGGGGCTGTGCCTGGCTATAACTCAATACAGAACTCTACCTCTCTCACTGGAGGAAATCCAGGTATGTCCTGAAAGACATCCTGATACTCTGAGACAACTCTAGTCTCTAATAACTCAGCACCCTAATCCTGTCGCATCACCTCCTCGATGTACGCTAGAAATAACTCCGCAAATCGGTTGCCCTGAGAGGTGGCTACAATCATCTCGGACCCATCAGACGCTCGCAACTTGACTGTCTTCACAAAGCAGTCAATACTAATATGGTAGGAAGACAACCAATTCATACCAAGGATGACATCGAACTCGGACATATGCAACACTATCAAATCAACTATGAACTCCGACCCATCTAAACTAACAGTACACCTCCTACAAACGCTCTCCAGAAGCGATACCTCACCTAAAGGGGTGGAAACAGATAAAGAGGTGTCTAGAGACTGAGCTACAAGTTGGAGTCTAGTCACAAATGCATGAGAGATGAAAGAATGCGAAGCTCCCGAATCGAAAAGAATACGAGCGGGGAAAGAATCCACAAGGAACGTACCCTCCACTACGGCTCCACTAGCTCCATGATCACGGGGAACTACTGCAGAAATCCTGCCTGTGACTGAAGACTGCTCTGCTACTGGAGATGGGGAGTATGGGACAATCTGCCCCTGAGGAACCTCCTGAACTATTCGAATCTGCCCCTCAGTCCTCTGAGCTGCTGGCGGTGCCTCAAGCCTGTTCTGCTGGCCCTGACCTCTGCCCTGTTGGCGCTGCTGCTGGTTCGGACCCTTGCCCTGCTGGGCTCTTGCTGGTGTACTACGACATTCCGATGCCTTATGCTTGACCTTGTGACAGTTAAAACAAGATCCCTGGAACTTGCGCTGCTGATGCGCTCTCTGATCCTGCTGGGGTCCCTTTTTATAAGGGCCCTGATGCTGCAGCTAAGGTCCAGAAAAAGATCTCTTGTTCTTGCCTTTGTCCCCGCTCTGCCCTGCCTTAGCTTTCCCTTTCTTATCCTTCTGGAACATAGTAGTCTCGATCTTCTATGAAGTGGCGGCCTCAGCTACCTCCCTAACTGAATAGAACCTCCTTGAGAGGAGAAACCGGCGGAGATTAGGGCGAAGCCCTGCTAAGAACATCTGAGCCTGACGCTCTCCTGTCTGTCACATACCCGTGAAATATAGCAACTCCATGAACCTGCTCTTAAAATCTACTTCGGTCATGTCTCCCTGAGTCAACCGGGACAACTCAAGCTCCTTCCCAGTCCGTGCTGCGGAAGAAATATACTGCCCATCAAAGAAGTATATGAAGTCCTCCCATGTGAGGGTCATCCTCTGCTCTGGAGTAAACTGAAGTCGGTACCATCTCCCAGCATCTCCCTTCAAGCTGTAGGATGCCAATCTCTACTTCTAAATTGAATCCACACTGAGTATGTCAAGAATATTGCCCACATCCTCCTTCCACTTATGGGCTGTAAGAGGGTCTGGTGATCCCTGGAACTCTGGTGCCCTCATCTTCTGGTACCTCTCTACCATACGGAGCAAAACCTCCTGCTCTGTGGCTCTATCTGAGACTGTTAGAGGAATGACTACAGGCGTGATCTCTGGGGATCTCTCTCTGACAGGAACGACGGGTATCCCTTGCTGCTGAGCTACCGGTGGTGGCGGTGTCCGTGGTGCTATATGAGTCGTCACCAACTCCTCAATGGCTGTCATCCTGGCAATGAGAGGAGTCATAATATCCACCAAGTACTGAGGTGCCTGCTGTGGCTCGGGTGGTGCCTGCTGTGGCTCGGACTGAGCCGGCTGCTGCTCAGGTGGAGCCTGCTGTGACTCTGCCTGTCCAGCTCTCCGAGTACGAGGCCTACCACATCCTGCCATCTCGCTCTCGTTGATGGTAAGAAAATAAAAGTTCATGAGTCAAAATAGACCTTTATAAATAACGTATCACCATACAATTTTCTCAACATATAGTAGTCACACAAATACTTTAATTTACACAAAATAGTTATCATAAAAAAAAATTCTCAACTTTTTGAGATATACGCATATATCGTCGTCACTCATACTAGGAAATCCTTGCGGATTCTATACATGAATCCTAAGAAACTCTATCCTAGCTCCATAACTCGACACAGGATGATCCTAAGGATACTGGAACTAGAGCTCTGATACCAACTGTGATGCCCCTAGGTTCACACAAGGCTACAGTCCAAGGTAAAACCAAGAATGTCAAACCTGCCATGCACCACACCGTGCAATAACATGTTTCACCATCACAATTAACATCTCTCTAGTAGAGTCAACATTAGGTGTAGGTACAAAAGCAAGTAAAAGATAATACAAGTGATGACTGATGAAATGATAACAACCACATAGAAATCTCATCATCCAACATACAGAAATACATAGTCAATGGCTGAAGTAGATAAACTGGAGTTCTCAACAAGTCTCAAAATACAAAATGTCTGAGTAAAGGAAATAAGGCATACAGCCTTTACAACATCTAGAGAGTAGTCCTCAAATGTCAAACAAAACTACAATGAAGCTCTAAAATAAAACATAACTACAATAGACAGCTAAACACTAGGGTGTGTCGCCATCAACCTGTGACTCTCCGGGCTCCTGGCTCGTAACCTGAAAGGGGGGGACAACGAGCGTCAAAGCGCTAGCGAGCAACATCACAACCAACCCCAAGGGAACAAGGCTCGTTGTATAAGAAAATACAGATAATACATAATAGATCTAAAATCATTGATCTTACTAAAGAGGATTTTAGTATTTAGAAATTTACAACACGAGCATAGGTACGTCGAGCGAAATAATCCAAACAAGGAAACCCTCATGTATATACCTTGTATCTCAAATTATAAATCCCTAAACACCAAACCCGAGGTTCTAGTACAGGAACAATAATAAAAGAAATACAACTAATCTCAGAGCATATATACAGTGTCATGTCATAGCCTACATGAGCATCATGTTATTACTTACATGAATATCATATCATAATCTACATAAATGTCATGTCATAAACTCCTGTGAGAAAGTCATATACAGGGTTAAGAAATATGCCCGATACAGGAACTAGATATTGTGGTTTTCAAACTCATGAAACAAGTGGTAAATGTCCAACACGAGGACAAAAATGGATTATAGTCCAACACGAGGACTTCTATGGATTATAGTCCAACACGAGGACTGTGTAACTGTGAAAAGTATATGCGGACTGATATACATATTCTAAACTCACACGCGTCTCGGTGTACATGTCTAAACTTGTGTCAAAAGTCAACCCACATGCACAGATAAATCATTAACATGGTGAACTAGTGTCAGGTCATCGAGGTGACCCCGAAAAACAACTCAAACAGATCAAGAATTTGTAAAACATCTCATCAGTCGACTGATGTGTCGACTGATGACGTCAGTCGACTCATATGTCGACCGATAAGCTTAGGCAGCACAGCCTCAGCTCACCAGTCGACCGATCTGTCGACTGCGGAGCTGAGAAAATAAAATCAACCCGTCAGTCGACTGATCAGTTGACTGATGCTGAAAAATTTTACCAGTCGGTCGATTGATCAGTCGACCGATTGACTGCAGAAACTCTGTACAGGTTGATTTCTACCAAAAATTTCTCTAAACTCATCCCCATCAATCCCAAGCATGAAAAATACTGATATTAACATGTATGAACTAAACTGAAACATAACTTTCATGTACAAATACATAAACAAAACCCTAAACATGTGTATTTATGTTTTAAAAAAATTTTTAAACAAAACTCATGTTAAATCTCTTATAAAAACATTTTAGATCTATATCTTCGATTCACAAAACGTTGGTGGGTTTTTAACATTCTGAAATAACGTATCTTCCCTCTATATGCTATAAAAATCAATCCTTTGTACAAAAATATCATTTTTGGCTCATCAAAACTCATGAAAACCATTTGAAAATATTTAGAAAATAGGACAAGATTGGGCGAGATGTTACTCGCCTCTGGGGTGATGAGAAACTTCTGGATCTGAAAGAGAGTGGTTCCCCTTCGCTGCAACATGAAGATTTCGACAAAAATCCTCCAAGTTCTTCCCCAAATCACCAAGAACAAAGCTAGGGTTTGAGATAGGGGAGAGGGGCTAGGTTTTTCTCTGATCTGAAGATGAGAGGGGATGATTTCGGGTGAAGGAGAATATATATGAACAGCTAAACCCGACCCAAACCCGAACCAAATCAAAACAGACCCGAAACCTGTAAAAACTGGAAATCAGCATATCAATCGACTGATGTGTCGACTGATACAGTCAGTCGACTGATCTAGAAAATTTTAGTTTTGTGCCTGTTTTGCTTATTTGCACAACCAACGCACAAAACTCTACACCCATACTCTCATATCATCTCAAATAACTTGTTATCATGTACATCAATGATCTCAAGCTATTTATCATAAAAGAATTATTTATTTACTAATAATTCACATATATTCATATAAAAATTACGGGGTTCTACACAACCGTATGTCTCTCCTAGGTCTCCGAACTACTATAGAATCTTGAACCTGAGTCGTCGGTCCCTGATTCTGCTCTGATGTACCTGTATCCTCCAACTCATCACTCTACTCGCCTGGCGTCACCTCAGTCGGCACTCTACTGTATATAGTCCCATTTGGACTCTGTGAAGCTACATCAATCTCCACTATTTACGATGTCTCTACTGTTAGGGTGCTCTCCACCTGATGAGAGCTGGGAGGCTTCAAGAGCGAAGCCTTATCAAATATGACGTCTCTACTCAACACAATCTTCTTATCAACTGGATCCCAAAGCTTATATCCTTTCACACCACGCTTAAAACCCATAAAGATGGCCTTTTTAGTTCGAGGTTCCAACTTATCAGATTTGACACGATAAAATGTAGGACACGCAAAAACCTTGAGATGAGCTGATCTTAGTCATGTGCTAGTACTCTAGACCACATCTCCATAAGGGTCTTCCCCTCTATCGCTGATAAAGGCAATCTATTAATAAGGTGGCTCGCATATGTAAGTGCCTCAGCCCAAAAGATCTTTTGTAAATCACTCTATGATAACAAACATCAGATCTTCTCTGGTAAAGTCCGATTTAACCTCTGCCACCCCATTCTGCTACGGTGTATGACAAACTATGAAGTGTCTCTCTATGCCATCGTCTCAACATAGCTGCTGAAAGGGATCTGATGTATATTCACCACCGTTGTTTATACGGGTGTATCTTCTCTTTGCTTCGGGAGCTTAGCGATCCTTATGGGAGCTTGAGGATAGATGATTCTTATGGTAGAGTGAGAATAGAGGCATGGATGGAGCTGTTGGTGGTGGCGGAAGAGGTCAAAAGCAGGAAAACAGAAGAAATCAGGAAATGGCAGACAGACTCTGGCCAGTCGATCGGTTGGTTGACACCAATCGACTGACCAACCAATGTCGGTCGACCAAAAGTGTGCACGATTACAGGGTTGAAAACCCTGTCTCTGGATGGTCGACCGACAGAGGCATGTCTGTCGACTGATGGGACTTCCTGGGTGAATCTGGACTCTTGTTTGACGCATATTCCAAGTTGATTTGGGTTTGGTTATTTATATTTTTGCCATCCATGTTGTTTGATAAATAAATAGGGATTGTTTAGGGTTTTAAAACATCATATTGGATTAAAAAGAGAATAGGGAGGTTGTTCTTTATTCTAGTGAGATTGTGAGGGAGAGATTTTATAATCTTTTTAAATTCTTCATAATCTAGAGAAGATATTTTCCTTCGATAATTGAATTGTTTGTGTGTTTTACTATTCTCTTCTCAACCCCACCTTTGATAAGTTTGCGATCAAAGGTGCTCGCACGACGATTCATATCAAGTTGGTATCAGAGCAATCAGATCCTATGAAGGGGCAATCCTATGTATGGTCCTTACTCGGACTTAATACAAGAAGCTAGGAGAGATTCTTGTTTCTTTGGAAGAAGTTAAGAAATCAAGCAAGAAGAAGATGACAGAAAGTGACAATTCAACCAGGCTTGATGCGTTGGAGAAACAAATCAATACAATCAGGTCGACTCTTATACAACTTGTTATTCTCATCCATGGAGGGAACAAAAAGGGTGAATCTTCTTCAAAGTCCAAGAAGAACCCTATAGAGTCTGGTGCAGAGAGTGAAAATTCAGATTCCGATGAGGAGGTCGAGACCGTCAAGACTGTTTTACATCAAGGGGGTAAGGGTCCTTACTAGGACTTGAAGATTGATTTCAGAGTAGAGATTCCTGTTTTATGATGAGAGTATTGACGTCGAGAGGCTTGATAATTGGATCGAGCATATGAAGACCTATTTCACTCTTTATGGCTATTCGTCAAACGAGAAGATTATTTTTGTGACATTGAGGCTATCCGGACACGCATTGACGTAGTGGTAATCTTATTGTAAGCGGGAGAAAAAAGCGGTGTTGTAGAACAAGTTCAAGGAGATACTGAGGAAGTAGTTCTATCCGGTGGGTTTCCTTAAAGAGTGTTGGTACAAGTGGTATGGTTTGTACCAGAGGTTCAATTAGACTGTTCAAAAATACACCACAGAGTTCCAACAGCAGGCGATGGTCCTTAACATCACAATGAGTAGTACTCTATTTTTATGAAGTATATGGCGGGTCTGAACGAATATATCTGGAAGGAGATGAAGCTGTTCACGATTGAGTCGATTACAGAGGCGAGCGTGAAGGCTATTGCCATTGAGGGCAAACAGAAGAAAGGCAACGAGACAATGGGAAAGCTAAAGAAGCAGGAGGTAAGTCTAGTGACTCCCAACCTAAAGAGGAGAAGAAGAAGGGCGACCCAGGGAAAGCATGATTGACTTGTAATCACTACAAGAAGACATGGCACATAGCTGATCGATGCTGGGAGAAGTATCCTTATCTGAAGCCGAAGGGGTTGAAGAAGAATGAGGAGAAAAAGACATACGTGATAGCACATGATTCGAAAGAAGTTACCGAGATGACAGAGCCCAACAGTAGTCTCAACCTTTTTGCAGGGAAGCAGGCCGCGAAGGAAGACGAAGACCCCAGTGAGCAGTTCTTTGTTCTTAAGTTGCAGGTGAAGACCAGCTTGGTTGATGCCATTGTTGATCTTAGGAGCCAAAAGAATTTGATATTCGAGGCTTTGGTTCAGAAGCTAGGTCTGAAGACAGTCAAGCATCGGAAACCCTATCCTTTAGGGTGGATTCAGAAGGAGTCAGGGCTGAGTGTGATCAATCAATGCACTTTTAGATTTGCACTCCACGAATCGTATATTGATGAGGTCACGTGCGATGTCATTCCAATAGATGTTTGTCAGGTTATACTGGGCAATCCTTATTTGTGGGATAGATACACAGTCTACGATAAGCGGGCCCAGAAGTATATGTTCACCAAGGATGGCGAGTAGTTCATATTTCGTTTGACATCTCTTTCGTAGGAGACAAGTTTGGTGATGGTGACTCAGGCAAAAAGACTAGTGAATACAAGCAAGAAGTTTGTTTTATTGTTCATTAGACCTTATGAAAAGCAGCTGAGTAGAGTATACTTGACTGCCTTGAGCAAGATTCAGGAGGGAGATCTTGACAGATTGAAGGCCAAGTATGTAGATTTGTTTTCGGAGATCATTGGACTACCGCCAAGACGGAGTGTGGAGCATGAGATCATGTTGACGGGAGAGAGTTCTTTGCCAAATATAAGTCTCTACCGCACATCTGTACAGGAGTTCGGGGAGATCAATAAGCAAGTTCAGGAGCTTCTGGAGATAGGAGTGATAGTGCCTAATTGTTCGCATTGTGGGTCGCCAGTGTTGTTGGTGCATGAGAAGGATGGAGACTGGTGCATGTGCGTAGATTACCGGGCACTCAACAAGATAACAGTCAAGAATCATTACCCACTACTACAGATCCATGATCTTATGGACCAGTTAGAGGGGATGAGGTTTTTCACAAAGTTAGATCTGAAGTCTAGCTACCACCAGGTGAGGATTCGAAAGGATGACACTTAGAAGACTACGTTCAAGAGCAAGCAGGACTTGTTCAAGTGGTTGGTGATGTCATTTGGGTTGTACAACACTCCAACGACCTTTATGAGGCTCATGAATGATTTGTTATAACATTTTATAGAGGATTTTATGATAGTTTACCTCGATGATATCTTGAAGTACAACAGGACCTAGGAGGAGTATCTTGTTCATATAGAGAAGGTATTTGAAGTGCTTCAGAACGGACAACTGAAGCTCAACGAGAAGAAGTGTGAATTTTGGAAGGATGGGTTAGTGTATCTCGTCTTTATCTTAGGGAAGGGCCAACGGAGGATAGATCCAAGCAAGGTGGCGGTGATCATGAAGTGACCAACGCCTAGGACAGTAACGGAGGTGAGAAGCTTCATGGGGGCTTGTAATATTTACGCAAGTTCATTCGATATTTTTCTACTTATGCGACACCTTTACATGGCCTTACGAAGGCGAATGTTCAGTTTGAGTGGGGGCGAATGCATGAGGAGGCTTTTCAGTTACTGAAGAGGAAGATCTCGGAGGTACCGATGTTAGTGTTGCCGAATTCGCAGAGGACCTTTAAGGTAGAGACCGACGCTTCTAGTTATGCTATGGGCGCCGTGTTGATACAGGATGGGAAGCTGGTAGAGTACCATTCTGAGATGTTCACGGGTGCTATTTACTCGACTTACGACAAAGAGTTTTATGCACTTTATCAGGCGATCAAGAATTAGAGGGTGTATTTGTTGGGTAAGGAGGTGGTTGTGCACTAAGATCATAAGCCATTAGAGTTTCCACATGCCTAGACAAAGCTGCAACAGGCACGGCACATAAAGTGGATGTCCTATTTGATGGCGTTCAACATCGTCATTAGGTACAAGAAAGGGGCGACGAACAAGTTGGCCAATATGTTATCTCGACCGCCAGTTAGAGCTTTATTGGTGATGACGTGTATTCAGCCCTTGGTTCCTTTGGAGTATGTATAGATGTACACATCTAGCAAAGACTTTGGTAGTGTATTCGAGCAGGTAAAGGCTGGTCGAAGTGGGGAGTATGAGCTCAGAACCGATGATTTGTTATATCGTGGGACATCGCTTTGCATTCCGAAGGATGGCGACAGGTTGTAGTGGATTAGAGAAGCACATACATCACGTGTGCAAGGTCATTTTGAGATTCAAAAGATGCTTCTCAATCTACGACGCTATGTTTTTTGGCCGAAGATGTTAGAGGATGTTACCAAGTATGTTGGAGAGTGTAAGCTATGTTGCATATCGAAGCCTTCTAACAAAAAGATGGGATTATATCTACCGCTACCAGTGCCTTATAGACCATGGGAAAGTTTTCTATAGATTTCCTAGGAGGGTTGCCAACGACCAAGCGCGGACATGATTACTTGTTCGTTATGGTGGACCGGTTTAGCAAGATGGTGATCTTGATTCCTTACAAGAAGACCGTGATGGGAGCGGGTGCAGCGTAGTTGTTCTTTGAGCATGCGTGGAAGCACTTTGGGATACCGAGTTTGATCATTTTGAATCGGGATAACCGGTTTCTCAGGCATTTTTGGGATTCTTTAGGAGTTTGATGGACACTAAATTAAAGAAGAGTACGACATTTCATCCACAAACAGACGGGCAAACAAAGATAGTCAACCTGACTATGATTCATATGTTGCAGGCGTATAATTCTAGGTATCCCAAGACTTGGGCTGAGAGCTTATCATACCTTCAGTTTGCTTTCAACATGGCTATTCATGGATCTTCGGGAAAGTCACCGTTTGAGACGTGTTATGGGTTTTTACCTCCAAGTTCGTTCGACTTAGTATTCTCCAGTGAAGCTACGGCTGACGACAAAGAGGGGAGTGAAAGACAACGGGCTCAACAATTTCTAGAGAAGATTGCACAGATTCATGCTACGGTTGAAGCTTAGTTGAAGAAGTCACAAGAGAAGTACAAGGCAAAACATAATCAACATCGAGTTCCTTGTAATTTCGGCAAAGGTGACATGGTGTGGTTGAAGTTAAGTAAGGAGCGGTTAAAAGTGTTAGACCCTAGAGGGGGGTGATTAGGGTCTTATGCTAATCTAATCCGATTTTATGCTAATTAAAAGCTAATTAATAAATATATTCTTGCAAGATGATATACAATTACTTATGAGCAAGAATATGCAATATACATAATGTGATATATCCTAGCAATGAGATATACTATGAGATATATGCAAGGATATGAAACTAAGGGTGATATAAACATAAACAAGATAAACAAGATAGTGGACAATATGAACAATAGATAATGGCGACAATAATGATATGAACAATAAGCACAAGTGAGACGCCAAGACAATCACAAACACACAAAGATGATCACGGAGTTCGGACCTTCCGTCCTACGTCTCCGATCCCCACTCTCGGGGAGAAATCCACTATCACAACCGGGTTTTCTACGCTCACCCGAACAACGTTTACACCTCACAGTGTCGATTTTCAACGCTCACCGAACAACGTTCACTCCTCACACTCGGTTTTCTAGTTCACCGAAAACTTCACAACACACTTGGTTTTTTAGCTCACCGAAAACCTTACACCACTCACAATGTAATAAATATAAATTTGTTCTCTACAATAGATGAGAACTCAATTAAGCACAACTCAATGTTACAATCTCTCACAACCCTAATATACTATGTATGCAAATACAATAAGCTCAAAGTGGGTGTGTGTAACAATGAGATTCAATAAAACTTAACTCAATAAGAACTAGCAATAAGATTGATATGAAATTCAATAGTAAAAATGCTAAGAAATAGAGTTAAGGAAACTTCTCTATAAATACAAAGAGAGGATGATGAAATGTTGAAGATGAACTCTTCAATAGCTGATGTAAACTCCTCTTTGTAACAGCAAACCCAAAACAAACTTAAACCAAAACTAAACAAGCTTAAACCCTTGTTTAAAACCTTGTTTAAAAACTTCTTAGCTTGCTTGAAAGAGAACAGCAATAGGGTATTTATACCCACTCAAAATCTCAGCCAAACCCCTAAGCAAAAGTCCAAAAAGCCCCAGAAAAATCAGCTCAGAAAATAGCCGTTGGAGTCCAACAGTTATATCGGTGGTCGACCGAAAAAATTCACGGTCGACCGCGATCCAGATCCCAAGCTGAGAAAACGAGTTGGGACTTCTTCGGTCGACCGGTGCGGTCGACCGATGGAAATATCAAGCTCTCGGTCGACCGCGGCGGTCGACCGACAAACTCTCTGCTGCCCACTGACGAATGAACACAGGTACGATCGACCGGTACGGTCGACCGCATACTGATACATGAAAATCTGATTTTGAAAACTGTTTTTCTGATTTTAAAACCCTGTTTAAAAATATCAAATAAATTCCAAAAATGTAAAACTTTGCGGAATGATTGTAGACATGATAATAAACATGCTACAATGACTGAGTTCCAAAAAGAACTTCCCAAATGAAAAATATCATCATTTTGCAAAGTAGTCCAAAACACGAAAATGTAAACACATGAGTTTGATGTTTTGACCTAAACCAACTTTTGAAACTTTACAAAATAATTTTATAGACTTAAAGAAAGATATAAACTATTGTTATGAAATCTATAAACAATGAATGTAGTATTTTATCAAAATACACATATAATGCACTAAAACATGATTTCATTGTACTAACTAAAATTGATATAGATGAAATCATATATATGCATATAAGTATGAAACAAAAATATGTTTTCTAATTATATTCAATTTGTTTCATAGTAAAACTTGGAAACTATCAAACCAAAACATATATGTATATATATAACTATATATATACAAAACCAAAACGTGTATGTGTGTATATGATTGAGCTTAAAGTACTAACACACATAATATAAACTCCATAACTAAGTTACCCAAGCTATGATCTTGATCTTCAATTAAGCTCTTCTTGGTAATCTCGCGGATGAAGCTTGAACTTGATC
Source organism: Asparagus kiusianus (assembly GCA_022839385.1). Classification (NCBI taxonomy): domain Eukaryota; kingdom Viridiplantae; phylum Streptophyta; class Magnoliopsida; order Asparagales; family Asparagaceae; genus Asparagus; species Asparagus kiusianus. The sequence continues at coordinate 266,878 of BQKN01065921.1, read as the reverse complement.
TTTAACTTTGAATTGCAAGGCTTCAACCCGACATTCCGCCAACCTCCATTGGATATGATCGTTGAAACGCTATTCCATCCATCCTCCAACACGTTGTTTGCCTAGAATAAATACGAAAACACAAACACTAGACAAACAACATTAGAAGTAAATTATTTGTTAAACATCATCAAAACAAAGAGGCCAACAAAAAGGAGAAGGAAGAAGTTGAAGCCTATATGATATGGTCCGTTTTGAATTCTTGAGCTGATCGGTGACAACGCCTTCAAGCTGAATTTGCCACCTTACTTAGGCATGTATTCGGTGATCAATGTCGAGTATCTAAAGTTATTTGAGCCTTCATTGCTGGACGATGAAGGTATTGACAAAGTGATCTTGCTACATGTTGAAGACTTATGGTTTGATAGAGAAGATCCATTGAAAGAGGATTGTATTTTGAAACGCAATGTGACTACAACTAGACGGGGGACGAAGGAATCATTTCTGGTTGGATGTCAAGGACATGCTCTTAGAAAAGGCAGGTGGTTCAACAAAGAAGGTGGGACTCGAGAGTTCCCCCAACTAAAGTTCTAACTTAAATGAGACTTCAAGTTCCTAAAGGGGGAGCCATAATACGGGTGTATCTTCTCTCTACTTCGGAAGCTTAGCGATCCTAATGGGAGCTTGAGAATAGATGATTCTCATGGTAGAGTGAGAATAGAGACGTGGATGGAGCCGTTGGTGGCGCCGAAAGAGGTCAAAAGTAGGAAAACAGTAAAAATTAGGAAATAGCAGACAGACTCTAGTCGGTCGACCGGTTGGTTAACACCGGTCGACCGACGAGGTCATATCGGTCAACCGACCGACCAATGTCGGTCGACCGAAAGCGTGCATGATTATAGGGTTGAAAACCCTGTCTCTGGACGGTCGACCGACAGAGACATGTCGGTCGACCGATGTGACTTCTTGGGCGAATCTGGACTCTTGTTTGACGCTTATTCCAAGTTGAGTTAGGCTTGGTTATTTATGTTTTTGCCATCCATGTTGTTTGACAAATAAATAGGGATTCTTTAGGGTTTCACAACATCAGATTGGATTTAAAAGATAATAGAGAGGTTGTTCTTTATTCTAGTGAGATTGTGAAAGAGAGATTTTGTAATCTTTTTAAATTCTTCATAATCTAGAGAAAATATTTTTCTTCGCCAATTGAATTATTTGTGTGTTTTACTGTTCTCTTCTCAACCCCACCTTTGATAATTTCGCGATCAAAGGTGCTCGCACGGAGCTCGTATCAGTTGTCGGATCTCAACTTCTTAATCTTTCTCTCTATCTGCAGTTCCAATCTTCTTTTCCACTCCACAAATATTCCTAGGGTTTTACTTTTCTGTTTTATGGTATATACCCGATAACACCTAGAATAGTCATCCATAAAAGTGACGAACCAATGTCGTCCACCAAGTGATGCTGCCTTGATGGGACCCCATACATCCATGTGTACATAGTTCAAGATGTCGTTAGTTTTATGAATGGCTGTCCTGAACTTCACTTTAGTCCTCTTTCCAAGAATACAGTACTCACAGAATTCAATTTTCTCATTCTTGGCTCATTTCAATAATCCCTGCTTGCACAACGCCTGCAGTGACTTTTCCCCTGTGTGCCCAAGTCTGAAATGCCAAAGTCTGCTAGTATCTGTCTCTGAAACTGCTGAAGCAATCCACAACAAGTCGGTAAGCAATGTACAAAGAACACAACGAGCACAATCCACAATATAAACAACCAAGATCAATCGCAAACACAGAGAATTACGTTGTTCGGCAAGATGCCTACTTCCACGGGGAGAGGATGAGGAGATTTTGCTATGTGGAGGAGAAATACAATGGGTTACAACTCTCAAACAATCAAAATAATCCTCAGCAACAAGATCTCACTCACCTCCAAAGAACCTCCCTCTCAAAGTGCTCAATCAACTCTTTTAAAACGTGTATTTATTAGCCGCCACACCCTTCTAATATATATATATATATATATATTATAATATATATATAAACCCTAACAAAAAGCCACACCTTGGCTTTTAACCGCTCCAGATCAGTGGACCTATAGGATTCATCGGTCGACCGAAGATCACAAAACATGCACCAAAACAAACTTCAATCGGTTGATTGATAAATCCTATCGGTCAACCGTCCAGAGGAAATTTACAATACTCAGGACTCAGGGTCATATCAGTCGACCGATAGAATTTATCAATCGACCGACCAGAGAGAACTTTCAACACCTGCAAGGGTAAATATAGCCCTCAAGCCTCATCATAACTTCGGAGCTGCAATAGTTAGGGACATTAGCATACTTTGAGGTGTAACCACTTATATCTGCTAAACTATTTACTAACACTTACAGCTTCTAAGGTTCAGACTACATCTTCTGCCCTCAATTTAAAGGCAGACTAATGTGTACACGCGATTAACCCAAAATATTGGAAGTCTTAGTAAGAGGGGTGACTAGCATCATTTGTCAAAAGTGGAGGCTCTACTTAAATGCAATACAGAGCATTTGCTTGTGAAACTTTGATTTTTATTAGGGTAGTGGACGGATGCTCTAAACACAATGAAAATTTATAAGCTATCAATGTCACAATGATTCAATCGGGTGTAATATATTAATTAATGAAATGGCGTGTTGCTTTGTTTATGCTTCAACCGATACTACTCAGAAACAAAAGCAAGACCTAGCCTCCTTGACTTTACTAAAAGAGCAATGATAATTGGCTAGCAAATGACATTAGATGAATGTGGAAATTAATCCATCATTTTGCTAACAAGTCAAAAGAATCTCGGTGGAGAACTTCTTTGAGAATGATGGTTGGTAAAAAGCATTCCATGATCGGGGAAGGCTGCGGATAAGAATCTCACCGTGGAATAAAACATCAGTATCAAAAGTGGGGGAAAATAGTTAAAAAGTCTACACTGAAATAATTAGAACTAAAAAGGATTTTTATAACCACCATAAAATATATTTTGGTTTTTTTTTTTCAAGAACCGCCATAAAACTTTCAGTTCATAAAACCCCAAGAAAATATGTACTTCTAACAAAAGCCACCGTGTCGTAATTTTCATTCATATTTTATCAAATAATATGTTATATCTCTAAAATACCCGCACAATGGACTCACGAATCTTTTATTATATTTTCTCATCCCTAAAAAAATACAAAACTTCTATAAAAAACTTAGTTAACTCTCTCAAAAATTTTTAATTCATTCCTAACAAACTCCTCCAAAATTCAGCAATAATGAGTACTATGTCTTTTTACACTCTTATTTAACAGAATATGGATCGAAATTGTGATTTTTTGGCGCGTTATTAACTGTGCATATTTTTATGATGATCCTTTTAAAAGGAAATATAAAACTTTTATGATGGGTTTTTAAAAACCCATTATATTCTACGGTGGTTTCGTATAAAAAACTCTTTTTCATATGTACTTTGGTTTTCTCACCCAAAAGCAACTAGGGCCAGCGAGAAATATGTGAATTGTTTCTGATAATTGGACGTTGTTAATGATATATTATGTTATATTCTTTTTCCATGCCCAAGAATTATCCTCTATCAATTTTAGTCATAACTATGTGATAGGTTATTGATGGCAGAATATGACTCACATGACCAACCACTTGGAATAAGAATGTAAGCACGATTAAGGCAATAAATAATCAGCCGGACTTAGTCTTACATCTCCCAACAATTTAAAGTCCAAGTACCTCACTCATATTCAAACTTGGAATCATGAACTTATTCAAGAACTTAACTAAATTCTCAGCGTACATATCATTGGCCTCTTACGGACCAAGTCAGCGTACATCAAACTCAAATTGGAGAAGACACTCCCAAAAGATGTACAATTAACTATATTAATTTGCTGAACCAGTCTTGATATGATTCGTTTAGACCGAAGATATAGGAGACCCTTTTAAGTTTTAAGTCTTGATGCATCTAAAGCATATTGGCCATCCTCTACAATGTATTAATAGAACAAAAACGAAAAAAAGGGCAAATCTTGGTACAATACAAGGTTGTTCTTATGATTTATCATTTTATTTAACTAATTTTAGTTGAACTTGGATTGACAATTAAATTTAATTGGAAAGAAACAATTTCACTTGGAACTGAATTCCAATTGGAGGAGGGTGAAAATTTGATGATCCAAGTCAAAGAAGGAATTCTACATTAATTCAACAAAAGAAAACTCTTTAGATACCTCTTGAAGGTTTCATTGTAAATTGAGCCATCTAAGAAAACATGCTTGTATATTGTAAGAGTTGTAGAGAAGAAACAAATGAGAGAACTCTAGGGTCCGTGAGGACCTTTGTCGAGATTGGGAGAGGGTTTATTGTTGGTTCCTTCAAGACCATAAGAAAGGCCAATCTTGTATATTCTCTAGAATAAAGAATACTCAAATCTCTCCCCGTTGACATTGACAATTGCTGAACCATGTAAGATGTTGCATCTTTGCATATATTTATCTTTTCTATGACATTGTCGTAGTTAATTTTCCCTTTGTTCAAATATTGCTTTTCTCCGTGTTTCCTGGTGCCGAGGTGATCATCGATTGCCTCACATAGATAGTTGAGAGATCCATGCACACTTCCGCACCGATTCTAACAATTGGCATCAGAGTTAATTGTGTTAATAATTAATATCAGAGCTAATTCTGCCCAGTAGTTGTTCCACTATGATCTGGAGGAACAAATTGGTCTCATGCAAACCTCAAAAATTTTAACTGACACATAGTAAACAGGGGAAATTACAAGAAACCCCAGATGTATCCATGTAGAACTCTAGGTCGGATGATAATAAAATTAGATGTCCAAACTAAGTTTTCACTCAATTTTCTTTCTTCCCAAAACCTATGAAATTTTAAGCGCATGTGTCTTTGGCAAAATTGTCAACATTCCCTTGGCCTCTACTGGACCAAGTCAGTGTACATCAAAATCAAATATTTAAACTCGCAAGAAACTAAGCTCCGTTGAAAACTATTTGGGTCAAGTCAATTTGAATGTTTGTTATTATAACAAAAAGGAAATTTAATGAAGAGAGCTGAACAGAACTACTATCTTTAAAAAGAGAACTCTGCTTATATATAAGCAGAGCCCCTTTTCTAAAAAGATTAACAGCTTTCCTCTCACAAAATAAGTTCCGTTGTTTGCTAAGCTCTTCATCCCTTTGAGCGGAAGAAGGAAGGCCTAAAATTCTTTCGTCTCTCATCTTCTATAATCAAAGGTACCCACTCTTCAATCTCTTCCTTATTTTGATCTTCTAGAAAACTTTGAGAAATTCTTATACTGAAATAAATTGATCAATTTTGCTGTTGTTCCTATGTTGATTCAAATAGCTAACATCCCCAACTAATGTTTTATAATTTTTGTTCTTTGATATAAATTCCAAGAATGGGATTATATGAATTAGAATTAAGATAAATTAGAGTGAAAATGGACAATTGCTAGTAACTTGCAAGTGAAGTTATGATGCCAATGGCTTGTATTCTTAGACCACTTCTATAGATAGGAAACCGCTTGGAAAAAAGTTCTAAATGTAAATATATGCAAATCTAAACACAATGATCAACTATTTTGTATTTGCCAGCAAAATACTTAAAACTATGTGGGAAGAGAGATGCATATCTGCTGTCTTTACATAGAGGTAACAATGCAACATTTTTGAGACCATAACATGAAACTTTTTCTATACCAGTAATTATGCACAATTTCTAATCAAATTCATTACTGCAAAACTAGAAGTGATGGCACATATAATGCTATCAAATTCATTACTGCAAAACTAGAAGTGATGGCACATATAATGCTATCAAAGCTTATCTGCACATCTCAGATCCTAGTATTGTCAACTTTGTATGATGTAAGTTTTTCAGGGTACTCTCAGGTACTAATACTGAGTTGATTTCAGGCGATACTGATTCAGAACCAAGAAGCAAAAATGGGTTCAAACGAAAACTGTGAACACAACGGCGAGATTCAAGAAACAGTCAGTTTCAACAAACACAGAACATCGCCTACTGAAACTAGAATTGAATTTCAAGAAATTGAACTGAACGGATCCCATACCAATAGAAACCTCAACGACTCAATCCCAGTATACATCCCATCCATCGAAAATGGCCTCATGCCTAATAACAATCATCGAAAGAAACGCTTCTTCAATTTCCTAAGAGCTCGACCAACAACAAATCGCTCAGAGCAACGAAGATTTCGTGTTCCTTTCATCAGAAAAATCAGCTGGAGCTCTCTCATCAAATACTTCAACAAATGGATAAAGGACCCAGCCAATATTGCTCTCTTCATCTGGGTAGTTCTCTGTGCTATTGGCATAGTTTGGGTCGGTCTCTTCATGATCGGAGCATTAAACGAAGTAATGCCCAATAAAGATCAACGAGACAAATGGGAGGAAGTCATCAACCAAGTCGTCAATGCTCTCTTCAACATTATGTGCATTTATCAACATCCCTTGATCTTTCACCATTTAGTACTAGTTCTCCGTTGGAGACCTAACGATCAAGTAGCTGCAAGAAAGGCTTATTCGAAGAATGGCCTTCGAAGACCTAATGAGCGGGCCCACATTCTGTTTGTTGTGTTGTTGCTGCACCTCACGTGCATAGCTCAATATGTATATTGTGCGCTTCTTTGGGGATGGTCGAGATTTAATCGTCCAGAATGGCCTCAATACGTCTGTATTGTGATCGGAGCCCTGGCACCGATCCTAGCCGCCTGGTACACTTACTACGGTCCTCTGGCAAAGGAAATTACCGAAACTATAACTGACGAGGAGTCTCAGACTCAGGTACAAGAGGTGGGAAAAGAGGTGGAAATGTGCGATAAAAAGATTATGATCACAACGCCAAAATGGATTGGAGGCTTATTTGATTGCTGGGATGATATCACCGGAGCTTTCCTGTCCTGTTTCTGTACCTGTTGTGTTCTTGGATGGAACATGGAGAGGCTAGGGTTTGGCAATATGTATGTGCATATAATCAGTTTCGTGCTTCTTTGCATGTCGCCATTTTGGATATTTGCGATATCAGCGAACAATGTGGATGATGATACTGTTAGGCTCATTATTGCCATCGTAGGAGCTGTTTGCTCTTTTCTCGGGTTGTTATATGGAGGATACTGGAGGGCTGAGATGCGAAAAAAGTTCAAGTTACCAGGGAATCCGTTCTGCTGTGGTTATCCGTTTATAACGGATTCTGCAAATTGGCTGTTTTGCTGGTCTTGTTCTTTGGCTCAAGAGGTCAGGACTGCGAATTTCTACGATATAGAAAGCGATGGATTTTACAGGAAAGTTACTGATGAGGAAGGGAAATTTGTACTGGTTCCTTTGCCCAGGGAAGGAAATTTGACGACAGTTGATTCTTATGAGGGGAGCCCGAGAGAATTGTCAGGGGTTGCTCACGCTCTATCGAAGGTTCATGCAATGTCACCACCATCACCGCTGGTGATGCAGACAGAAGATGATGATGATGAGCTTGCAGCCGATGCGAGGCCATAAGAAAGATCACCTTCTTTCTTCAGGCTGACAGTTTTGAATAAAAGATGGATAGATCTTCAGCATATTTTTCGCCATTTGTGTAGTTTTCCTATTATTTCAATAGATGATTGAATTTGATTGATGTAAATAGATTGCATTTATATTTAATGTATACAGAAAACCTTTGATCCCATGAACATTCACTTTTCACGGGGATAAATCAGTTTGATCACAAGATTTCTATTCATTGATTTTTTTAAATCAGCTATAGAAATTCGTGACCAGTAAGATTCGAACCTTAGTTTCTCTAATACCATCTTAAAGACTCTGCCACTACATAGATCTTCAAAGTTGTGGTGAGGGTTGAGGGTTATTGTTTTATGTGCAGGAATTGCAGAATAAATTCAGGATCAGGCAAAACAGGCGGCGGTCGACCGGTCCGGTCGACCGCATTCGTGCACAGAAGCCACTGTGCGCCTGGATCAGGGCCGGTCGACCGACCCGGTCGACCGAAGGAGTTTCTGCTTTGTGGCGGTCGACCGGCG